>ML675631.1:16297495-16375325 GCA_007922155.1 Mesoclemmys tuberculata
GTAGTAAAGGAAATGTGGCCAATTTGTCACAGCATTGCTCTTATTTACCATTGAAACTTTTTATCGTAGTGGACTGTGGATTTTTCCTAGTTGTCTATGTTTTTAAATCACTGAGATGTCTGAGTAATTTAAAAATCTATTAAATGTATTTTGATCTTGCTTTTGTATAGGTTTCTGTTTTGTTGGTGATTTAGTAAGTATTAATGTACTATTTTCTCAAATACAAAGTTTAAAAATCCACTCCATATGGACAGATTTCAGATGCTTGTGGAGTGCTGCACCCATTGGAAGTGCTAGCCATATTAAAAATCATCAGCTGTCTTTGCCTCTTGATGTACACCATTGAAGTTATGGATTCTGAGTCACCTGATTTAATTATCAAACATTGGTCTATAATGAAGTAATGAAAGTCTATTTTATTTGAATAACTACTAGATCCCTTTCTGGAAATCTTAGTATCCATTGTCATAGCACATGCACTTTTATAACACATCCATGTTGCCTCTGCCCTCCCAGCTGTAGCTTTATAGCCTCATCATATCAAGATCCATCACTCTCTGACATACAATAATGATATGTCAGAATTTTTGGTATGACTGGCCCTGAAGAAGTGAAAGAAAGAAAATAAGAGATAATTAACAGTGTCTGCCATCACCTCATTTTCAACAAATATTCGACATCTTTAATTGGGGCACAGACATTCATGTATCATGACTTAGAGACACCTAATAACACCATCTCACTAATGCTAGACCTAGAAACTGAGTGAAAGACAGACTGTAAACAAAGGAAAACTGTGAAGCAAGAGCAGGATGAATAAGACTTCAATTAGATATGAATAAATGACTTGTTCTCCTAGTTCTGTTGATGGTTCCAGGGATCTGATGAGCCTCTGACTTGGAAAGGCTGAATCATGACACAGTGGCTCTAAAGCAATACCATCATCAGCATGCTGTACAGGTTTGGGATGATGAGTTCTAGCCAATAAGGTATTAAGATCTCTCAACCTGTGTGGACTTCATCAGGAATTGAGGGCATGCAAAGCCATGCAGGATTGGGCTTTGAGGGAATGACTCAGCACCCACAGAAATCAATAGGTATTCTATTGGCAGTCAGATCAATCTCTCAATAAGATGGCCACACGTGCGGCACATGCAGCTATAACCAAACAGAAAATTCTCTTTTAAAGAATACTGATTTCTTGTGAGAAACTGGCTATGTCCTCTGAGTAAAAACTTGTGAGACTCATGAGTCTTTTGGAGCACTAAATTAAAGTCAAATTAAAAGGCAGAGTGAAGTGGCTGTGGTAGGGGGGAGACTAATGAGCTGTTCTGGGATGGTTCAGCACCAACCAAGCGCACCTGTAAGGCTTGTGCTGCCTGGAGGGCGGAAAGCTTAAAAAGGGAACCCCTTCCATGTCCTGCCCCCCACAAAGGGAAGACATCTTGTATCTCAGGGATTGCTGATCACCAAGCCAGATCAGCTAAGAGGCAGAAAGTTGCAGACCTCGCTGCCCCTGAAACTGCATGGATCACCTATAAAGCATGGTATCCCAAGAGAAGGAACTAATTAAAGACTTACTAGCTGATAAGCCAAGCCCCAAAGAGGTAACCCAAAAGACTGCTGAATGGACAGACCCTATGTGCCTTTCTGTTCTTTTCCTCTGATTCCCCTTCCCCCCCAACCCCAGGGAAAAAGAGACTAGGGAGCATTCTTTTCTTTGTTCATTTTGTTTGGAAAATCCCTTGTATGTTACAAAAAAGGTACGGACATTATAAACAACCTGAGGTGGCATCTGGTAGGGACTCAGGGGAGCCCTAACCCCCAAAGGTGGGGAAACAGACACTTGAAAGAAAAAGAAATCAGAAAAAACATGGGCAGTTAAAAGCAGAGCAGTGTAGAAAAATCTTTAGAGTTTCTTTGTAATGAATTCCCTTCTTTTGACTTTTGGTGTTTTTTGTAAGAGAGTTTACAAAATAGCATTACAAACAACAACAATTACAGATTTTAGAGAGATTGAATATTCAGAAAAAAGAAACCTAAACAGTGAGAGAATCCATGAAGGCTAAGTGTGAGGGGAGGGGACCTGCAATTTAAATTCCGATCTACCTTACTTACAGGAAATTGATTAATGTGAAACTTCCTTACACTGAGAAAAGGTGCTGTGGTAAGTATGAGCACTGTCTTGATTCTGCGCTCCTTACAGCATGCATTGTACCTGATCTCCACTTAGAAAGTACTGACCATGTCAAATAATGACAATAATGCCCATTTTAGACTGTCTAGGCCTCTGGAGAGTAGAAAGATGTGGGAGGTATGGTACAAGCAGATGGCAGGGTTCTGTTCCCATCACTGCAAGGGACTCATCCTGTGTAAGTCACTTAACTTTCCTGTGCATTTGTTCTCTCATAGTTAATAGTCAGCCAAAAGAATTTTACTATCAACTTCAATTTTTCAGAAGAAAAGTTTTCATTCAAGATGTAGTTAGAACAGTCATACTGATAAAGTACTTGGGATTCAGTCCTCCAGTCCTGGGGGATGTGAATAGTATATTAGTGGAGTCTAACAAATAATTTTAGTCCCATGCTTTCAATGGGATTATGTGGATGACTAAAAGCAGCAGGACTGAGGCCTTACTTTGCAGTATGCATGGAGGGAAAAAATTCTTTCAGAAAACAATTGTGGCTCATGGACATTGAAAACATTTATAAAAATATTAAAGGCTATTTGTCAAATGAGAGCTTTTAAATGGACTGGAAGCACATGCAAGCCAATATCTTAAATAGATAAATTGCTATTTTGCATATTATCATGCAGCTTTAAAATGATCAAAGCAATTAAAATAAATACGTTCCAAAGAAAACCAATCGTTCTGCGATGAAAATTTTGTATGATAAATTTCAGCCTGGAAATATATTTTTTTTACATACAAATTATAAACACTTGATAAGCAGTGTTTAGTGAGTGTCTGCATTACCATTATAAATGACAGTGAAGCTATGGGCACTGCCACTGTAATCAAAACCAATTAAGAAAATTGTGCCTTCTTAAAATAATCCATTATGCATTTAACTCCATTAGAACTACAAGGCCTCACATGGGAATATAAATATCCCGAGACACCAATATCCATTTTAATAGATCATCATTGCAGTGGTTAGGATCTCTCATATCTGAGGACCTCTGAAAAATGACACATATTAGTATGATGTGTGAGTGTGTAAAGTTCTGAATAGGATCATGCTTCTAGGAAAGGGCTTTGTTTTGATTAATCTATAAATGTGTTTTCTAGCAGCTGACAGAAATAGCCAGTTTGGTAGGTAACACATTCTAGCCACTGGAAAACCAGAGGAGAATTTAGCAAGGATTTTATTGTAGGAGGGGAGCTATCTTACTTTTTCAGTTCTGATTCTTGAGGACGTCTTAACAACTTTATTATAGTTCTTAAATTCAAAGGATTTCTGGTTAGAAAAACCTTGGCATGCCAGTGGGTCATGAGGTATTGCAGTTTTATTGCTGCAGCATATTTCATTTAATAATACTTTGCACTTCTAGGGTGCAGTTTTGTAAAACTGATCAGTATTTTCAGAGTTAAGCTGTCAATGGGCATTTTATCACTGACTCAATGGGAGCAGAGTTAGGCTGATGCTGAGTTTCTGAATTTCACACCCACAATGTGCTTTTTATTACTGAATTGCGAACATTAATTACATCTCATGTAATTTATTTGAGGTAGATATCATTAAACTCCATTTTATAGGAGAAACTGAGGTACAGAGAGGCAAAGGATCTGGTTCAAAGCCCATTGATGCCAATGGGAGTCTTCCCATTAACTTGGCTGGATTTCAGGTCAAAACCTATGAGAACTGTACAAGATAACAGATCCAGAGGGGCAGCCGTGTTAGTCTGTATACAGCAAAATCAACTAGAGTCCTGTAGCACCTTAAAGACTAACAAATTTCTGCAGGCATAAGCTTTTGTGGGCTGCAACCCACTTCGTCAGATGCATGAAATGGAAATCACAGATAGGAGGTATCAAGGGTAAGAAACTGCAGAACTGGAATTCATATGCAAACTTGACACAATCAGACTGGGTCTGAATAGGGACTTGGAATGGTTATCTCATTACAAGAAGTAATTGTCACTGTTCACACATTCTCATCTTCTAATCAATGGTTGTGAATAAGCCTCATCTGCTCTAACTGAATTGACTTTGTTAGCACTTGCCCTCCCCATTGTTGTTTCTTACTCTTGGATGTATATATATACCTCCTGTCTGCGATTTCCATTTCATGCATCTGAGGAAGTGGGTTGCAGCCCACGAAAGCTTATGCCTGCAGAAATTTGTCAGTCTTTAATGTGCTACAGGATTTAGGAAATACATTTCCTAAGAGATCAAAGGAATAAATAAAGGAGTTACCTATTAACTGCTACTCCATGGAGCCAGCCCTGAATGGGTGCCTGGAATGGGGCATGGAACCAGATCTTTTGAGACCTAGTGTAACTACCAGCCAGTCATTGCTCCTCCTGTGCCCAAAGACACTGGGAGCTCTTGCTGGTGGAGAACATCTTTGCTCCCTTCCATAGGCTGCAGCTTAAAAGCCATAATATAGCACTAAAATAGAATCTAAGGCTTTATTGCTGGTCTCATTGAGGCTGATAGCAATTTTGCCATAGACTTCAATGGGAGTAGAATTCGGCCATAAATTAGCACTGCCAAATTGGTTGAGAGAGCATCTTGAGGAATGATCTTTAAACTACATAGTTTTTCCATTTATTTAGTGGAGTGAAGGCAGAATGAGAGAAACCTTTTGAAACATGGGGCCAGATTCACACTGATGTAAATGGATATGCTGCCATGCAGTTAGGGGAGAGGTGCCAGTTCACATCAGCTTTGGCCCAGTGTTCTTTTTACAGCTGTACTGGCACCTGAGGAAATCTGAAATATCAGCCTAGACAGTTTTGCCAGTTGTTGGCCTCCAGAGGACTTGTGCAATATCTAGCAACAAGGCAACTTTCCTGCACTCACCAGATGGGCTGTTAAATGTATGAGTCATCTAAAAATCCCTTAACAGCAAATATTCACAGAGATAATCAAAAAGCAATTAACCTGTTTCCCTGTTTCATATTAATTAGATATTATACAAGGGGAGGCACCTTCATGAAGCAGATGCTGAGAATTCTGACAGGGATGGATCGAGTGCTTTGCATCAGGTTGTGGAGCCTAGTGTGGCTTTCCTACATGAAAAGAAGAAGTTGAACTTAGAGCAACTTCCCACAAATTTTTCCCCTTTGGATTTCTTTTATTTTTCTTGCATTTGTCCACATGTTTCTGAAAGTGTGGTGCCAAGAACTGGACACTGTACTCCAGCTAAAGCCTCACTAGTGCCACATAGACTGGGACAGTTACCACTCGTGTCTTACATCCAAAGCTCTATTAATATAACCCAGAATATTAGCCTTTTTCACAACTGCAGATGGGGTGATTAAAACATGATCTGGGTGTAACCAGGAGTTCCCATCTCATGCTTGGCAAGCTCCTGGTGCACCGTGCCAAAACCTACTTGCCTGGTACGTTTGCCAGAATTTGCTGTTCCTTCTGGGGAATAAAACTCAGTGTAGAATGTTTTCAAGCTTATTTACTTTGGCCCTGATCCTTGATGTCAGTGGGATCCTGGAAAGCAGGATCAGGTACTCCCACTCCACCTGAATTAATACAGCTTAATTTTCTCATTCGGGGAGTGGATGACTGAGCAAGAATAGTTAGCTGAAGCATTCTTTCAAATTTAGAGGGCTCTTATGCTGGCTTTTGAAGACAACGTACAGGTATTTTTGCCACTTAAAATTGTTTTAAATTGACTAACCTAAACAATAGAGTTTCCGCCATGTGCATACTAGTCTGCTAATCCTTTTACTGAACTGGTGAACATCTTATTTTACAATTATTTGTTTAATACGAAACATTTAAGCACACATTCACAATTGATTTTATATAAGTATACACACATCCTATTAAAATATATGCAGTTTGTGAGTGTATGCAAAAAGAAGACTTATACGCAGTACCGCCCACATATAGAGCATGAAGCCACCATGAAGCCTTTAGGAAACTCTAGCTACTACAGAACACTGCAGTGTCTCTTCATTAACATGGGCTACTGCAAGCACGTGAAACTTGCATGGCACTCTCTGTGTCAACTTCCTGTAGAATATTAAGTCAAATTCAAGATCTTAGCCTTTATCTTCAAGGCATGTCTGGGCCCGGATATTTAGAAGATCATCTAAGTGTCTATGATGAAGACTGCAGTTGACAATTCTGCTCCTTTGGCAAAACAGAACTTCCTACCATGAAGGTAAAACTCTTCTGTGCAGATGACAGAACTTTCTCAAGGGTTGGTTTGAGACTGTGGAACAGATTTCTGCAGAAACTAAGGACTACCACAACCATGGCCATCTTCTTCTCCTCGTACAAAGTGCACTTCTTTGACTTGTCTTTGTTGATATAAATACAAAGCAACATGTACCTTTTTAAATAAAAATAAAATCCATCAAAATAAAACCCTAATAAACACAAAACTGCATTCTGTATACACAATTCTTCCCTTGGGGAGAAGATGAGAGAGAGCGAACAAACCTCACATGACAGATGCCAGTTATGTTGCTTAATACACTACTGTAAGGTGTTATGGTGGGGAGGGTTCTATAAGCATCTCTATGGAATAGAATCAGCATCTGATTAATCTTCATCTGCAACAGGTCTGAGTACTATAGTTACTGGAGTTCATTGGTCACTTAGTGGTTTGCCTAAGCAGTATCCTTCTACACAGGAATTAAGAATATTATTTGGAGTAATTGGACAGGGTGGACGGTGACGCATCCATGATGCACAAAGAAGGAATTGCTACTACTGCTTTTCGCTTTGACTACTAAAATAACGGGGAATTATGAGGTATTCATTGCAGTGAGCCCTTCGGCATATATTTCAGTGTGGAAATATGGGTGTAGTTATGTTTTTTCCATTAAAATTATTCCTGCAGTTATATCCCCCAACATCTCCCTCAAAACGCACCCCTCAGTGTTACCACAACACCTTATATTTAAAAAAAAACAACACAATGGCATGAGTCATAGATATGAGGCAGGTGTTAACCTTCGTTGCTTAAAGTATCGTGCCTACCATTAATATCCAGTCAGTAAAGAGTGAAAAAACACTTAGTCAAGAGGGGTGAAGCAGATTTCCTCTGGGTAGGGGTTAGAAAGGTGATAACATTCCTTATATGCAAGGAGACATGTTAAATTACCTTATCACTAGGATTAACAATAAATAGTATCTAGTATCAAGAAAATGCCATTGTAGAATTTTTCTGCTCTTTGACTCATGGTGTATCCTCTTCCATTGTGTATGTGGTTTTTATTTTATTTATTAATAGAGTGATATTAATTTTAGTTTGAAATGTCTTGAAAGTACATTTCTTGCTATTCTATTTGTAAAAAGTGATTACAGGTGCCCTTGTTACAATTACCTCTGTTCTTGACTCCTATATATTATATAGATAATGCGCAACCAATGTACTGATCCAGTATGTGTTATGGATTTTTAAAATGTGAACTACAATGTCTTTAAATGACCTTCTGGAGCTTGATAGAGAGGGAGATCCATTGTCTGGCACATAGTTTGGGAATTCCAAATTATATTCTTGATTGTGTTCCCCCTCTCTTCTAGCACTTGAAGAGAGCAGTTAACATAGTCCAATCAATCACTAATTGAATCATATCTATCTAGGTATTTACCCATCATTATGGTATTAGAACAGCCAACATAAATCCATATGGCTGATGTACATGTAAAGCTGAATTCTCTCTTCTCTCTGTTTTTAAATGCAGAATGTTGTTTTTAAATTCGTAAGAATGGCCATACTGGCTCAGATCAGTGGTCCATTTAGCCAAGTATCCTGTCTTCCAACAGTGCCAGATGCTTCAGAGTGAATGAACAGAAGAGGGCAATTATCAAGGGATCCATCCCCTGTTGTCCAGTCCTGGCTTCTGGCAGTCAGAGATTTAGAGACACCTAAAGCATGCATCCCTGACTATCTTGGCTAATAGCCATTGATGGATCATGAACTTTTTTTGAACCTAGTTATACTTTTTGCCTTCACAAGATCTCCAAGTAACAAGTTCCATAGGTTGATTGTGTGCTGTGTGAAGAAGTACTTCCTTTCCCCCCCCCTTAAACCCATTGTGTATTAATTTCATTGGATGACCTCCGATTCTCGTTATGTGATGGGATAAATAACACTTCCTTATTCGCTTTCTGCACTCCATTCATGATTTTATAAGCTTCCATCATATCCCCCCTTAGTCATCTCTTTAAGCTGAAGAGTCCCTTCTTTTTAACCTGTCCTCATATGGAAGCTGTTTCAGTCCTGTTATCATTTTTGCTGCCCTTCTCAGTACGTTTTCCAATTCTAATATCTTTTTTTTGAGATGGGATTACCAGAACTGTATGTAATATTCAAAATGTGGGCTTCAGTCGCATTGATATTTTCCTGTCTTATTATCTATTCCTTTCCTAGTGGTTATTAGCATTCTGTTAGCTTTATCAAGTACTATTGCACACTGCAAATTCATATTATGATGATGGGTGACTGCTGGCAAAGGGCTGGAGCTTGCATTTTTTCCTGATGGTGTTTGGTTAAGTTTGTTTTTTTCATAATTCCGGTGGACAAGAGTTCCATGCTCTGGATTCTTTGTGCCAGGTGACATGGATCTTCTTTCTCAGCAATAATGACTAGAGTTCTTTGAAGTAAATATCTTGCCCTTTTTGGTAAGAGAGGATTCAAATGTTTCAGGATGACATAACACCATGTGAAACTGCCCCAGCATTGTAAAACTTATTTGTATGTGATAGGAACAGGCTATGAAGTGCATCCAAGTACCATTTTGATTCTGCTTCATTTAGGACCTGTCAGGTTTTTTTTCTTTTCACGTAAAATCAATTTGACAGACATTCATGCAGCTCTTGGATTCATTAGAAAGTCATTACATCTCCTAAAGGGATGTTTATGGACATGAGCAACATATATTTAGGGTTGTCAAGATGAATTGACCAAACTGCTTCTGTTTAACTGCCCTGTGAGTGTGGAAGAGCTATGACAAAACCGAGTGCCTGGTATTCCTGTAAATCTAATGTAAGAAATGATTAGAAAAAGCATCTATAGAGATAATCAAATTGAGCCCTAAATGAGATTTGCAGCTCAGATATCAAAGCAATTAAATTATTAACATCCCAAGGCATCTTTCATAAATGAATTTCCCAATTAGATGTTATATAAATAGTATTATACACTGGACATCTCACTGGAGAGCTCTGTGTGAATGCGGCACCTTGAATAACTATAGCAAAGTGTAGACTGATTTTGCAGACTGTTCCCCCAGGAAATTTAGGGTGTTGTGCTCTTCACTACTCAGTTTGAGCTATGAGATACATCAGGTGGAATTTTGTCTTTCCGTGAAAGAGATGCATGAGATATAGAGGAAGGTCAAATTCCATTTACTGGTATCTCAGTTCTTTTTTTCCCTACTAATGCTCCTGTTCTGATTTTCAGCTAAATATACAAGGCCAGATAGTCTTCTGCATCAGGACACCTTTGTGCTACCTGAACTGGCCTCAGGAGCATGTCTCTTATGTAGTGGGATTCTCAGGATAGCTATTGCCATGCAGATTGCATAGTCAGGAGAAGAGAGCATGGCTGGACTGTCTCTCTGTCCTAGGAATCCCAAGCTATAGCTTTCTGGGGCTGTAGGTAGCTCTGAAATTTCATTCCTACATGCGTGTATGCAAACACTTTTTTACCTTGTATGTAGGTGTAATTTTTCTGTTTCCAGTCATACAGCTCTTGTTGGCTGTTCGGGGCATCTTTGCTTTTGTTTTAATTGCTCAAGACCCTGGTTCCCTGGCTGAATTAGTCTTGTTTTTTAGAAACAGCTGTGCTCTGCTCACAAAGGCAACCCCTTTCCCTCGGTTGATGTGGAGGCTGTCTTCCCTCAGACTGGTGCAAATTTACCTGAGAATGGGTGTCAGTCAGGGCTGGTGTTAGACTCGCTTGGACCCAGGGCAGAAACTCCCACCTTGCCTGGCTGAAACCCAGGCCTGAGCTGCTTGGCGTTGCTGCTTGCCCCCAAATACTCCTCTGCATCCCCAAGAGGAGTGTGCACCACAGTTTGAAAACCTTGGCTTAAATCTGATTTATTTCCACTTTTAGAGATTAAATTACTGCAATACTCACATTACATTCACCCATAGTGACTCTCTAGTTCTGATGGAATTTAGCTTTGTTTGGCCCTGTGTGGCCCCAGGCAATTGCCCTGTTTGCTACCCCCTAATGCCAGCCCTGGTATCAGTAGCATTGGCTTGATTGTGCATCTCACTGAGATGGGCAGTCCCATTGACTTCAGTAGAGCTGTCTGCATGGGTAAGGGCTTGTAGAATTGGTGTTCAGGGTGTGGTTTCATAACTGGATAATGTCACAGCTCCCCAAATTCACCTGCAGTACCAGAGAGCTTATTTGTACAATCTGACTGCTGTCAATTTTGGAAGTCACTTCTCTCATACTTCAGGCACACCTGGACCTTGGGATGCTGACTAGCTTTGGGATTATAAACGATGCACCCATTGCAGAGGCTATGTTAATTTCTCCTCCAGCTCATGATTGGCTATCATAGCAGAACATTTAGACTTCCCTTTTTCTGAGATTAGGGGAGGGCTTTCTTTTGCTCTTGGGTTTTCTCTAATCCCACTCACTTTCTGGTTTAAGGCCTGAATGCAAAACATAATGGAATTGATGGTCTGAAACAATTATAGTCACCCTTTGGGCATAGAGTGGCTCCAATCTTGCTGCTCCCAGGAATTTTTCAGAAGGTATGATTTTTAGCAAAAATATATTCAAGAATACTCAACTGAGTAGCACCTGACATGGTGGTGATGTAGCACTTGTGCCTCTGACAGGACAAAACAGCATTAGAACAGCATTGCTAATGAAAACCAACTTTTCTGGTGCATGCCCATGGCATTAGAACATTCACTTTTATTCAGGTATGTGCTCAGGAGGTTTTAATTTATCACTGCTGTCAATGCAATGACTCCTATTATATATTATATTGGGCTGCCATTTATCTCTGTTCCTCACCCTCTTTGCCTCATGCTTATGCCACAACAGCATTATTGATTTGTGAGTGCCTTAGATTAACTTTACATTACATGGGCCTTTATGAATTAGAAGGAGAAACTCCAGTAATTTAGCTAACCTACCATTTTGCTGTATCTATTATTCAAAATTTTTATTTCTTATATAGTAAGATTGGTGCTTAATATTTTACATTTTATAGTGACTTGCACAAGGACAAACAGTAAATAAATGCTAGACCCAGGACTAGAACTCTCTCTTCCCCTGGCTTGAAGGCCCAGCCCAAACCCAGTAGAACACAGCACCTCTCAGAATCCATTATCAGGGAGAAGAGCCGTCAATTCAAATAATAATTTGGCTGGTTCTAACACTCTCCGTTAGTTAGAAAACAGACGCTTTAATACCATGGCCACATGACATACTGTTAAAGTGCTATGAGAGTGACTGTACTGAATCTTACCCATCATAGAATGTTTTTGTATTATGTATTGCAACACTTCTGTGTTTACAAAGCAGTAAATAATGCATTCAGTGATGCCTCACTACATAACTTTTCACATTTTACTTTCAACCATCTGCTAAACTCTATTCTTCCTGAGATTTGGTCCCAACCATGTTGCTAAAAAATAAAATTTAAGCTTTTGACTATCTGCCAAACTATTCAGTGTTTTCTGCCTTGAATATTAACTATTGTAGCAGTGAGATAGTGAGACTAGAGCAAAAACTTTAATAAAAACATTGGGAATGTTTAATTTGGGATTATTGTAGAATTGATGGCTAATTTGCTTATCAGTGTTTATTTGCATATAGTCACACCCTGGGCCACGCAACAGCTGCACTTTGTACAGCTCAGTACTGGGACAGGGAATGGAAAAGTGGCTTTCTGATCCTGGTCTGTCAAGATGCTGGGCTGGTCCCTTAGTACAGCATATAGCCCCTCAGGGCTTCTCTAAATGATACCAGATTGCTCCTGGCCCCAGGAGCCCACCTGCATCTGGGGATTGCCAAAACACAGAGATATTCTGGCCATGCAACCCTGTGTTGTTTTGCATAAGTGAAATTGCCAGGTAAGTCCTGAGGGGCAAGTTAAGAAGCTTTCTGGCTGTTTTGCACTGACAGTGGAGTATGGCACTTCCAATGCTGTGCAAACTATCTGCTAATAAAAAACACTGTTTTCCTAGTACTAAGCAGATTCAAAGTAAGTAGCTAACCTAGGGTGCTATGGATTTAGATGCAGGGTTCTGACTGATTTCACACTTCTAGTCTAAATGCCTTGGAAAAAAAACCTATCTGGAAACAGGCATTTATTGCTTGGAATGGCTTTGAGATAGATAGCAAATGTGTGCTAGAGGTGGAAGAAATAGAGACCTATTCACTGTACAACAGTTTTATGGGATAAAGGTATTTGATTGTCCCTTTTCCCCCACACACAGCAAAATCAGAGCAGGCAGCAAAGTGCAGTGCTAGCAGGCAAAAAGGTGGTCAAATCATGTGCTAATCATGGAGCTGTCTTGCAGGTTGATCACATGGCTGTATGTCTACCTACATATCTATTCACCTTGTCTGTGTTCTGACTTAGTGGTATCTACTTATCAGGTTCTTGCATGTTTACATTATGTGGACTGAAAAGATCTCACCATGGCCCATTTTCTCTGCCATTGATCCAATTCTCTCCCATGTTGGTACATCTCTGGTTAGTTCGTGTGGCCCCAAGAACTCCCAGAAAGATCTCAAATCACAATTTGAAGATAGTGACTGACTATACACAACAGAGTGGGCAAAATGAATTGTTTACAAGTTTTATTTGTTCTTGATAATAGACTTTGGTATAAGGTAATAAAATTATCCAAATATATTTATAGCTCCTCTTTTTGAGTTCTTAAAAAAAAAAAAGGTAACAGTCTCCTTTCACAGATGCTCAATAAGAAAAATGGAAGTATAATCACCACATTCTTTTGCAAAAAGAATCACCCCTCCTATACCTATAAGGGAATCACAAAAAGGGCTGGCAGAAACCCAGAAATGTGCTTACCATGGAGGTGAGTCAGGATACATGATGTTGACCTGAGAGAGGGTCTCCATATAGGAACCAAAGTCAAAAGCTGGTGGGAACTCCTCAGTGCAGGTGGATCTCAGTTCTCCAATTGAGCCACCATAGGAGAAGCTGTCTGGAGCTATAAAACAAGCAATTAATACTGAGTCTTTTCTCCATGCTGAATTCTCTGCAGCTCTGCCATAATTTATAACTTTAGTCCACAAATGAGACAGCAGGACTGTTCGTGGTCTGGGGAAAGTAGATCTTAAGGAAATAAAGCAATGTCTTGTAAGAGATGGCTAGCCTGTGCCAACTAAATCCAAGCTACTAGGTATATACACCCCATGCTACTCCCCAAATTGTGCATGTCATCAATGCCCTACCCAAATAGAATACAAGGCCTGTACACAATCTCAAATGTTAGCACTGCTTCTCCATAACCACTGAAGTTATTGGGAGCTGAATATGCTCAACACCTCTGAAAACCAGGTCACTTCTATGTAGGTGTCTAAATAAGGGTTCAATGGCTCATGTTAGGCATCCGGGGGTATGTCTCACTGTGGTCGGAGGTGTGGCTGCAGACATACCTGAGTTAGCTTTGATTTAGGTAACCTGAATAATAATAGCAGTGAAGCTGGATGGGCTTGTGAAGCTTGTGTGGCTGCCCAGACAGCCATGATTTCACTGCTATTATTTGAGCTAGCTCAGGTATGTCTACACGTGCTGCAGTCACACTTTTGATTACAGTGTAGACATACCCTAAATTTGGGGGGCTAAACCTAACTGAACTGTAGAATAGAATTCACTTGGCCTGAATTAAGCTATTTGTAATGGGGGAAATCTGGGCAAGGACCACCTGTCTCTCTACTGGTACCCAGAAAACTTAGTCAGGGACTCTTTCCCCAAACCCACCAGTCCTTTGGCAGGAGACCCCTTGCACCTTCTCCCCTTGGTAACTGATTACACAACTCATTTAACTCCCAAAGTAAGGAACTGTATTTGTATATAACTTCAGAAATTACAATGCTAACAGCTTCCTAGAGATTAGTAGGGAACTGCTTCATAAAACACTATTTTGTATAAGTGCAGTTTGAAAATAAAATCAAAGTGGGGTTTTCTTTTTGGTAGGTAGTAAAATAAGGGTTGAACATGGAGCAGTTGAACATAGAAAGTAACACTAGGGTTGTAATTTGTAAATTATAATGGAGTTATTCTTCCTGCTGTTGAAAGCTAATGTATTTCTTTTGGAGTTTGGGGGTGTATGTAAATAAAGGTGTAAAAGTTTGAAGTGACAGAATTATAGTAACATCTATAACTTCTATAAAAATACCTACTCCCTGCAACCCATAGTATGAAGGGACCAGTGATAATAGGACAAGTCAACTTTCAGGCAGAACAGCCAACATATTTTTAGTAATGAAGCATCTGATCACTATAGTGAGCCAAGAAAGACACTTAGCTATTGTTAAAGGCATCATGTTCTGTGCAAGGAGAGTGACTCAGAGCAATAAGATCTGACTTCAGCTGCAGCAAATAGTGTTTGCAGGTGGTCTATGCACCCTGCAGCTTTTCCTGGCAGCGCAGCAACATTAATTCCCCTTGTGGCAGCTAGAACTAAGGGAGTTCCCAAGGGACTAGGTAGGAAATTTAATACAATGGCAAATTTCCAGTAAGATAATGCTTCCACTCCACAACTCCACCTCCAGCCCTCTCCTTTGTGAGCACTGGAGGCAAAATCAATCCAATAAAGGACTTCTATGATCTTTCTCCAGCCCTAATGGTAGTTATCTTCCCTTCTTGTCCTGTGAGAATTAGAAGTAAAGCTAGTCAAACTTACATATACAGTAGCACCGCACAAGCCGCTGAGCTTTCAAAATCTGCTGTCTTTTCCTATGACTACTTTTATGTGAATTAAAATAACCAGGACAAATTGTCCTCAGCTCCCTTCAGGAGCCAACAAGAGGATGATTTTATTGTCCATCTGGTTTTATGTCAGAAGCATCATGCAGAACTTGATATTGCAGGCGATTATTCCACAACCAGGTACACTTCATGGAATGTCAGCGTTACTCAGAAGCAAGTGAGGCCTGTTCTTTAGTGAGCTGACAAGAGCTGTCATGTTTCACAGAGGAGGTTTAATTCACTCATGTAGAAAACTACTGTGGATAAAAATTTATTTGTGAATAAAAAGTAGCTACTATGAACTGTGTGGGCCTGCTTCCCATTTATTAAGCTGTCTACGATGTGTATTGCTAAGTGGTTCCTTGCAATGATTACTCAGTCAAGGGCCAGATCTGTAGCTGATATCAAGTAGCATAGGTCTATCAGAGTCAGTTGAACTATGCTAATTTATGCCAGCTGTGAGTCTGGTCCCTGGCATGTGCTCTCCTTGTTGGCACTGCTGCTTTGACATCAGATTTAAATTAGACTTTTCTTTACCACGAACACATTCAGCAAATCTCCATAGATCTTCAAGGATACCCCTGAAAGGTCTTGTCTGAAACTCAAAATAGTGGTGTAAATTTACTAAAGGTTTTCTGAGCTGTAGACAAAGGAGCTAAGATTATAATTTATGTCCTCTAATATGAAGCAACTCCCCTTAGATCCATGATTTAGGACTATGAATCTATATAGGGTTCCACATTTTTCTCTTATTTGGAGAGGAGTCTCTAAAGAGTAGCGGTTTTTGTGTGATCATTGGATAGGGTTGGAACACATTTCAGTAAGTTGGGGACTATTTGTGCCTTCCTCAAGTAGTTTTCATCTGTGCACTTTTTCACTTCATTTTTCAGGGTCAGTTTAATGGGCTAATTTATTCCTGGTGGAACCCTGCCATGGATAAATTAAGCCCTCCATTTTACTACACCTCCTTTATGCTTAGTACACTTAGCCAAATTCACAGTGATTCCTGGTGCTACCACTGAAGTGAATGGAAGTATGCCCAGACGCCACGGTGATGGCTGCTAAGGTAAAACCTTAAGGTCAGTAGATGAGTACCACTGAGCTCAAGATTATTATTTTGATTTTTCTTAAAAGATGCTGCCAAGCCCTTTCTTACAATTTAACACTTATTTTTAATAATCAGAAGATGGAAAAACATTTTTTTCCTTTAGATTGTCCTTTTCTCTGGGGCTTTGCTATCCCCCCCCCCACATCTTCTGTGTTTGTATGGAGCTGAAATTAACATAGCCATTTTTGTTTAAACAAAAATGACAACTTCGTTTTATATAACATACAGCACCGTATAATGCCAAAACATCTGTGTACCAGCTTTATTGATGATATCGTAACTGTACAGCTCAGGGATTAGTGTCCTAATTGCTGCAAAGCCAGAAAAATAAGCATTAACAAAATGGGTCTTACAGAAACAGTAGACAATGCTTGTCATTTATCTGCAATAGACTAAGGTTTGTTTGTTTATTTATTTATCTATTTATTAAATATAGCCATTCTACAAGAGGTGAAAAATGTGAATCTAAAATTGGATCCTAAAACCTTGACAATACTTACATGCTTGGAATGAATTATTTGAAGAAGATGACTGTAGACACATATCTACTAAACTTAGACAGACTGAACGCAAAATAAATAATTATTACAATAAAGATGCCCCAGATTGAAGTCTCGTTGATCTGAACGGGAGCCTTGTTAATTAAATCAGTAAAATCAAGTTTTGGTCCAATGTACTTTTAATGACTTGAGAAGTATTTCCCAAAAGCCTAGTAAATTTGTTTTGGGTAGGTGGCTTTTCCTCCAAATTGTAACTTTTAGAATTGTTTTATTGTAAAATCCCAAATTAAGAACACCTTGAAAGCAACTAGAATTTAAAAAAAAAACCCTATAAATAAACTTTGTCTCATGACAAACTGCAAACTTGTGGGGCTAGTTCCTTAGCTGGTATAAATTGCCAGTGATCCATTGAATTAAATGATGCTCAACTTCAGTGGAGTTATAGTGCTTTGCACCAGTTGAAGATTTGGCCAGTGGGTTCATTTTTTATATCCATCCCTAATATTTTCTCTTTTTGACTACAGAAGCGTATTTTCTGTCTGTTTTTCTGGTGTATCTGACTCTCAACCCCTTCTAATCTGCAGCCCTCAAAATGACCAAAAACAATATCCTGTGACCCTTCGTATCTCATAATACTTTACAATCACAAAAGATTTCAGTCACCAAAAAAAAAGGGACATTTTTGGGTGGTAGGTGGGTGCGATGACTAGTGCTGCTAGAAAGGGGTTTAAAGTCTAATGTAACCCAGATGTCCTGCCATGTTGCCATAGTAGCATCATTACATATAACATTTCACTTCTATAGAAAACAAAGGGGCAATTTTCAAGATTGGTATAGACTGGAAGACTGAGAACTCTATTATTTCCTGTTCTAAAAACTACTATATCATGGTAGTTCTCTAGCAGAGAGAAATTAAACTGGGCCCACAGACCAATGGCAATAATGGGATTTCAACAGAATGCTGCAGTAAATCAGGAGGTTGTGGAGAGGTTGACTAAAATATGTACAATACCAAAGAAAGCTAAGCAAACAGGAGCTATCCAGTTGGCTTTCACATATTCATTTTGACCACTTAAAACGTAGCTCTCATTACTTGACTTCAGTGCCAGCACAGAGCTGCAACTAAACAAAAAAGCCAGCTGTATCCTCCTTTTGTCTTTTTAATCATTTGCTTTGCTGTGTCTGCATAGCTATGCATATCCATAGGAGCAGTGCACCAAGATGGGGAAGCACTCACTATCTCACCATAACTAGCATCTCTTCTCAGGTATGGGTGTCTTAAGCGTCCATCCTTTCGCAGGCTGCCAACAATGATTGTCACACAGGATAGAAACAGCACAAGTCCGATCACTACTCCAGCTACCAGGAGGGGTGAGACCAACAAGCTGGTGTCATTGCTGTTTTCACTGTAGCAGGGAAACTCCCTGATAAGGCTGCTCTGGTTTGAGTGAACGTCTGCATAGCAGAGAGAAAGAGAGGAAAGAACATGCATAAATGATGCTGAAAGGAAGGGACAGACTGTAGATTAAAGCTGCTGCATAAGCAACAGATATCCAGAGCAACAAGTTACAAATGGATTTCAACTTGGTCAGTTATTTGCATCGTACAAATTACACCTTGTCCCTAATAATCTTCTTGTGGAGTTCATCTTTTTTTCAAAAGATCATTGAAGAATAAGAAAATGTCCTGGCTCCCACACAGTAAAGCATCCTGTGTAGAAATACAGAAAGGTTAGAAGCCATGTGTCGTGCTTTTTTTCCTTCCTCCCCCCAAACTCTGGGGGTGATTATTGCTGCATTATCTTCACAAGATTATAGTAATTTTATTTCTGTCTGAATTGTTTTGGTATCAACTAATAAAGTCCTAGTGTGTCTAAGGAATAAAGGCAAAAAGTGTCAATGATCTGCCTAATGGAAATAACTTCCATGAATCTGAATAATTTGTCTGCGTCTGCCTGGAATATTTGGATAGAACCTTTTTGGCTCATCTGAGAGATGAATTTTCTCTCTCTTAATATTAGTGGTCATCTAATAATTGAAAATGGGCACTTGGTTAGCCTGGTTTGGTATGTTAAATATTAAAATAATTAATAAAATCAGTCTGCTAACCTACTCTTTCTGCAGCAATTAATGGCAATGCAGTTGCACTACAGCATCTGTGCAGGCTATCCCATGCTAAAGTCTAATTTAGCAGTCACGATTATCTAGTCATTCAGCATGTCTGTTTAACAGCACAGGGTTGTTCTCTCATGTCCAATCTTCTACATGCCTTCAAGGAACATGTGCTATGAAGAGTGACCATATTACCTAAACAAATCCAACATTAATGCCCATCCAATTAACATTATGGTTGTCACTTAACATTACATTTAAAATATGTGTATAAAGGAACTTTATAGTTTAAGAAAATCTAAATATTTAAACTATGGCAGTGAACAGTAAAAGGAAGATAAATATTCAAATACCCTCACAGTTCAGACAGTCTCTAAAATAAATGTATAAGTAGCAGTGGGCTAAAAGTAATGGATGAATCTGTGATCTTTGTTATGCAGGAATTCAGACAAGATAATTATAATTGTCCCTTTGGACCATTAAAAGCCAATTAAAAACCAAAACAAACCCTGAAATTTAAAAAAAATAAATTTCCCTGGGAATTTCCTATTTATTTTTAAAATAAAGTTTATTAATTAAATAAACTTCAACCATAAAGGTCTATGCGACTTTATGTAATAGGCTTCAGCACAGGTATTTATATGCTGAAATTAATTATAATAAAATGTTTAATGTACATAAACTTTACTTCTGTGAACTTCAGCTTTCCATTTCTCCATAGGTACCTGTGAGATTTAAAAGCTCCACAAAATCTACTGGAGGATTTACAAGTTTTGCATGGATTCCTACATACAATTGGATTTCAGCATATAAAACTTTATATACTAATTAGTCTACTTTCCTCTCCCTCCAAGCAGCTACTGCTCTCCCTAGACCATATGAAGCCTGGTCCCCACTTGCTCTCCGCAGAACTAATTTATGATGTGATTATTTATAAGATGCACAGGGACAGGTGCAGAACTTTGTGTCACATCAGGCACTGTCCTGGTGGAAGTTGCAGAACTGAGACCCCAGGTTTCCTTTTGATTGGGAAGCCAAACTGGCTAGAGGTCAAGTGAGGACTAACAATATGAGGTGAGTATAAATATTATGTTTGATGTCTGTCTTTCCCAGTAGCAAAAACTTTCCAATATCATGAACAATTCTACCAAATAATTGTGTGGAGAGTTGTTCCCTCCCTCCCAGTGTATTTTCTGAACACTTCTTTCATTCTTATTTAATGTTGAAACTGCTGTATGAATTTATCCTTGAAAACAGTGTAAATAAATGTATTTCTGGCTTTCCATATTTATTATTTCAGAAACATTTAATCTCTGAAATTTTTCAGGATGTATATAGGAGCCAGCTACAAAGTAAAGTTCCAAATCTGGATTCAAACTTTCCTGAAGATTGAGATCTCATCTCTAGTAATTGCCATAGGCTACTGATTATATGAAAGCTTTACAGGCTAGCAGCGATAAGCTCACAGAAAATGGGGATTGATTTTTACAATGTAGTTTTCCTGCTGTTATCATTTTATTCCACCTGAAAAGGTATCCAGCACATTCACTGCACTAGAACAAAGATGTATAATTTTTTTTAATGCCAGTAACTCCCTTCCTCCCCCCATGCTGTTGAGCAAGTGGCAAAACCCAACGCATAGACTTTGCAACTGGTCAAAACATTTACATTTTGAGTGACAATAAAATTTAAAAATTATTTTAAAAAATCAGGAATTAAACAAACAAACAAAGAAACCCAGCTGTACTTTGCAACATTTCCAATAAGCTGACACTGGCACTGGACTGTAGTGACTTTGTTCTTACTGCTATACGTTACCCTCAAGTGCTTGCAGGATTAAAGAGCAAAAACAAAAAGCATTTTCAGAAGGGCTGAACCCTAGAAGGTTCAATTGGCTTAAATTACAGCTGTGAGGACAGAGCACCTCTGAAAATCAGGCCAAGGTTATGTACAGACAGGTTTGCACAAATTTTCTGCAAGCTTTCAAAGATGAAAAGGAAGTGTTAACATAGTACCCACAATAATGACACCAGGTGATTGAGTCCTGATGTGGCAAAGACACTATCAGGCAGATTGTCAGCCATTTGAAAGAGAACAGCATTAAAACTAGGCAGACATTGGCATGTTGACCTCCAAATATATATTTTAACCAATTAGCAGATGGGAATATGAGATTACTAAAGCAGAAATTCTACTCTCAGTTTGGATGAAAGCAACCTACACTATTCAACTGCCAACCATTTAACAATTCTTGAAAAAGGTACATTCTCAGATAGCAAAATTGAGAAGGTCAGGAGAGAGTTATAGACTTGAAATCCTTCCTTGGCACTGTTGCTTTATGAGTCAATTGTTTCACAAGGCAAGTTTAATACTTTCACATTAGGTGTGGAACTGATAATATCGATGATATACATCAGGTTGGTGATAAAGAATGTGTCAGCCCTCTGAAGATATTTCACATCTGAAATACTGGCATAATGTGCAGAGCCTATTCATTGTGCTAGAATTTCACTGAATGCTAGGAAACTCCACAAGAATATGTCAAAGGCTTTTCATCAGATTGATTTTAATTTGTAATTGGTGCAGGATTCGGCATGAGATTAGATTTAAATTTAATGGTCAACTCTTTGATCTATTGTTATTATCTGTTAAGCACCAGCAATGTGCTTGGTTCTTTCCAGGACCTGAAAGAAGTGGACAGATTCTGCTTTCATTATCGTGGTGCAAACCTGGAGATCTCCAGTGAATTTGAATGCAACTGACACATCCTAGGAAATTACTTTCACGCTTTTATTTACTTAGAAACATACTGAGAGATCCAGAGGAAGGTCCCAGTTTAACACTGTTCTTATTTTTGGTAGTGGGTTGCAGAATTTTGGATGAAGTGTTAACTTTTATGGACTTCACAGGAGAAGCTCATGGTTGGGAAATTTCAAAGGCACTCATTGTTGGCTTACCTCTTCTCCCATTGAACTAAATGGGAATTTTGTCACAGATGTCAAAACTGCCTATGAGGAGCAGTTTTGAAAATCCTGCCCACTTTATTCCTTTTCACTTGCTCAGGATAAGTTTTAAAGAAATCTGGCTCCTCACTGTAAATATGTACATAGTAATCACCATCAATAGAATAGAAAAAAGTACAGGGAACATGAAGTCTTGTGGTAAAGATATGGGAAAAATATGCAGAATACTTAGCTGGGATCACTGGAAGTATCATGACCTAAGGGATTTACATTAGTTTAAGAATAGAGGTAGAGTGGGCTATTTTGAATATCCAAAAACTTCTATTCTCTCCTCTCCCATAATTTTCTTTCATAACAGCTAAACAAATTCAGAAGATTACTGCAAGTGAAAAATGTCCATTACTCGTAGAAATGTACAATGTTGCATCAGTAGATGCCTCTTGAAAGAGGTTTCTGACCAATTTTATGGAGGTGGAATTTACTCCAATAATTACAACAGCCAAACAAGAACATACAGCCTTTACAGAGCAGTTAGTGGTTTTATTTGGAAGGGGGATAAAATGAGGGTTCTCACTTTCCCTTTTGTTCTTTACCCTGTCAAAACTTTTACTCAGAGAAATCAGTAATACATCTTGTATTTGGATCAATAAGACAGGGCTCAAAAGAGCACAACATGTTCAGAGCTGGCCTTTGCGGCAAGTGATTGAGTGGCAACTTCCAGGGACGCATTGACGTATTGGATGGGATTTTTTATTTTGATTTGTTTTGTTGTTTGCTTCAGGCTGGGTGACAAAACATCAAGGGCCAGCCCTGAATGTGCTCATAAGACTCTAATTTGGTTTTGGATCCAGCCTTTGTTATGCCTAACCTAATGATATTCTGTGACTCATTTGGTCAATGTTTAAGAATAAATCAGAAGCATTGGCAATATTCTTTCACCAATATATTTCACTTATCCCAGTGGGTAACTGAAGAAAACAGGCCATTAATTATTTGGGAGTACAATTTATTGACTATGGTGCAGAACTACTCCACAAACTATGATTCCCTACTTTTTAAAATAATTGTAGATTAGAATACTGGAAAAGTCTTGGATGAGAGAAACACATATGTGGAAAGGATAAATATTGTACCATGGTTAAACTAGTGCTGGTGGATTGATCCTTTTTAAAAGAATAATGGCTACTTAGGATTACCGTTAGCCCCAATAAGTGTAATAGCTGCCCCAAATGAGTAAATAAAGTGTTTATCAAAGAAAAGTAAAGGATGCGTTGGCATTGTACAACTTTTACGCTTTATTTAGCTATACAAGCTACGGATCAGATTCTGATATCCTTACTCACATTACATAGCACCACACTGAAGTTAGTATGAGGGAGGGTATCAGAATCTGGCCCTATTTTTGTTGATAGGAATTTAAATCCCATTAGCAGTAA
The DNA here is from genome assembly GCA_007922155.1 of Mesoclemmys tuberculata. Lineage (NCBI taxonomy): Eukaryota > Metazoa > Chordata > Testudines > Chelidae > Mesoclemmys > Mesoclemmys tuberculata. Next base: position 16,320,734 of record ML675631.1, read on the forward strand.
GTTGAAATAGAAATGAGTTCTGAACTCTAAATTCCCCTTTTGTACGCAAAGAAGTATTTCTTCTTATAAGACTAAGAGCTCATTTATCTAGCACTCCCTCAGAGCTTTGAAGACTCCTAAACTGTTCAAACTCTCATCCTTTTCTCTCCTGTTACTCATATTCATGAATCTTTCCTTTTTATATACTTATTAATCTAGTTGAACCCAGTCTCTGGCAGAAGCATAATATATTACAATTACAGTTATTAAAAGGAATGAATTGCCCTGAGCCCAGCTTCTAAAACAATATGCAGTTGATAATCTCCTTCTTTTACAGTATTTTAAATTCTGAGCCTAATCCTGCAGACTTTACTTGATGAATAGCATTGACTTCAATGGGAGCACTTGAGTGAGTAAGAGGTACAAAATGAGACCACTTATTTCTGAGAATTAAGAATTTCTGTAAAGAAAGAATATCTAGAAACAAAATATAACGATATTATTCCAGGCAAAGAATAACATCAACATTTTATATTTTTCTCTTGCCCAAATTCCTCTCAGTTAGTAATCTGCATATTTATACATGGCAAAATAACTTACTTTTTTCCACTTTCATATTAGGAAGATGGATACTTATGCAGAGTCCACAAACATCCATAACAGAGTTCCTAATTATTCCATTATGTTAAACTGTTTGTGAATGTTTTCATGCAGTTGTACTTCTGTAGCTTGTAAATATTTCATTGTGAATATTCCATATTAATCCTTCATAATTTGCACCATGTTGGTTACATAAATCACATCAAATTGCTTCTATTTGGTAATGGGGTAATTTATGTAAATAACCAACGTTGTGCAAATTGCACACCAAACAGGTTCATGAACGGCTCTGGGCTCAAGCAGCTCCACTTGTCACACCTGCAAGCATGTCCAGCTTAGAAGAAAGACCTAAAATGGGAAATTTGTCTGAGTTAGCAGCTGGCTGAGGAGGGGAACACAAAGAGGGGCTGGGACTGCTCCCTTGATCATTGCCTGTCTGAGAACCCTGAAGGGAAGGTGGGCCACACCACAACAGTTACTTTAAAACACTTGTTATGTGTGATTCTCATGAGGGCGTTGAACTGGACTACTAGCGGTCAGAGCCCCTTTGAAGACATGAATGCCTGGTGCTGGCTTGTTCTTTGCTTTTCTTTTTTGTGGATGGGAGGGGCCTTTGATAGTCCTAGAATGAGTAGGTTCCTACAGACTGAGACCGAGGGCTGAGTCTTCCACACCTAGCCTGTGCTGACAACTACCTTGATGCGGGAGGCTACTGACAGGGTGTGCACAGGGCTGCTTCACACTCCAGGGGGACATTGTGGCAGACATAGCCTATGATACATCAATATACACCATTTGAATAATCAAACATTTGAGCTGAACGTGGGTTTTTTTTGTGCTAGCAAAGCTCAGCCACTTGTGGATCCACAGAAAACAAATATGAAATGAGTGAAAATGAAGCTGAGGCGAAGCTTGTTTTAGAATGAGATTGAATATTGGTGGAAAATGCCTACACTATTCACCCAGCTTTAGACAGCAACATCTGTCTGGAAAGCCTATCTACATAATACAACTATTCTGGATATGACCCTAACCTGGTATCCAGTACCTCTGGCGTAGTACTGGACACTTCCTTCCAATGGCTTTAGTGGGTGTTGAGGCTGCTCAGTACCTCACAGGATGTGCCCTCTAACTGGGCTTAAACTGGCTTTCCTCTTCTTACAAACTGCAAAAAGATAGAACTGTATTGTCATTGGGGCAGAATAGAGGCCATATTGAAATAGTTTCCTGAGTGCATGTCAGCTTCAGTGTAATGTGTATCTGGAATTTGTGCTGGCGGACATAATGTTCTTTCTAGTTATGGATGTTTTCTTTACCTGAAGCCATACAAGATAATCTAGCCAACCCTAATAGGAAATGAACTGGTTGCCAAGTGGGGAGAAAGAGAGAGCAGCTGGTCATGATTTCTGTAGTGTTGTGGTTATCACATTTAGCTAATACGTGAGCAGTCTAAGGATCAATACTTGGCAGAAACAAGGCCTTTCCTTGCTGTGCAGGAAGGTGTCTTCTTTCTGCCAATGGCTTCTGCCTTGTCATCAGTCCTGCGCACAAGAAGGCAGTGACATCACTCAAGAGTGTGCCTTTACATCAGCGTGGGCCAGCTAGGGTAGTTAGGCCTGTCACTTCCTAAGAACTTGTGCCTTGGCCTCCTCTGTCTTTACAGATTGGCATATGGAGGCAAGCTCTTCCTGCTGTCCTCCTTGATATTTTCTTTCCAGTGGAAGAACTAAGGCAGGAATGGGGCTAGGAATTCATGCAACAGTTAATCTTGCCTTGCTGTGCTGGCTAGAATGTCTTCCTTCTTGTGTGAAATGGCTGGAAAAAAGCCCCTGAGAGGGTAGCCCTCTCACATCACAAAACCCATGTCTGCCACAAATGTTGCCAATTCCCATTAAGAAGCAAAGGACTGAATGATCATGGAAAGCAAATCTTTTAGCCTAGAGATTGCTTCCCTGGTCAGAGTTCAAGCACGTAAGACAATACTGCATTGACATTGCCCATGCTGAATTTGTTTTATGGATTAATAGAAAAGTGCATCCATTAGGACTATAAATCCAGCACTTTCCAGGAGGTTTAAATATACTGAATAAACAAACCCCTATAGGACTGAACATGGGTGGAGGGTTTATGTACACGTACAATGGTATATTGTGTAAACATTATAAGCAGGTGTCATATTTAACACAACATGTGTCTAAGCTATTCAAAGTATACTATAAGATCCTCATTTTCTCTAGCTAGGATAAATGTAGATTAATTTTTCAGAAATGATGAGACAGATTCCTAGGTACTACTGAATATGCAGCCCTTTAATCAAGGGGATAAGACTGACAGATGGCAAAGAAGAAATGATAGATATGGTAAATTAGTGGAACTGATAAAGATTGTGTTGCTCCTGCTTTGGGAGCAGTTCTTGTTCAGAGGTGATTTAGTTCGGTCAAGAGTGACCAATTGGATTTTGTGCTCTCTGCTGTACTGTGAAATAAACCTTTGGCTACCACAGCGATCAGACTATCACACTGTTTATTCCTATAGCTTCCGTGCAGGAATCCACAAAATGAGCAGGGTAGATGCATTACAAAAATAATCTCTCACACATCAAACCACAGAAAACTGGCTGTGTGTCAAGTAACACTGTCGCAGGTAAAGTGATATGATTTATCTCATTCATGCAATGGCCACATCAGGGCCAGATCTTAGAAAAATAGTTCTGTTAGTTTCAAAGACACTACATCTTGGATCAGAAAAAAAGACTGATCTTGTTCATAAGGCCAGACCTTCCAAGAAGTCTCTTGTCCAGCAGAGTCCATTGGACCTCAGCTACACCAAGTGTAAATCCAGAGTAACTCTAGACTTAAGCCAGGCTTGTATTTGGTTATGACTATAGTCAGCCTATTCTATCACTTGTGTGCTGCCAGGGGTCGGTAGCTGAATTTAAAATCCCAAATGGAGCTCTGGGGTGCATCAAGCAGAGGTTTTTAAACTGAACGGGCAATTTACTAAGGAGGTTTGTTTTCCTTTAAACTTTCAGATCCTGAATTGTAGTGAAAGCATTTAGAAGACTTTCATGGTATTTTGGTGTGATGTATGATGGTTCCATTAGAGGGCTCATAATGGCCTGATACACTACTTTAGTCATTCATAAAGCAGAGAGAAACTTTAGTTTTTATTAATAGCTTTTCTTTTAAATGGTGTCTTTCCTAAATTGCAGATCGGAGTGAATGTTTATGACTGTGCTCTTGGAGTTTTCTGCATGCATATTATCTACTACAGAAAGCTTGGAGCACTGCCCAGTAATAGTTGTCCTGATATCAACCAGATCCCAAAGACACCTGTGTTTATTTTAATAACAGGACATGGAGGAAAGTAGTTCTGAATTTTATGCTCATGGGGAACTCTCCCTAGCCCCTAACTGTTAAATAACCATATAGGTAGGGAGAACAAGAGGCCAGAGGAGTTTGGAAGCAGAGAATGAGGATTTTATGGGGAGGTACCAGCTATTGTGGAAATCTGGAGGATGAAAGATCTCCCAATTGGGGGAAAAAATGAGAGAAAAGGTATTGCAGATCTGGTTAATGTAGTGAGTTTTGTTGAGTGCGATTGATGGGTTTTGCCCTCATAAATTTGTCCAACATTTGGATGCATATCCAGATCAACCCCTTGAACTTTGAGATTTACGTGTCACTAGTGATAAAACAGCTAAGGTACTGTGAATAACAGTGCCTCAAATATACAGTTTGTCTGCAGTTAAAAAAAACTACTAACCAACCAACGAGCCACTAATTCTGTAATAGGAACATCATGCAACACAGTAATCTAACATATTAATCTTAACACACACAAGGCAGATAACTACTATCTCAGGATGCCTAATATCTAAAGAAGACATGAAAGAAATCTCTGATCTTGTGAACTTGTGACCTGACAGCTCCCTCCACAGGCAGGCATATCTGCTTCTGCTTGTCCCTTTGCATTTGTACTCATTATCTGCCAACAAAGATGAGTAAATTGGTGGAAAAACAGAATCATCTGGAAATTGTCCAGCATAAATCAGCTTAACAATTGTCAGAAAATAGTTTGGGAATAGGAATTCCCAGCTCAGGATGTCTAAGAGCTGATCTAACCTTTCTCTTTCACACACAGGTACCTTTAAAATGAAACAGCTGAAATGCCATCTGCTTCTCACCCATGCTCAATAAATTACTGTACACAGACTGTTTCAAGCTTTACTTATTTAATATAGCATGTAGGAATATCTCTATATAATCAATAGATTATAAAGGCCAGAAGGGATCAGTAGATCATCTAGTTTGACCTCCTGTATGTCACCTGGTTACCTCTGGATTGGGCCCAATAACTTGTCTTTGACTAAGGCATCCAGTCTTGATCTGAAGACATCAAGAGATAGAGAATCCATCACTTCCCTTTTTAGTGTGGTTCCAATGGTTAGTCACTCTTAACAAATTATGCTTTGTTTCTAATCTGAATTTGTGTGGCTTCAGTTATTGTTATGCCTTTGTATACTAGCTAAAGGGCCTTAGTACCTGGCATTTTCTCCCCGTGAAGACTAATCAAGTCACCTCTCCATTTTCTTCTGGATAAAATAAACAGATTGAGCTTTTTGTCTCTCACTGTACAGCATTTTCTCCAGCCCCGGAATAATTTTTGTGGCCCTTTTTCACCTTCTGCAATTTTTCCACATCCTTTTTAAAAATATGGACACCAGAACTGGATGCAGGATTCCAGTAGCTCTCTCAACAATACCCTATTCAGAGGTAAAATCACTCTACCTCCACTCCTAATTGCCACTAGAAGGCAGTATGAATAGCATAGCTTAGCCCTGTCCCTCAGGGGAGAGGAGGTGCGGTCTCCCTGAACCACAGTGTAGCCTCTTCAGTATCAGGCCACTGAGCATGACTGGGTCTTCACTGAGGGTCCCCTATCCAGGAGCTGCAGACCAATCCAATCCCATCCCTACAACTGAAGGAATCTTGCTCCAAAACTGCCTTAGGGCCATTTGGGTAGTGACTGGAGCCCATGGTCTCAGATCCCACCATGGACTGAGCTGGGTTCATCAGTATCTCTAGTGTCACCGCCTCATACCTGTCACCCTGCTACAAACGCTCTCATTTAAACCAACCTCAAACAAACTCGCTGGGTGGCTCCATGCTTCCAGCTGGGCCCCTGGATTTGCCCTGTGCTGGCCACTCACCTGCACTGTCAAGGATTCAGCTTGAAATTTTAATATACTACTTCAGAAAGAGGCCTGTGGACTCTCAACTCACATCTAAGGCTTTATAGGAGGATAAGCTTATGTGGGCTCTGTGACAGGGGATACTGGCAAGGAAGGGGTTAATGTGGGCCTGTGAATTTAGTTGGCCCCATTCCACTAAACCTGTAGCATATGTCAGGAGCAGAGAGGGGAGTTAAAAGGAGGAGACCCAGCTCAGTTGGGCTGATCAGGAAGGACAGGAGAGCTCTGCTTGTCTCTTGCTGATGGAAACTGGGTTTCAGCCAAAAGACCGAGACAGCTTGCTGCTTAGACGAGCCTCGCAGTGTGTGGGACGACCAGGTCCAGGCAGACTGACTGAAAGGGCTGGCTGAATGAAGACAAGCCCTGAGTAGAAGGGTAGGGTCCTGCTGACGACTCTTGGACAACCCTGGTTTTGAGTTCGTAGTATTCCTTTATTTTTGGACTTTAATACTCCAGAAGGAATGGACATAAATTATTACCTTGGCTGCATCATGGGAAAAGAAAGACCGTTGGGTCCCACAGTGACTGTCGGCAGGGGCTGCCAGACAGGTGGAAAGACACTATTCCATGCCCAGCTGCAAGAAGACAATGCAGGGATGAGTCCACCCTTTCACAGGGCCAGTACTGCAGGCTTTACATATGCAAAACCCCCATTGATTTTAGTAGGAGTTTCATGCTCAAAAGGACCACAGGATCAGGTTCTTAATGATAAACAATGTTCCAGCAAGATACTTGATAATAACATTTGAAATATGAATGTGACTGAAGGAGAGGGAAATAACCCACAATACGGGCTTTGGACAAGCTGAGTACAACAGGCTTTTGACAAGCTTCCCCTAATGAGCTGATTGCCATTTGTCCTGACTGTTGAGCAGTTCTTTGTATTCCTTTGTTTGTTTCATAATCACATGACTGAGGTAGAAAACAGGAGGTTCAAGTACAAAATCTGTGCCTGAAAAATGCTCTTTAATTCCTAGAACAAGAATCTTGCAGGCTTCCTCCATAGTGCTTTCATGCAAACTATTTGATATGAACATCAGAGCCCATTTGTACAAATCTTGGTTGGGTATGGCAGTTCTGACTAATAGAAGAGAAATAAATACCTCTAAATCCCTGACACTGAAACAGAAGAATAAGAACTTGAAAAATCATCAGGGATGAAAACTATGTTAGCTGAAAAGGAAAAGACCCATCTCCAAAGAGCACAGGCTGATAGTCTTAACGGAGCAAAAAGGAGCTAAGCATCCAACACGCACTGATAGTCAATAGTATTAGAGTCTTTTTTCAAAATCCCCCTACATCTCTTTCCCCCTACAAGCTCCATCTCAGGTTTAGAACATCCTAAGCAATATTATTACAAGGATGGTACTACAGTTCTACCATGATGCTTTGTAACAGTGGTGGATCACAACTGCGACATTGAATGTGCACCCTTTCCAGCTCTCAGGCATGTTTATTATTTTTAAGTTTGGGACAGAATGTAGTGAAAATTATTACTAAAGAAAAATAGCTGTTCTCACAAGATTTCTGCTTTTTTTTTTGAGGAGATATTTCAGTACTGTATAATCCAAATCTGAATCATAGCCATGAACTGGACAGAACTTCTACATTTAGAATAAACCCACTCCACCTCTAATCACCACCTCTTTGGTACACATCTACATTATGTGTGCTCTAATTATAATTAAAACTTTGCCACAGTGTAGTAACCAACAAATCAATATCTCATTCAAAACACGTGACTGCGAGTATTAGGAGCATTATAGGTTTATCAGATGCACTCAATACAGATAGCTTTAAGTGAATTTGGAGCATGCTTGCAAGTACAAAAGCTACCAGTGACCTTGAGAAGCTCATCCAATGCAAAAAAGGTGGTCCATCCTCTGAGATATCTAACACTGCCTTTTTTATCATGTCTGCTAGCTATCAGATAATGACTTTTCTCTTCTTACATTGACATCCTTATTATAGAGCCAGAATGAATAAGATTGGATCACCAGCAGCCTGTAAATTGAGAATGTCAGAAGCAAAGAGAATGCAGCTGCATATAAGGGTTCAGAAAATAAATCTTTTCAGATGCCATGGCTTTAAGGTATTATGTTGATGTCACACCAGCATGTATAAGTGCTGTTTCAAATTAACAGGAAAAATCTTCCAATTTTCAGAACCATGGCCTCTTTTATCAACATGATAAATATCACTGCAGTGAAACAAATCACTCTGGCAGTAAAGCAGCTCACCTTATGATGGAGAGTATATATTTCCCCACCTTTTCTCCTACTCAAACAACTTTGAGCTAATGCAGTTTTATAAACAGGACTTGAGCCTACTATTTCTTCTTTCCATAAACTTTATTAGGGCTTAGAAATAGGTAAGATGTTATGAATTATGAGTCTATGTTAACCCGATAAAATAAATTACCATCACCAGATTAAATCCAGCCCAGGCCACTCTTGACTAGAACTCATCAAACATTGGAATCTTCATTCCATAGGAAGTTCTGATATGTTGACATTTTGTTTTCATCCTAACTCAGCCCCAAAAATCAAAATAGTGTGGGAGGGTTTGCGGGATGGAAAGTTTTGAAAAACGTTGATTTTTTTTTTAAATGTAGAAACAGTTAGTTTCGTCTTCATTCAACACTCAACTGTGTTTGTCGCAACTGCTGTGGTTCCTTGTGGGCATTGTAGTTCAGGTGCCTCATGTTCTCATTTTCCTCCATGGGCTGGGCTCCGTGGCTTGACTACATCTGATGTATCATGGTGGTTAAGCCAGAGGAGAGACAGTGATGCATCCTGGGAGATGTAGACAAGCCAGGGAGCCCAACCCATGTTGAAAAATTTCTGCAAAATCAAAGTTTTCACATGTAAAATTCTGATTTTGCAGACACTGCCTTTTTCATAAAAAAAAAGCGCATTGTCAGAAAATTCTCAACCAGCTATAGTAGTTACCAGTAATTACCCGCTGTTGGCTTGCTAGTACGTTATTGCCAACTTCATGCACTGAAAAATCAAGGGTTTAGCCCCTCCTCACCCCAAATCATGAGATGGGCTTAAAAATCATTAGCTTTGAAATTATTTTTTGATTGTTTTACTTGCCTTCTGTTTGAGACATTAAGATTAACTTTTTTCAGCTTCTTCCTGCAAATGTGAGGGCTAGAAAATGTATTTTATTAAAAGCTGAAATTCTCCTCTTTGAATATGATTCCAGGAACGGTGGCTATTAGACAAACATCAAATAATGCAAGATTTGCAATAAAACCATGAGAGTTGGCAATGCTATTAGTGGCCAATGTGTAAATGAGCTTGGTGGCTTGAAATCTGTTCGCAGGGGACAGGTGTCCATACCACAACTCCCAAGTCACAATTCCTTCCCTGGGCTTCTCTTGGGTTGCTAATGCCAAGGGTTACTCCTTATACAGGGCTGTGCTGCAGGAAAAGTCTCATCCTCCTTATTATTCCCCACCACTCTGGTGTTTAAGGGTGACAAACACTGAGGGAAAAATCATGAAGAAATTATTGACATTTCTACCTTTCAGTTCTGTACTACTTTGCAGAAAATTTAGTAGCTGTAGAAATGCTAGTTGGTTGTCTAAGCAACTTGGAAGAAATACAGAAGCTCATTAGCAAATGGTTGAATCTACACATCCTTCTCTCTCAAGACAGTGAATCTTTATTTTCAGCTCTGAGATTTGAAACTTACATGCTGAGTAAAATGATTTTGAAACTTTGTTATGTACTGTCACATAAGTCATTATTACTGGTGACAGTGCAATAAATCAACAGTATGACACTGGTGTCCTGCCATTTAGTACCCCACAAGAATGAGAGAGCAAGGCTGACATTCGACTGCAGACCTACCATAGGACAGGCATAGAATACGTCAGCCCTCTCCTAGTGCTTTGAAAACTATTTCATTCATTCACATTTTGTATCAACAGCATCTTGACTTCTGTTGAGAGAGCTGCAGGGATTTCAGTAGTACTGAAATTCACATGAGTTTGCCATCACCCACTCTCCTAGTTGGAATCACAAAAACTCAAGGACACTTAATGGTGTCCTGCAGAAATTAAAATGATGATGGCTGTGAATAATTTTAGGACTGGAAAGAAATCTGTCCTTAAAGCGTTCTGCATTGTAAACAGGAATACAGGACTGACCATGAGCAAAACATCATTCCACAGGCAAGGTGCATAATGGGCAAAAATAACTCATTGAATAGACTTAGGGACAAGTTCTTCTCAGTGATGGGGTCTCACTCCAGAATGCCCTCCTCTGTCCTATCTGAATCCCTCTGTGGCTTTTTTCAGAACCCTTTATAATGTATGGTCATTTAACTTCTTCTATATCCACTTGCCCTTGTGCACCACTGGGGAAAGATGTGATGTTGAGGGTCAGTTGGCCTGGTTCATGATTTTTACTTGCTGAATTATTGTAGGTCCTTCTTGGTAACAATGAAACAGCTTGATTTCAACTGAGTTTAGGTGAGTTGTAATGGTGAGTGGCCTTCATGTGGCCATGCAGGGAAGTAAGCTGCCTTCACCTTTATATGGCTGTGCTAGGGATCCTCCAATTGTGTGTCTGGATTTTGACAGGGAGGGAAGAGGAGATGCAGGTTCTATGCATGCGATAAATCCACCTGCCGGTGGATTGGTGGACTGGAACCTGGGGGTGGGCAGAGCATGGGCTCTACCCCTACTTCAAATGTGCTGGCCAGCTGAGCTGAGCTACTTCAAATGGGAAGTAAGCTGCACCCAGTAAAGGGCTGTAGAAAGTTTACTTCCTCCTGGGAGCAAGAGGAAGGAAGGGAAAGGAATGTTTCTCCTGGGATGGCACAGAAACTTGCTACCTCTTGCACAGGGCTGATCTTACAAGCTGTCTGCCTCAAACTCAATAAATAGTGGGACTGTGTTTTGTCTCTTGATAAGGATGACATTCTGGCATCTAGACTACTGTGGAAAATTGCCTTGCTCTAGTATTTTCAAGTGCCTGGCCAAGGCCATTTGCACAGAGATGCATTAAACAATTTTGTAACAGAAAAGTAGGTTACTTCCGCCCTGGCTTTCCTTAATGTACATTAAGGCAAATTTGATTTCCATCTTGACAGTTTTTAACAGCAAGAGCTTCAACAATTGCAGATTAACAAGTTAATACAAAAATGTCTTAGAAAAGAAATTGCTGAACACTCTTTTCAATTTTCCCTCTTACCTGCCTTAATGATACATTTTATCTACATGCTGGTAGATAAGAATTACACTGTTACATTCATAAAGGGACCAACAGATAATTAATCCTGAACAATAAAGTACACCTATTCAAATTAACTAAACATAGTCTCTTTCTAGGCAGAGAATATTTATTACACTAGAGTCCTATAACACGGGGCCGTTCAACGTGTGCTTCAATACTAGAACTGTATGAAAGATTCCTTTTGAACCAGTTTTACAGCTGACTAAAGATGGTCTCTAAATTTGTACATGAAGAGTGCACACACATGCATGCACATAGGTAAATGGATATTTATGCAAGGAAATTAGATACTTGCATGTATAACAGCTTGGCTTGATGTGTGTTACGCACACACCAACTCAATTTTATATGCACAAACAAGTACTGGCTTCAAAGATATATTCTTAAATTTGAAGCAGGTTAAAAATGTGGCCCCTGGAGTGTCAACTTGCTATTATTTTAAAAATACCATTAGGCTATCACCAGCTAAATACAATTATAGCTGAGAAATAGACACCATTTTTATGTGACATGCCAGAAATACAATGTGTGAGCTGTTAACAAGCAAATGCTGTTCCTTGAGGGGCACTTATCTCTGCTGATACCATTGATGATGCTGATGCAAAGCCTCAGGAGTAAAAGGAAAAAATAAAATGGAGCGTGCCTTCAGCATTCTCCACTTCAACAAAATACAACGGGGGTCTATTCTCTCAGTGATGCAGATGGCAACTTCTTGTGATTTTTATCTCCTGGCGACTCTCTGCAGGAGTTTGGAAAATCCAGTGCTTTTGAATCTCACATATTTAAGCCATGAGGAAGAAATCCTTCCAGAAGCACTGGAGCCACAGAAAGACCGGAAAACAGTGGAAATGCAGTTCTGCATGGTGGCTGTCTTTGTGGCAGAGTGGACAGGAATGTAGTTATTGGAAGGGATGTGCCCACTAGATCTTAAGCTACCAAGATCCATTATTCAAAACCCAGAAACAAAAGCAGAGTCCAGCGCTGTAATTCATCTTTCTGCCATAAAATTCTTACAGATCACGTGTATGAAGCCTAATCAATAGGCCCTTGTTTAGGAATCCAGAAGTTGTGTCTGAGGGCACTCACACATTCCAGAATTGTAGCCAAATAAATGCTTAGGAGAATGTGCATTCACAAATCTTCAAGTACAAAAGGGTCACATGTGAGAGCACCGTAAAGACTAGTTTGATTGCTCAATTGTATACAAATAGTCCGCTTTGCTTTTATTAAAAGCAGTTTCACTTTCATGGCAGAATGAACTTCATGGCACCATAGTTGGCATTCAACAGTATCTCCAGGTAAGAAAGCCACGTTAAGCAACGTTTTAATTAAGAAACCAGCAGCACTTTCTGGCTCTGCTTAAAAGAGAGAGTAACAAAGTAGTAGCATATAAACTCACAACCACCTTATGGCTTTGAAGCAGATGTGGTAGATACATCATTAAATAGATGTGGTGGCCAAACAGATGTTTATCAGAATTTACAGATCCATAAACTCTGCAGCACATCGTAAATCCAGCTGTGCAGGCAAAATGCCTTCTTGAATGGTTATTTGATGTAATTGCCACATATTTTTATTCAAGGCACACTCCTTAACTTGGGGAAAAAAATTAAAACCTCTTTTAAGAACAGCTTATAAATTCTTTAATCATGTCAAATGGTTTCTTATATCACTTGCTCTTAACATGGAGTATCACAAAGTTTCAGGGGGTCATGAGCACCCTCCCATGATTGATGACTACTCCATAAGGGGCTCCTACAGTTTTTTTCTATTGTAAACATGGGGCACAAGAGCCCCGTCCTTCTTCCATAGATTGTCTCATTGAAGTCAATGGAAACACCTCTGAAGTAATTTTACTGCTCACTGTAAGGGTATCATGATCTGTTCCTTAATTAATATGATCCAGATATAAAATCCTGTTTGAACTTCTGCCTACTCAGATAGCCAGATGTGCTGGCATCATTTGGAGAATTGTGCTATGAAATAAATACTATCACCTCTTCACTATATATCATAGGACTGAACATACATGCTAAATATTTATGCTGTATATTTACAAATTTATTATACTGTTATTCTTTTAAACTGTCTTTTCTGAGGTTCACCTGGATATCACATGGGTCAAGGAATATTACGTTAGATCCTATCTCTGTTTGTTCATTAATGCACGAATAGGATGTTTGTATTAGAATAAGCCAGTAAATAAGAAAATATTAATCTACAGAATCCCCAAAATAATGTGAAATGTTCTCTTTATTTCTTGCATCCTGTCAGCCTCTTCTGGGGATGAACTCACAGATTCGGCCAACCAAGAGGCTGTTCCATAATTTCATAAAACACCAGATTTAAGGGCAGGGACAAGAAAGACAGTATCGATGATGGATACAGATAATGACTTTGCTAACAATAAATGTGATCCTGCAAGGTACTGAGGATTTATTTGAGGTGCTGAGCAACTCTCTGCTCCCACTTATTTCATACTTTGCAAGATAAGGCTCAAAATAATATCTTTGCCTCCATTCATCTTTTGTGTTAATAGGGGATAAACAAAATCTGTTAAGGAAGATTAGGGTATCTCTAATGAATGTATGTTTATTCCTAATATTCTACTTTGTCAAATGTTAGATTATCTAGAAACTCATGAGAAACAAACACCAGCCAAGCCTAGAAAGTTACTGTGGTGAAAACGTAAAGTGAGAAAGGAATTCATTAATATATGACACTTGCCACAGTGATTGCTGACTGCATTAGTTATAGCCCCATTTCCTCTGATGAATCTGGCATAAGATGGCATTTTTACTATTCCACTTCATATGAGATGGATATTATCAGTGAAAGATGTGTTCTCTGTAATTTCTTTCACGGTGCCTTCATAATATCTGAAAAAGCTTCCATTATTCACCAGCTACTGATCCTTGGTAGGAGCAATCAATACTTGAATGTTCTAGCAAATTATCACTGTGCAGTATTTTCATTATCTGTTTATTTCTAAGTTTCACAATTATTTGCAAACATAAATTGCAGAGAGGCAGATGATAAAGTGCCCTAATATTCCAAATGGCAAGGATGCTAAAAGGTTGTGTTACAGAATTGATTTTCAAAACTGTATGCATACAATTACGTATGTAAAACTGTGTGTGCAGTTGCATGCCTAATTTATTTGCATAATTACCAATGCTGTAGCCACAGATCAGGTATTTGCGCACACAAAAATAACTAGTTAGATGAAAAGCTGACATTTTTGCATTAATACATTTGATTGGTCCATGCAAACATCTGCAAATTAGACAAGCAACTTCATTCATGGTTTTACATAAACAACTGCATTTGATTTTAAATCAAAGCCCTATTTGTTCTTCTTTTAGTTTTTCGACCCATTTTTCTATCTTGCTGTATTGGGATCTTGGCAAGCTATTTCTCATGGTAACTTGTTCTTTTAGTAATTGAAACAAGTAAACGGAGGCAAAAATGCTCTTCCTTTCTGGTTAAACCTACATTTTCTTGAAATTCAAAACAATTTAGTATGGGGGTTAGATTTTCCAAATCAGTACAGTTATGTTAGTGTTCATCACACTGAATTAAAAGCAAATTAGAAACCATATTGAACACTCTTGCAGAAACGTGTAGGTGGGGACATGGGGCTCAAAATACTTCTGAGAGTTTGACCTTGTGGCATTTCCCTTAGAACTTTCCTCCTTGGCAGAGAATGGAAGACAGCATGAGAGAACTAAGGGTGCCATGAAGGAGATGGTAAGGAAAACCCAGTCTGGCAGAGTTGGCTCGCCTTTGTCTTGTCAGACACTCAACACCTATGCTCATTCATGCATTCTTTCAGTAGCATTAACCTGTGCAGGGACAGCCAAGTGGCTAATACTGCATCTGGAGAAGCAGATACTGTAAACTCCTCTTTCATCCTTCTCTTTCTCCTGCCTCCAGCACCACTTCCCACTCTCCTTGTGGTCCTTGCACAAAGCAGGTTCTTCAGGGTCATGAGGAAGAAGAATGCTGCAGCACAGATGATACGGCTCTTTTTTATTTCCCAGCATCCTCTCCACTTACAAAAACAGAGGGACTGAGAGCACCTGAGGTGTATGATTTCTATTAAAGAAACTAGGGTTAATGATTGATACAAAAAACTACTTGTAATATTAGTCATCAAGAAAAAGGAGTCAAAGGAAATGATATGATCACTTTAATGGACCAGCAAATAATCTGTAACACACAAGCTCTGGCTTAACAGGCTGCATAGAAAAGTTATGTTTTTGGTCTAAGTGCTTATGTAGCACAAATTATCTGTTATGTTATTACATCATCTACTTTGCTGCATTTTTGATGATCACTAGGGCAGCAGAGCCAAGAGGTCTCCATCCCAGAGCTCTGTGAGGAACTAAGCAAAGATGGATGGCCTACATCTAGCTGAGAGCTATGAACTGTCATTAAGAACAGGGTAAGCCCTCCGACATTAAATTATTCAAAGTACAAAAGAATAAGGGTGGGGTCTGTGTCTGTCAGTCTCATTCACACATACGTACCTGGTAAGTATCCAACTAAACAGACCAGTTAGTTTGGATCAATAACACCAGAGCTGGATATGGCAGGAGCTATATTACTATGCGGGAAAAGAAAAGAAAAGAAAAGAAGGAGCCACAAGAAACAACAGTAGGGACTGGACATCTGTGGTAGGAAGAAAGAAAAATTTCTTTTCTCCCTGGGTGCTAGCAGCTGTTTGCAATTGTTTGGGTACGAAAAAATTTTGGTTTCAACCCTCTAGCTCCCTCTCCAGCTCCTTAGATCAATTTTTAATCTGTGGCTCCAAGATTGAGAGCTGCTGAGATGAAGGAGGATGTATAGAGAACTGATCCAAGAGAGCCTGGATTCCCAAAATGAATATCATTCAAAAATAAGAAGCCAGATGGAATTTCTGGAACATATAGAAATGACAGGGGTGTTAAGGTGTGAACATAATTGACCTAGACTTCAGAAAGCTATTGAAACAGTTCTGCACACAAGACTATTCTGTAAGGTTCAAGTTAGGTCTAGGGGATGAGCTGCGGGAATGGATAAAGAACTAGGTTGGGGAATGACGATGGAGCAATCTAAACACTGAATTATGCATGTAGATGGCATAAAAGCTGCAAGGATCAGGATTTCTGAATGTCCAGTTTTATTATTATTAAACTTTAGCTAATTTTATTTATTATAATGTACCAACAATAAGTTGGAAGAAAGCAAACTTTGAAAGACAAGCAGGATCAGGGCTAATAGGATGGATTAGGAATACCACAGACAATTGGTTTATGTGCAATTGACCATATCTGAGTATTTAGTACTGAGGTGAGGGAGCAAAACCATTTATAAACAGTACAAAGGACATATACCCCAGTTCATGAGGTATACAGGATTTAGCTTCATGACTTCCATTTACTTTTCTTGTTGACTTTAATGGGAGTTGCATGGCTGAATCCAGTTCAAACCTTTGAAACTGCAGGGGATACAAATAAGTACAAAGCATGAGGAAGATTGGGGGGAGGGGCGGTTATAGTTAACAGTCTGACAAGACAGTACTTGGATGCAATAGAAATTTTAATACTCTGGGATACAGAAATAAAATAGAGGTCTAATTATATATTTGTGTGGTCCTAAAAATGAAAAGGCTTCAGTTGAAAGTCTGTGTACATTGGACTACTTCAAAGATCTTAGTTACAGAGAAGAGCTAAAGAAACTACTAGGGGTTTTTTTGTTTTTTGTTTTTGTTTTTTTTGCAAGATTAAACTAAGGGCAGACCTGGCTGAGGCTTACATCAAAGCTGCCATATGATATCCTGTGTTCATTGTGAGGAGTGTGACAGCTTTTAGTGATTCCTTCAATAGCCAGAATATAAATAGCTTACATAGATCCTTTTGTACTCTCCCTGAAGGCTAGTCCAGCTTCAGTACAAACATTTTTTACATAATGCAACAGTTTTTATGTAACATGTGGTGAACTAAACAACACATGGAGAAATAAGAGTAACAGAAAGAAGAGCAGCATATGTGTTAAAGGCCAGAGTACCACTTATGCTTGTACAGAAATTAACCAGGTTTTTATTCTCTCTGATTTCAAAATTATAAATAATTTAAAACCAGATTCGACCCTGGTGCAATCCCACTAAAGACAGCAGAGTTGCAGTAGGGATGAATTTGGCTCATAGCCTGCAGTCCTTGAATCTAGACGGGCATTTTTACTGATTTTTTAAAATGAAATTATGTGTTCTGATGGACTTTATATTGAAAAAGTTATTGGGTTTGTCTTTAAGCTTTGCATCAGATTCTTGGCTGCGTATGGGGCTTTCTCAAAGAATGATTGCTAGCGTATAAATGTCAGTGGGATGGAATGAATTCAGAAAAACAATAGAGAGAGACCGGAGTCTGTGGGAATGCTGGATGGGATGGGAACTGAGTTACTGCAGAGAAATCTTTTTTGGGTGCTGGCTGGTGAGTCTTGCCCACATGCTCAGGGTTTAGCTGATCGCCATATTTGGGGTCGGGAAGGAATTTTCCTCCGGGGCGGATTGGCAGGGGCCACGGAGGTTTTTCGCCTTCCTCTGCAGCATGGGGCATGGGTCGCTTGCTGGTGGATTCCCTGCAGCTTGAGGTCTTCAAATCTCATTTTTGAGGATTTCAATAACTCAGTCATGGGTTCGGGGTTGTTATAAATGTGTATGGGTAGGGTTTTGTGGCCTGCCTTGTGCGAGAGGTCAGACTAGATGATCATATTGGTCCCTTCTGACCTATGAGTCTATGAGTCTATGAGTTCTCTGTGCTATTAGCACTTTTCCCTATATGCTTATTGAGTATTGATGCTACATGAAAAATATAACGAGTAAATCAAAAAGACATAGAACTGTAGAAAGTTTCAAGTTAACAACAATGAAGATTTAATATCTAATTTCTTTATTTGATCTGTTATAAAAATGTAGTGTATGCAAAAAAAATTCAGTAGTATGTTGGCTTTGGAAAACAGTCTCTCTCCTTCTCTTCGATAATAATAATAATACCTCTATAGCATCATGTCAAGTGATGAGGAAATAAACACAATCTCTTATCTGCAAGCCTGCCAGGAAATAAAACACAATCTCTTATCTGCAAGCCTGTGTGTTTTTCTACAGGTTGGAATTTGTGGAATGCTGTGTTTGTTGACTTCACTGAGTCCTTAGCAGTCAATCAGCCAAGAAGACCCTGCCCATCTAATAAGTGTGTCATCTGAAATATTCATGTCACATTGTCCATTGACTCTAGTAGACAGTGTTACTTGCCAGGCAAGGGTATCAACTCTCCCCAAACTATGAAATATAATTTGGGTTGGATGTTAGCAAAACAAAAATTGACTGAAACCTAGTGCTGGGAGTTGGAGACATGAATGAATGAATTGTCCTACCAGACATGGTCATGTCTGGGATTTCAGCCTCTGTGGAGGCAAATTCATGATATCAAGACTATTGCATCAGGCCTCTTGGTATCTAACTTTCTAAAATGTATTTTAGGACTGGGGTTAGTGAAATACAAACTATTTATAAGGATCAAAAGAAGTGGAATGTTATTGACATCAATGGATGCTAAGCACTTTTGGCTTCAAAGACTGCAAAAGTCTTTCCAAGCAGCTTTGCAGGAGTGGGCTTCGTGCATGACTGAACTTACCATTTTGAAGGTCTTAGTCTACCTTAGATTGACTGTACTCTTCTTAACTATAGACAGACTTAGGGTGACTTCAAACTCTTATGATAATTACTGAATACTATACAGCAGGCACTATTTTTCCATTGGGATTATTGAATGAGGGACTGTCTTTATATTTTCTTTTTCTTCTTATGTTGCTTTGTACTGTTACCTCCTCTATAACATTTACATCTCTCATATGTTTTCTGAGTTAGGGCCTGAGTCTCATTTTATATACACTGGTGTACATCAAAAGCACCCTTCTTGAAGTAAATGGATATACAAAAATGTAAAACTGGTATGAGACAAGAATCAGGCATTAATGCTTATGGATAAGAGTCTGATCCCCAAATGTGCTCTGAATTGTAATTTCATTGGGCCCAGTAAAGAAAGACGCAAGTCAATATGAGTAAAGGTGAAGGAGTAGGCCATTAAATAACTTTTATTATTTTTCAGACTGGAGAAACATTCGTTGAAATATTGAGGTATGTCTGTCGGGTCGGAGGGTGGGGGGGAGAAGGTGTAACTGTTATACATGGCCACTACCATCGTCTTGCTTTTCATTTCTGGACATTTTGTCTTTTAATGAAAATTTTCATTAAATATACTATTCAAAGCTGTGTGAGAGGGAATGGGAAAACAGCCTCTTCATTAGCTTTCAGATTTTATCATCTTAGTGTAATCATGATCATGTAGATCAATAATATTACACTTCACACAAAAGCAACATTGCATAAGTGATTCAATTATTCAACAAACTATTAAAGTTTCTGAACCAAGGAGTACAATTCCAAATGGTGCAAATAAATTGGTAAGCAAAGAAAACTCTCAGTAGCTTGAGTTTTGTAAAAAATGACTGTTTTGTAATATTGTCTATAATAGATTGTCTAACCCCACTAGAGACCAGATAAAACAGTTTGAGAATTCTATGTTTTTATTACATTTGTATGTTCCCGAACAGTTTTACTTTCATAGTACAGAAACAGTGGCAAGCCTATTTAAAAGCCTTGTTATAAATGAATCAAGATTAAATTTCAATATATATTTACAGCATTTGAAGTAATATTACTTCTGATTTTCTTACCATGTTGTATTGTGAAATTCTTCTTAGCAGTAAAACTGCAGGATAGCTAGGGGATTGCTGGTGGAAGTTCTTAATAAAGGGCAGAGAGTCCTTCTGCTTTAATCTGGCTTACCATTTTACTTATTTTTCCAGCTGTTCACTATCATTCTAAGAAGAATTCCTTAGTGTAGATCCAAAGAGTATTCTTTCTAGTATAAATTGCCTGCCCTTTGCAAGAAACCCCTGACAGAACTGCAGTGCTAAATGGCGTGGGTGGGGAATGTGTAGCTTAATTCAGAACATTCAGGAAAGCTAAGGATTTGACCTGTAGGTTAATTCTTAAAGGCCAGATTTTACTTGGGCTATACAAAAGTGTGCAGTTTTGAGGGAAGGGACCTATCCTGGCCTGCGTAAGTGCCAGCAGAATTGCAGTCCATTTATTCTGAGAGCGAAAGGTCTACTTTCTCTCTACTCATTTGGGGCACATGGCAGCCTCGGGAACGGGGGAGGGGAGGAACAGAAGGAAAAGTCATGACTGTTCTTCCTATGTGCTAGACAAAGGATGCAGCATTCTACACCTCACAAAAGGAAGTTCTCTGTGTGTCCAGTAGCCCCAGGAAGTATTCTTACTCCTCGCATACTGCTGGGACTGGTGACTCCAAACCCCACTTCATTATGGTTTGTGCATAAATAATACAGCTGTGTCTGTAATGATGGAAAGTAAATGTGGCTATTCTTCTCTGTGCTGCAATTGCATCTGCTCCAGGCTCAGATTTAGAGGTGATGTGAATGCAAGTTACACATCAGTAAATTAGGGTAAAATGGGATCATTTACACACCCACAGGGTGGAATAGAGGGACTGTAGTGGGAAAAGCAATCAAGCTTTGAATAAAGAATAAGACATAGGGCCTATGAGCCTGTATCTGGAGCCTAGCCTCTGAAATATCATGATGACATTAGAATCTCAGCTTTCATTTTAAAAAAATGGGACAATGCAGGCAAAAGAAAACAGTAAACACAGTGGAGCTGGGCGGGAGGTTTTGTTTCATGGGAAAAATCTGTGAATTCATTTTTTTTTCCAATCTGAAATGGAACCCAATGACAAATATTTGAAATTTCCCATAAAACAAAATTCTGAAAAAAATCATTTTGGGTCGATCAAAATGTCTCATTCCAATATTGATTTTTTTCAGAATTTTTATTTTAACACAAAGATGACTTCAAGATGGAAAATCAAAACAGCATGTTCCAAAAATGGTTGATCTGGAAACTTTTGACCTTATCAAAACACTTTTTTCAGTTTTTCTTTTTAGACAAAATTTTGTCGAAATTGATACATTCCTACAAAATGTTTCATTTTGATAAATAAGCATTTTCCCATGGAAGAATGTTTCATCAGAAAGTTTCCACCACGGTCTAAAATCCGTGAAGAAATCCAGTTTTGGCTTCAGTGATGGGGAAATGAATGTCATTTCTATGGACCAAGTGCAAGAAGCCCTGGTAGACGGGGAGAAGTGACTGCAGTACTGCTACCCAGGCAGTGTATGGACAATGGTTGCCCCGATTCCAGTAAACTCAGCTGCACTGAGTCAAAACAGAGACTGCCAATGAACTTCTGAATTTCAGCCTGAAGGAGACAAATCAAATTTGGAAGCAGCTTGGCATGAAGCCGATTCAGAGAGAGAAAAATTTCCTCCATCTCACGATGGGAGACAGATGGTAGCAGAAAGAAGAGGAACAACATCCTGAATGTATTCCTGTTGTTTCAGAAGGAACTAGACACAGAAGGACTAGAGATCATCCACCAGACTTGAGCTGTACAGAAGGTGGTGCTGCAGAATGAGAGATGACCATTAAAAAGTCTTCAAAGCAACCAGAATTAGCACCAGCCTCACAGCACTGTCTCTAACCACACGTTTTGGTGTGTAACGATCTGCCGATTCCAGAAGCAGGCACAGTACTAGTGTAAAGAAGGGACCCAGTGTGGAGACCTGTAGAGTGCTCAGCCAAAGCCTTGACAAATACAGATGTTTAAGTTTAATTAGGTAAGGCTGTATGGAGCAGCTGTCATTGCTGTGTAATGATGTGGGCATGGCTGCGGAGGTCGAACCAAAGTCATGCTTCATTTCGTAAGCCAGGATGATCTGGATGGCAGGGAGCTGTAGTCAGCACTAGGCTCTGGCTGTTTTATAGTCCTCTAATGGTTTTTTAAAAATAATTTATTGGTTAAATACAAGCGCCCTATGCCTTAAAAAAGAGCCACAACACAGTGGTGATAGGCCTATGTGGTAGGCTCCGTCACTGTCACCATAGGGAAGAGCAGGGCCAAGGTGCAAGGCAGTGCCCTTAGGGCCTCATTTGATGTGTGTCTAGGACCCTGGACTCTTTAATTTCACCCTGTATCAAGTAACAGGAAGACGTATACTAGTCCTGTTTGATTCTAGACCTTGATTGTTTTACCTACAACAGACTGCCTCGTGACCGTTAGTGTAACTGACACCTTTCTACACACATGCTTACATTCATGCCCACTTACCAACATGTAAATTATACCACCATTCACATCACTGCTGATTTTGGCCTTAGGAGCAGGGCCAGTGTGTGTGTGTGTTGCTTTAGCTGACATTGTCCAGACCAACAGCCAGATGAATACTTAGGAAGATGCTTGTGTGTCCTGGTGATCTACAAAGGATTAATATTTTCTGGCCTCAGAGCCATCCCCAAAATATACGCATACTCTGTGCATATATCAGACCTTGGTATGTTTTCTTCTAGACAAACCTTATTATTAATTAGTAACGTTATCTGGGGAAGATTCCAATTTCTCCTCCAAAGCACTCTGGGAATCTGAATTACTTACAGTATCCTAGTAGATCCTCACTACAGAGTCTTTTTCCCTGGAGTTGCTGACAAAGGAGAGGTGGGTTCAGATACAATCAGAAGTGAATGACCAGAAGAATCTGTGTTTTCTAGTGTATAACATTGTGATTGAGATCTTCTGAATCTCAGTGCAAGAAATGGTGTCTCTCAGAAAAGGAGTGCTGTTTATATTCTTACCACTCTTCCCTACTTAACATGGTGACATGACTGCCTCATGGTATTTCTACTCAGCATAAATGGAACATGGCAGCTGTCCATGTACAATCATTTGTGCCATTTCTTTCTGTGTTTGTTTCTTTCGCTTTCAATTTTCATGAACATCACATAGCATTTATAAACAGGCAAGCCATATTTATAGTGGCTCCTATTCCTGCTAAATTTAGTGTCATGAATAGAAATTATATGTTTATTAATTGGTGCTCTTGAGTCAATGCGCAGTGTCTCTTCAACTCAAGGATACTCACTGACACAGAACATTACTGTGGGAGCAAATGAATTAGTGACTGAAGGAAGGTGCTAATGAATGATGAATGGCTGAATATTCACTTGTGGTTTATACTTGTTTGTTTCACATTTAAGATTAGTAAATTGCCCTCTCTCTAGGCTA
Source organism: Mesoclemmys tuberculata (assembly GCA_007922155.1). NCBI lineage: Eukaryota > Metazoa > Chordata > Testudines > Chelidae > Mesoclemmys > Mesoclemmys tuberculata. The sequence continues at coordinate 16,344,061 of ML675631.1, forward strand.
GATTGGGCCTAGCCCTTGCACAGGTGTGCAGTAAGCAGGGGCCTTTTCTTCCACTTGTTAGGCCTCCATAAAGGCCTTCCATCACTCCTCCATGCAAAGGTGGGGAGGTATGCAGCAGTTCTCAGGGGAAAGAACATCAACACCACAAAAACCACCAAAACATCAGTTGAATATCTCAGCACCATTGTCAAAGGCTGATTTGGTTGAGAGAATTAACTACTCTGCTACATTTAGAGGCAGTTCCTGGTGTAATACGCATGTGGGGCCATGTGGGAGTCCTGAGCTGTACCTGCCTTGTGGGTAAGCAGAGTATTTCAGTCTCTAGGCACCTTGCAAGGCAGAACATTCATGTGAAAATTTTTATAGCATTTATGTTGAATGCCTCTGGTGGCCCAATGTTATACTATGACTCTTTCACACTCCAGGTTTACTCCTTAATTACTGTCTTTTGGCCCTCATTATTATTAATTACTATATAATATTAAAGCTAATTTAACATAAATATATCAAACCTAAAATGCCCTGATCTGCCTCCTGCAAATACATGTTTATGTGCATGTATTATCACAACTAGTTGCTGTACTATGTTCCCAAATCAAGACTGATCTGAAGCTGAAATGCTTCACTTCAGTGTTCATCTTAACTTTGACTTGTCATCCTTTAATAAAGAGCAGTTCCTATTTCTAATACAGCCAGCTCTGTCAGAACAAGCCTTTCTCATTACAAGCTGCATGTTGAGAGAACGCTGACAGGTTGACGTGAAGTAGTAGAAGAAGATGCTGTTCAATAAATATTCTGTTTTGTTCTCTCTTTCTTCAATAGTGTAGATGCTAAGGCCCCTCCAAGACAAAACACAGATGGGATGAGACTAGAAGGAAGCAGAATCAAAACAGCATTACCCTCCCATATCTTTGCTCTCATGGTAATCCCTCCGAGTGAATATGCCCTCACATGTACTTTGTGGCTCCTCTGTTTAGAGGGGCATGTAGCTGGCTGGGACAAATTCTGTGGAGCCCTTCTCCGTTGTGCCAAAACCCGTCGTTGGAGAATAAGGGCTTTCTCAAGGAAAGTGGAGTCATATAGCTACAGACATGTTCCTTCCTGGATTTTGCAATGAATCATGGGATAGCCATATTATTGGAAGCCCACCTCTTACACAATATTGACAACCCTGCTCCTCTCCCTAGACTAGAGGATGCATCAGGAATTTACAGAGTTCAAGGCCTAACTCTACCCTCTGTGGGTTTTTCTGTGTGAAAGCATGGTATTAGTGCTGGAAGTTATCACACCACGTGTTAGGATTTTCTGAACACCAAACCTGATGTTAGTATCAATGCAAAAGAAAAATCCCTCTTTCAAACAGAAAAAAACAGAGTGAACACGCACCTCAGACAGTGACAATGTTTGGCTTGTTCGGTCATGGAATCCCATGTTGACTTCTATTTGTACCAGCATGGCAAAATGCTGTCAGGAGCGTGCTTTATTTAGTGGTTGCTGAAAAGACTAGCAATGTGCTAACTGCATTGTAGTCTCCTGAAAGCAAATGGTTCTGCTGGCCTACTGAGTCGGTGAGCCACCATGCCAATGAATTCGAATAGATCGGGGTGAGGTTATCCTTTTGTTTCAAATGAACATGTCTTTCCTAAACCAACAACTACAACAGCAACACTCTACAATACAAAATACAAACCCCCCTAACAAATACAACACCCCCTAACTCCTTGCAACTATCTATTTGTTTTGTGATCCCAAAGAAAACTACACAATTGGTGTTTTGCTACTCTGCACCATTGCTGCCTGATGCTCTGCTTTATGTTGTGCTGCAATTTACTACTTCTGCATATACTTGTTTTTCTGCTGAGCATTCCCTCATCTTTTGAAGAGGTATGAATTACCAGCACTATAGCTGTTTCCTTAAACTAAGGCATTTTTGATGAATATTACAGGGGTTGTATTAAAAAAGGAAAACAGAATTAAAAGAGAAAAGAACACATTTATAATGCAGATAAAGATTTCACCCCCAATATTTTCATTGTTTTTCATTATGGATTGTTGTTACTGTTTTATTTCTTCCACAACAACCTCTAAAGGTTTAGTTTATAATGAAAGTATGGCAGTTTATCTGTTCTGATATTTCTTCTTACGTTGGTTTATATTCCCTGAAACTTGTGAACCCTAGCTAACATTGCTTAGGTTTTTTTTTTTGTTTTTTTTTTAAGTTTGGTTTATTCCATTGACATCTCTTTTTCCCAGTGCAGAGGTTAAGGGGTTTTAACCTGCTTCTCTAATTTATTTATTTCCATCTGCAGATTAGCCTTATGTCCTTCCCTTTATCTATCAAGATCTATAGTATGTTGTCAAAAGGAGATGAGTGGAGTACTTTGCATATGCTCTTGTCAGCAAGCTCGGACAGAAAACATCTGGAGACCAACCAAAACTTGTGGGAACTGGGCTCAGCAGCTAACCTCCCTCTGTTTTATTAATGTAATGAGTCTGCCATTTGTATTTAATTGACTCCCTCCAATTCATCCTCCTCTGTTTCCGTAATTCCATCCATATACCCCCTTCATATCCAGAATTAGAATTTCCTTGAACAATGTACTAATGCAAAACAGCTAGCTCACTGTCAAGTCCAAGATGCAAATTTCATCCCCTTGGCACTAACCCACTGGTCCCAAGAAGCAGGAATGCATCTTGACTCTTCTGCCACTGAGCCAACAATTTCAGACTGAGAGAAAGAAAGAGAACAACATTTGTCTTCCCCTGCTAAATGCAAATAAGGAAGTTCTGTACCTTTCTACAGCCTTGCTGGTCTGACTCAGTGTGATAGTTTACAGTTAGTGTCAATTATAAAAATCTTGCCAAAACACTGATTACTACAAACAGTTTTGACATTTTCCCTTTGTGAGAAAATCCCTAGAATGGCTCTTTGTTCACAATAGAAAAAAAGGGCCAGATTTTCAGAAGTCTTCTGCACCCACCACTGAGGTGAGATTTTCAAAAGAACTCAGTTCCTATTTGCTTAAATGAAGTAGTCAGGTTTTCAAAAGCGCCCAACAGCCAGAAGCTCCCACTCTTTTCAGTAGAACAATGAGAGCTTCTGGATGTATAGTTTATTTACACTTCATGCTTCCTTTCAAATACTACTCAGTACAAATGTAGCTTTGTTCCCCTCCCCTCCAAGTTCTAGGACAGGGGGTTGGGAGTGTGTGCTTGATCCAGTTTTTTGCCTCCCTTTGAGGTAGGCATATTCACTCTTTTTGTTCAATTATAATCCATATTTACTAGTTCTGGTGAACTGCTATTGCCTCATCATGAGTGGCTCTAGCATTTGTTACTCTCAGACACTGAAGGTTGTCCATATCTGCCAGTGCACCTTTATCCTGTTTTTACTACTGCTTTCTCTCCGGAGCAGAGGCTGGTAGTTCTGAACATTTCTCTGTGTCCGTTTCACTATGTTATCAGAGCTTTTCCACATGGGACTCAACTGAAACCACATAAATAATTTCAGTCATGACCTAAGGCAAATCTGAACTCAGGTTTTAGAGGGACCCTTTGTGTCCCCTAGCTCCTTTGTATTTTTTTAATTTGCTCTCCTAGCCATTTTTCATCTTGTTTCCAATTACATTGTGTTTAGTGTTTCCTAGGGCTATGTTATACCTAGCCTCTTGGGGGCTACATGTAAGAAACTTCAAGGGCCTCTCTGCTTTATGTTTGTAATTGCAAGGTAAGACAGAAAAATGTACCCACACTTGGAAGTATTACTGTGTAGAGCTGTATGTTGTGGCAAAAAAGTTGTGATCGCAGGAGCTGCCAGTGGCTTGCAAGGTTCACTGAAGAGTACGGTGAAAGCACAGGGCTGAGTCAGGAGTTTCTGATCTGTATTGAGCCACTTATTTCCTGTGACTTCAGACAAGGTACTTAGGACATAGTTCAGGAAAGTACTTAAGCCTAGAAAGAGACATTACACTCCGGTTGTTGAATTCAACACTAACAATGACATTGAGGGAGTTGGAAATATGGTAGAATAGTTAAAACATAGCATAATTACAGTTTCTATCTTAAAAAGGTGTCAAGAAAAGAATGGGAAAAGCATATACATTTTAAGTGCTACATGTCAACACTGTTTTGCTAAGTGCTGGTATTTTCAAAGGAATTTATATTTAACTCTTGAGCTTATTTTCTCAACTGGAATAAATCCATGCATTTCTTTTTAGAACTGTTTCTCTTGAGTACATGCATTGCTTTTCAGAGCTGTTTCTCTTGAGTAAATGCAGTACGAAGGCTGTTGTTAAGACTTAGCAGTAGTTCTATGTGTAGTGGGTGAGGAGTTACAGCAGAAAATTACCACAGAGTAAAATACAAAAAAAAAAAAAAGGGAGATATTTAAGAACCTACTTGTTCATAGAGGGTTTCACCTGATTTATACAGGAAGCTAGAGAAGGCATATTCATAGTAGAATGCAGTTAAATAATTCAAATTCTGTCACAACAGGCCAAATTTCATGGTAGTTGTGCAGATTCAATTAAAACCCTGTATTTAGTGCTAAAACCAGAGTATAATAGGGAAGGAGCTCCATTACGTCTCGGAAAGTAGAGAGAACTGCTATATTGTGGAGGAAGGAAGTCCAGTTGAGCTGCAAGGATTCCTGACTTTGCAAGATGGACTGAATTTATTTGTGTGTGTCTATGTAATTATTATTAAAAGATACTTCCTGTAGAAGGCTTGGATTGCTCTGCTCTCTGAATATATCTGACCATATTTGATTCACTGAAATAAAAGGCACTGCTGTGGATGCACACATGTAACTACTCACACGCCCCACTGATGATTGTGCTCCATGCAACACATAAAACTGAGACCACAGTATTCATGTTTAATACACAGGCCTGTATTATGTGTACTGCAGTACAACTTAGGAGTCTCCATCATGGACCAGGACCCCATTGTGCTAGGTGCTGTACAGGCACAGAACAAAAAGAAAATGTGTCCCAAAGAGTTCACCCTTAGAAACTGTGGTTAAGAGTAAGGATATGTCTTCACTACCGTCGGCAAATTCGTCACTGTCAGATCAATCTTTCTGGATCGACTGAACAGTCAGTAAAGACTGCTCAATTAATCAGGAAGTCAATGCAGTAAAACCACCCCCTCAAGTGATGCAGTGTAGTGAAGACACCATGCACAACAGACGTTGAGAAGTCGATGGGAGTTATACAAGTTACTCTACATAGCTTGTGTAACTCCCGTTGACTGCTGATGAATTCTGAGTAAGTGTAGACCAGGCCTAAGCCTGGGACTACTGCCACAGTAAGTCTTAAAGATGCCTGGGTATCCACTGAAAACAGTTTGAGCCTCTGCCGTCCTCCTGCATGGAGCTATGTGCTGAGTATATAATAGCAACCTCTCCTGGCATACATCTATGCAATCCCCTGACTGTAAGTCTGCTCTGACTCTAGACAGACATCTTGAAAGATGAATTTGGGGCCTCAATCTTTCTCAGTCCCTCTATTGACAATTTCCCAGATCCTCCCCACCTGTTTTGGAAACTGCTTAAGCTTCCCAGTGACAAATTTCCTGATTCCCTTCCTGGCTAACAATACCCTGCATCTATTACTGGCATGCCATTTTAGCCATGCCCACTAAACCCTCAAAGGACACAGTGCTATGTGGGCTACCATAATCTGCATTATTGAACTGCATGTCATTATTCACAAGGGCTCTGCTGAAATCTGGGCTCAGTTCTGCCACTAAAGGAATATACACAAAGAAAGAGAGACTGGGGCTCCACCATTCACTTTCATGTATACAACAATTAAGAATGCTGGCAGCTGGTACATTCCCTACTGAAATACATGATTGATAGGCACCTTCTAAATATTATGACCTGATTCTCCACTGTGTTACACCAGTATAACTCCACTGATTTCAATGGAGCTACACCAAGGTAAAACAGGATATAATAGGGTGGAGAATTACGCCCCATCTCACTTTCTATTTCTATGTAAACAGAAAAGAGAGAGAGAGAGTGTGTGTGCATGCACTGTCAACCATGCTTTCCCTCTCCTCGAATCTTCTCTCCAACTTCTATGAAATACATTGTGGTCCTCTAAAAGTCTGAAATAGCGTAATACTATTCAGTACCATGCACTGCAGTTTAAAACACACTCATACTTTTCATGGTAATCACAGCTCAATGAATCATCAAGAGTGAAACCAATCCACTGAATCAAAGTGAAATTAATGACTAAAAACTTATTTAGTAAAAGCAAACCAAAGGCAATAGCTTTGCCCATGGTCAAATCCTAAAGTCTTAGCTCAATCCTTATTCAAACAAAGCATCCACTGAGTAAGATCTTCAGGATGTGGGGCTTGATCCTGCAAGGTGCTGCTCAATTCCCCCCTCAGCCAATAGAGTCAGTGGAAGTTGAGGATCCACATCATCATGCAGGATTGGGCCCTGAGCCCCAGCATCTGCTGTTCCAGACCAATGAATCCTTTGTATTTCCATTACTACATCACTCTCTTCCTTTTGACTGTCTCAGGCAAGCACTTCATCCAAAGCATAAGTGTATAGTCTACCTTCATCAGTGATGGCAAGGGGTGTTTTGCACAGAGATTGAGGGTACGTGGCCTTTAATCTCTTGCTAAAATATGTTTGTTCCTCTTCATGTGCTAGCTACATGTGACAGGGCATTTGGGTGAAGAGGTGATTTTGGTTTTGCTGGGTTTTATTTCCTACTCCATCACCAGGTTTCATTTAACAGGACTGGGTAGTTATAGCCAAATACATGCATCTGAGAACTAGATGCTGGTTGCCAAGATCTACTAATGATTAGGAACTGGGAGAGTCTCAGCTGTACCAAGTTAACAATTTACCAAGTCAACAGGAAACTTTATAAAGTGTAGTGAAGAAGCTGAACTAAGCAAGTAGTGCTGTATCTGCTGAGTGATTATAACTGGAGGTATGTAGTTGGCTTATTTTTGCTCTGGTTCTTTCCCTTCAAAGTTGTGCAAGGAAAGAAGAAATAAAGGAATCTTCTTCTTTCCCTAATTAATTGGAAAACCTATTAATTATAATCTGACCTAGCTGTTTAGACCTTTTGGGTATTTACAAGAACAGACAGCACTGAAACATCAGTTAAGGCTCAAGAGGAGGCAACTATGTTACTTCCTAGTAAACATAGCACAATACCTTCATTTTATTCTCGGAGTAGGTGAGGGCCTTACCATTTTCTGTAGATAACACTGCTTTTTGCAAAAGTAAAATGCCTTAGTAAAATGTAGGGGTGGCAAGTAGTAATCATGGTTTTTGTCATGGTAGCAAGGAACCTAGTGCCCACTTTGCCCCTCCTGAGAGTGGGAGGTGATAGTAAGCCCCAGCTGACTAAAATATTGATTATTTCCCCACTCTTCTTTTAAAAAAAATACTTTGACATTCTTATAATGTCAGTGGAAAAAGGACTTTTTGTTTGCTTACTTATTAAAATCCCAGCCCAGTAGTGGGCATGTTACTTCTGAATATGGGTAACTGTTCTTTAAAATGCATTTACTGTACGGCCCGTTACAAGGAAAGCATAGCTGTCATCTGCTGTTACTGCAGAATGATCAATATGGCTTTTTTTACTCTTAATTCAAAAAGCTTTGTTTTTTTGGCTGCCCAGCAGTGATACAAATGGACTTGTAGCTAAGGCTGGAAGGATCTAATACATCCCATGTGTGACACATACATCCCTTCTATTTCTCCCTATTCCACCAGCTCTGCTTGCAGGTATTTTCTCAACACTGTTGTTCATTCGTCCTTGTGCCTCCAGCTCTCAAAGGGTTACTTTTTATGCTGTACTTTTTGGGGGGGGCATAACCTTTGTTTTGTCCTCCTACTCTGGATCCTTTACCTACAACTGGTCAGATTTGCTTAAAATTCTTTACACTAGCTAGCTAGACTGAGAATTACAATTTTGCCCATCTGGCTAGATTGAGATGTTGAAATCAAACTTTTTATTCAAACACTCTTTGTTTGTCATCACCTTCCTCATGACCCAATCCAGGGTGGTTGGGATTGAGGACATAGAACCAATCAAGAGAACAGATGCTCACTACCGTGAATACAAAATTATATAACTTCTGTTTTTTAATGGCCTTGATCAAAAAAGCAGGGGCATATAAATAAGAATTTGGGTGCTTTGCATATTTTTTTTTTCTTGGGGGGAGGGGAAAGGGAGAGCATATAGGGCCAGATCTTGTGAGGCATTGGGTTGCTGCACTCGCACTGCTGCAAATAAAAGATGTGTATGCTGAACACACGAGGCTTTGACCCAGCAATACTAGGGTCAAAAAGAGCATTTAGGCTGTCCAGTGTGAGTGTTCAGTACATAATTCCCGCTAAAATATTTTCTAACTTGATTTTAGATGTATATGGTAATGGTGTCACTTCACCTCCCTTTGGAATCTATTCCTCTGCCCAATTTCTCATATAGTAACTAGATGCTTCTCCTGGTATTTGTCTTAAACTCTGTCCTTAGCTCATCTAATTTTTTCTGGCCCCCTCTGTTTTTCTGAGGCTTTTGCTATTTGCATATTTGAAGTACCATAGTTATTCCTATTCTAAGTGGGTCCCTCAAGTACCAACACATTGTAGTAACCATTGGTAACGGTATCGTCTCTGATGGACACCACTATATATATATATAAAAAGGTCATCTCTTTTCTCTCTCTCCCCCTTTTTTCAGCTGCTGACTGAATCGAGACTATTAGGTTTGACATTAATGACACACTGGGCAGGCGGTGTTTTGTGTTCCTGTCCACTCTTTCATTAGTCGTTGTGCTGCCAATAATTTAACAAATGGCTATCTCAACAATTTCCCGTTAGCCTTAGATAAATCCTAGTGTCCCTAAGGTGTGATCGCATATAGAAAGGAGAATTAATGGGCTGGAGAATCTATTAATTTGTTCCCCATTTAAAGAAAAATGCTTTCTCAGAACCATAACCAATGAAGATGGCAAAAATACTGGGCAAACAAACTTGTATTAAGTTTACCAGCTGGAAACGTTTGATTTGTTCCTGGAAGCTGAACTGAGACTACTGAATTTAACACACTGTTAAAGGTGTATAATTTGACATGAGGTGTGGGCATTTGTATAAAGGCCTTGTCGAGGACCGTGGGTATTCATGCTGTGAATAATTTGTTTTCAAGATAGCTGCTATTTGGGACAATCTGGTCTGTTCTAAAGGCAAAAGATATGTGCTCCTGTGAAGTACTTTTAAGAGCTCTTGTGGTAAGACCTATTTGGCAGGGATGACTTAGAAGTATCCAATGTGTGCATGATTTCCCTCAGAGAGGCAAGGAAACCACCCATCCTCCCCTTCAGTTTGGTAGTGGTATTTTAGCTAGGCTTTCCCATAATATCATATGGTTTATCTGTGACTGCTTAGCATTTCCACTGTATCCTTGGCTGATTTATTTTTTTCTTCTCCGAAGGTGCTAAGTAATGGGTTTTTCAGATGTTCAGCCCCTCAGGACATCTATGTATATCTGTATTTTATGAAAAGAATTGTTCAAATGGCTGATAGAACTGTCTCTAACTAAAACTATTAAGTACTTGCGTTTCTTGTCCTGATGCAGTAACATACTAGAAAGTGCACCTGCTGCTTTCCACCCACTGTCAGATTTTTTTTTTTTCCGGTCGTAGCTGTTTCCAGCCTGGTTGTGGCATAAGTTAAAAACGAAATAAGTACCTCAGACTTTTCCGATGTCAATGAGTGAGGGGAGTATGTGTGTTATGACACTTAGACACTGGGTTTACTCAATCCGTCTGTCATGCTATTGCTCCAGTACCAGTTTTATTTATAGACATTCTGTCACTTATACCCACTTCTAAGAGGGAAACTGCTGGAGAAGTGGAACAAACACAATGGAGTAGCTATTTGCATAAAAGGATGTTTTGGGCTGATAGAAATTCCATAGTATCAGTAGAACAAATCTGCATCTTATATGCTCTCTGATCATATCACCAGCTGCTTGGTAGTGCAATTAATTGATCCTATTATAAAAGTGCCCTACTAATTACATGGAAAATAGTTTCCTTGCAAGTAGCACTCAGAGGATTCAGCTGACATCTGTCTTGTTTGAGCCATGTAAAACATGCTTAATTCTTCATTTCTTCCTTTGGAAATAGGGATTCCAATGTGAACAGCTCGTACTTTTAACCTGTGCTTCTTACAGGGAAGAGAATTAAACAGTCTATTATGGCCACAGCAAACTTTCTGGCACCTTGGACGACCTCTATAATCTTCCAGAGGATTGGAAGGATTGGGTGGTGAATGCAAACAGTCACAGATCCATCTGTACCTTCCCCAGAACATCTCCCTTATTCTCACTTGTCCAGCATTTATATGGCCATCTCTTACACAGTACCTGAGAGCCTCACAGTGAGTATATCTGTTCCCACACCACCTGTGAGGTAGGGAAGTGCTAGTCTCTTCATCTCTAAAATGGGGCTAATAAGGCAGAGGCAAGTGACTCAACCAAGCTCAGACAGGAAGTCTGGTGGAGCAGGGGCTTGAACCCAGGTGTGATAAGTCGTAGACTAGTGCTCAAACCTCTGGAACAGCTTTTCTCCCCACAGCTCACTTGAGAGATTTCTCTCTTCCACCTTCCCAGCCATCCTATAGTAGACAGAACATGCTCTGTGCAACCCAGGGGTGAAGGCAACCCTGGTGCAGGTTAAGGCCATCCTACCTCTCCTCAGTGCCATGTTTGGACCTTCTGTACCCCCCAAAGAAGTTACTAGAGCAGGATTTGGGCTGGAGTAATTCAACTTATGAAATAAGTTGATATTTGCCCCTGTGCAGAGAGCTAACACCAGAGCTGGGTACCACTGAAGCCCCTAATAGGACTTGCTTTAAGTGGGACTAAGTGCTGTGCCAACCTGTGCTGGCCCTCTGCAGAAGGGAGAATTTCACCCCAGAAGCACAAAAGCAATGATTATAAAAAAACTAAATCACAAAGGGATTATTTTAAGCAAAGACAGGAATAGAATTACATTCCCATCATGTTGCCACTTTTTTTCTTTCTGTACCTGATGGAGGGCTGAAAGAAATCTTTATTGGTTCCTGTTTAGTCCACTTTATGCAGAAACTCATCAATGATGACATCCCATAGACTCAGTGAAGCTGGTGAAGGCTGAAGTTCATCTGTCCATACAATAGTCTCTCATCATGGTTTATGATGAGAATTATAACCCTATATCCCAAAGGAAACTCACTTTCAAAATCATCTGTTGAGCATCCACTGAGACTTTTCTCCTAAGGAATGCCATATTGCACGGTAAAGCTTTGGACCACAGCTGTGTTTTGTTTGGGGAATAGGAAAAAAGACAGCTGTTTTTTCCTTCTATCTAGTCAATTCATCAAAACTACAGAGCAAATGATTAATAGGATCCACTGCAGACCAATGATGTGTGTTCTCAAATGCACAGACTTGTGATGGAATTGCTGACTATTGGTATCCTAACATGGTTTGAAATGCTAGATAAAGGCAGAGACCTAGCCTCTGTGGACTTCTGGTTTCTCTAGATTTGAACCCAGAACTCTCTTGATGCAACAATCCATCAAGCTTTCAATACTTTTATTTCTACTCTTTCAGTTATGCTGCCTCTGAGGACCCTGGCTGTGCAATTCTGGGTATTAAGGCAGCATTCGTCCTTTCAGGAAAAGGAACCCAGCAGAAGATCAAAACCCTTATCATGAAATCTCTCTTTATTTGTCTAGCATCTGCTCCCCCAGGGGAGAATGGCAATAAGGTTTTTCTAGTGCTAGTTCATCCAACATTTTGCATATTGTTACAGAGCCAAAAGACTATTGAAGATATTACAACCAAACAGCCAGGACCAGATTATGATGAGTTATACCTGTTTAAATTCAAAGTAACTCCATTGACCTCAATATTATTACTTTTAATATTATATTATTATATAATTATAATATTATTATATTATCATTGTAAATGAGATCAGAATCTGTCCCTAGTTCTCTAACTTCTGCAGAAACTTTCATTAATAATAAACTTAAACAGAAGTAGTACTGTTTATCTGCCCTGTTTGAAATGTATATGAAATAATTCAAATTGCAACAGTCTTCAAACAAAACAGAACAATCTTTTTGTATAAAAAGCATTTTCTATTAACCCAGCATTTAAAAAAACAACTGGACTGTCTATTCTCTTTAATCTCAAATTAAAATGTTGATATTTATAGTCTTCTAAAATGCCAGCACGCCCAATAAAGGTCTTGTGTGACAGATTTAATTGCATTTTAAATCCACAAATTTAAACAGCATGATACTTTGTATGTGCCTGGACTAGTAGTGTAAGTAAGGCATCCATTTAACTATTGTAATGCTATCTTAAACTCGAACAGCTATTTTTAAATGGTCAATTATTTAAGGAACTGCACTTTTCCTATTGTCTCCTTATCAGTGATGTGAGGTTTTTACAAGAGTTGACACTTTTCCCCAAGCAGATTTAAATTTGAGATTGTATGCCACGCTATCCTTACTGAGAAGCTCTATATTATAATTTAAAAACCACTGTACTTCTGAGCTTTAGGAAAGCATTAGTAATTTATGTCTAAATGCCTGATCCTTGAAATCAGACCTAAAGATTCCAGGGTGTGGGTGCTTGAAATGTCCATTGACTTCAGTGGGAGTTGCTTTACAAGACCTTGCAAGATCAGACCCTGGTTGGAAGGCAGTCATAGTTAAAGCATTTTACTAGTCAAAACAGAATAAAGGTCCTTTCCACTCTATTGGACAAATTTTCAACTGGTCTCTAACTTTGCATGGACAAATTCTACACTTGCCTATGCAAATTACGCAATTAGTCACACATTAAAAACCTGTATGCCTGTGAATTTGGGTTTTTCACTGAAGCTGTGACAAGCTTTGTCTGTTCATTTGAGTGAAATGCGGAAGGTAACACTCAAGGCAGTGCCAACTCAAGCTCCTTTGAGCACATAGTCCAATTTTCTCATCCTATTTTGAACATGCTAATGTGCATAGAGTTTCTGTCTATAGTTATTTATGGTATTTTTCACTAATTTTGGGGAATCTCATTAGGTTTTTTGGCATGATGTTTGATTTAGTTTGTGACTCTTTGAATTAAAACCCAGTTACCATTACATCTAAGCCAGGAAACAGAAAACACCAGATCCTTGTTTGTTGCAGAAAGTATGTTTCACATTTGAAACTATTTTAGCCCCAAAATACTAAAACTGAGGATTAAAAATAAAACAATTTGCGGTCACTGAGCAATTTTTAAATACATTTTATGTTGGGGGTAATCCAAAATATCTGATCCAGCCTGAAGCTGTGCATGGTATTTAAGATATAGGTGTTGAATGATAGACTAGAGAATTGGAGTCCTCCATAAATCACTGTCTAAAATGCCACTGAAAGAAGTAAGTTTGTACAGAATGTGAGCAGATGCACCCTACATGGAAAGGGATGAAGCAGCTAATGTAAGCAGACACCAGTGTGTATAAAAAGGCGCTGCAGGTGGAAGGAAGTTCTGTAAAGAAGACTGGGCTGGGTGCTCACCTAGGAGAGTTTACCCCCAAAAGACTTCCTAAGGTCAGACCTAGGCTGAACCAGGACCCCGTGTTGGCAATATTTGGCACAACTGCCTAAAGTACCCCATAGAAACCTAAGAAGAGGTATTGAAAAGCAGAGCAGAAAGTTATTGAAAGTTATTTCTGATTGTACTGTGTGATCAGATGCAACAGTGATGAGGCCACTGTAAGAATGGATCAGCTCTGCACATTTATAGCAATAAAGCATGCACACACTGCAGGTGTATAGCATTGAATCTAAAGGCCAACCAGCTGGAAGACCTACAGGAAAACTTTTTTTACTCTGCCCAATTGCTTTTTTCTTGCACATGTGGCTGAATTTTCAGATATGGTCCCTGCTATAGATGATGCCCACATCTTAAAATCTGTCAGTGCTTGAGCTATAGCCATACGGCCCATTACTATCTTCCCCATTCCTAAGTCACTGAGGTTCTGCACCCTTTATAACTAGGTGGCAATACTGTTCGGGGTGGTGGTAGGTGGTCATAAATAGCATGCTCGTTCGTGTTCATACAGGCTTTTTATCTAGGTCTGTGCTGGTATTTTAACAGCTGTTGGTATTAGCAAAACCTTCTCAGATTGGCAGAGATGCCTGATGTGGCAACTGTCTTGTCTGAAACTCTTTTGTATCTATTTCCCAGGAGCCTCACCAGTACCTTACTGCAGTAGTGCACAATCTTACACAAGAGGGTCACATAAACCTAAACACAATTTTGTTTCTACATATTTTATTAAGATTTAAAGTCACGTGAATTGATTTATATTTTCAGTTCAGCTAGTTTCATATGTATTTAGATAGGTGGTTTCTAGGTACAATATTTTTTGTTTAAAAACAGAGATCTGTGCATAAAACATCTAGAGATTATAGAAAACGGGGGGGAGTAAAGAATGCAACACTAATGAATCAGCCATCAGTATGTTGTGTTGAAGCCAGCTGTTAGCCTTATGAAATGCTTGGATAGGCTGTGTATGGCTGTGGGCCATAGGCCGGGCACCTCTGGCTTACTGTATGATACCCTGCTCTCAAGTCCAGGTGCAAACAGCAAATCAGGCTTTCCATGGAAATGTAGTGAATTCTTCCTGTAGGCAAGTTTTGCTTTGTTCATGCCTCCACTACACACTTCTGTAGCTATTTATACATGATCTGTTTTATGTGGTGTTTGTTGCCCTGTGAGCTTGTTACAGGAGAAGTGCTAAAATGTGACTCTGATTAACTCTGTTTTGTTGATCAACATGTCTTATAGAGTGTATTTTAGCACTGAATTGATAGCTTTGCAAACAAATTTAGAAAATCTTCTATATTTGAGAAGTACCCCATGTTGCTTGGTATTTATTACATAGTTGAGACTTAAGTAATCAGTTGCTTAAATTCTGCTATTTATAAAGTACACCTTGAAATAATATGCAACTTTTGAAATACTTCATTTTAGAAAAAAGGTTTAGAGAAACTGAATGTGCTAACATGCATATTCCGACTGGCTTGCAGAAACAATTTCCCCTTGTCCAGCATCTAAGCTTTATTTTATTTTTTTTCTTCTTCCTTAGATTGCCATATCTGTTTTAGGATAAAGCATTTTTTTAAAAAAATGCCCTGGTCAAACCTTCACCTCGTCATGACATGAATATCGTATAGATATTATTCTTCCTCATTTTTTTTCCCCCACCTCTTTGGACAATGTCTGTTGTGGGGCTTTTCTTAGGAGCGCAAGGAATGGCAAGCAGTCGCCTCCACAGTTAGTGCTGATTTGTGGCACAGATGGAGGGAGATGTTCGGGCAGTAAGTGGCCCACATCATTCCCTTTGAACACTTGTGCATTGTTTTATTACAGCACCTCAGATCCATTAGCTTGATGGGTGAGAACCTGAGGTTCCCCCAAACCCAGACCTCTTGCATTCCTTACACAATATAATAGTTCTGGACATTATGAAATTCTTAATAATAAACATACAATCCTTCTCTGCTCCTGGGCCTGACTCAAAGCTCACTGAGGGCTTGTCTACACTGGCACTTATGCCAGCAAAACTTTTGTCACTCTGGGGTCTGGAAAAAAACCACGCCCTTGAGCAACATAAGTTTTGCCAACCTAAGGGCTATGTGGACAGCGCTATGTCAGCAGGGGACACTCTGCCCACATAGCTACTGTCGCTTGTTTAGGTGATTTTTATTATGTCAGCGGGAGGGCTTTCTCCTGTCCACATAACACAATCACACAAGTGCTTATGCCTGGAAAACTTATGTTGCCCAGAGAAACAGATGTTTTGCCAAAAAAACTGCCAGAGTCGACAAGCCCTGAGTCTAATGACCTTTGAATTAGGGACTATATTGCCACAGTGATTGTGCTGTAGGAATGCTTTCAACTTCACTTTATGTGCATTGCTGCTGGCTATTAGTCTGTTGTCCCTAGTGTAACTTTGGCTCCTAGTCAGTCCTCAAACTTGTGGCTATCTGGTTGTGAGTATGAGGTACTGTTAACTGAGAAAACAAGGTCAACAGACACATCTGGCTAGCAATTAAGGACAATACTGCACCCTCAGTCCCATTTTATAGTTTGTAGAATAGGGTTCTGACAACTCTCCTTCTGGCAAGTTTATGGCAACAAAATATAAATATTAAACTGAAGGTCTTGAAGTTCAAACTCCTGTAGCTTGAAATCAGCAGTTTAGCAATGCGAGAACAAAAATCAAGGGAACAGGCTTGTCTCAAGCTGTTAAAATAACTATTTACCAGTATATGGGCAATCACTGAAATTGCTATATACTTCTGCTCATAAAACTTGCTCCTTATATTCTCAGTTTATTAACAAGACTAAGCAGTGCCTCAAGATTTTCCTTTGTACACGGTCTACAATTACCAATCCTTTGATTACATTTGATGTCTTTGCTTTTACAGTAATTTTGTCTGTTCTGTCCAACCCTGTTTTAACCAGCTGACAATTGGTTGGTTTGTTTGCTTGCATTAATGGTTTCAAATGCAGAGATGCTAGCTTGCAGTTGCCCCTTTATATTGATTTTTGCATAGCTGCCAATGTTTAATGGGTTCCAGCACTGATGACTGGCTTTTTACGTATTCTCAGCTTTTGGTTTATACTCCCCTTTTTTTAGTTGCAGCACATTTCATGATGTTAGTTAATGAGCAGAGCTAAATCATCCATTCCCACTACTGATATTTGCTACTATTCTGTTTGAAATCAGCATGCAGTATAAACAAGGGATTTAGACATATATAAGCCCACCAAAACACGCATATCCATGCAGTATCAAACTCAGAACAAATCTAATGTGAAGTGCAGTATGCAAGCTTTGGAGAATTATTCGACAGGAAGGTGGATTTACAATCCCAAGATGTTCTCCTTCCATGATAGTGGAAATTGAAGGGTAACTCACTTGAGCATGTTAGTTTGATGGACATGTAGTCTCTGCTACAGTCCTTCTTGTAGTGACAGCGCAGCCTGTTTAGGAGGCAGAGTCCATTGCCACACTGTAGTTCTTCTTTTTTGCAGGGCAGAATGCTCTGTTCATCTGAAAGGAAGAGAAACTATGGATGACTGTTACTGAACTAGGAAATGCTTGCTGCACAATGCCACAGCTCTTCTGAAAGCCAGTTTTCTTCTTAGCTATCTTTAAAAGTCCTGTGAGAGTGAAAACAGGTTTGTCTGTCCTTTGTCAGATAGCGAAAGGGGGGGGGGCTCTGACTCAAACAAAAGCTTGGTATGTTGTTAGTTAGTTAGTTATACAGTGTAATAGGCCTATGAAGCACTGCACAGAGGGAAAACATGCTAACCCAATCACAAAAGGTCACATTTTGAAAAGGTAGGCACTTCGTTTTGAAAATGGGACACGGTGTTTTTGGAAAACTTACCTGCAGTGTTTTGTCCCAATTTGCATGTAAAAGGGATGATAGAAAAGAGGATAAACTCAGAGGTACTTTAACTTCCATGGTCAGGAAGGAGAGAGAAAACTGAATTGATAAGAGTCATGGATGGGAGTTCCTCACAACTCTTTTCCCGTTTGGAAAGTAAGGTTTGGAATTGAATATTATGGCATATAGGTTGAACATCCTAAACATCTGAATTTGCATTTGGACAAACACTGGAAAAGCATCATTCACGTTTGGGTTCAGAGATCTTTTAGGAGAAAGCAGGGTCTGACTTGGCCTTACATTTGATATCTTCTTCATTCTCCCCCACTACACATATGGTCGGAGAAAAAGAATCCCTCACTCTTCCCTCCTAGTGCTGCCAGGACCATCTCTGATCCTTGGGGAGGAATTTAATAGCTAATGCCCCCACATCTGCATAGGGAGGGGGAAAGAGGAACTTCGTTGCCTTAAGACACAATTGATGATCTAGTTAAACTCATCACCACATAATCTCAACGGGAGGGAGTGGGAATAACAGTGTCTAGGCTACAACTGTCCCAGTAACACAGCTGTGGTACAGCAGCTATGTTGCTATAGTGTAGAAGACCCTTGCTACAGGGATGGAAGTGGTTTTTCTGTTAATCTATCTCGAGAGGTGGGCGCTAGATCAAGGGAAGAATTCTTCTGTTGACCTAGCTGCATCTATAGTGGGAGTTAGGTTGACCTAACTGTTGCACAGGGTGTGATGCTTTTCACAGTCCTGAGCGAGGCAGCTAGGTTGATCGAAGTTTTAGGTGTAGACAAAGTCTTTATTTCCAATCACTATGAAGAAGCAGAAGTTTGGTTAGTAGCAGAGCACCAACAATTCTGACCTGTGAGAAATTATTCATGTGGGGTTCAGGTGAAGAAATGGGTAAAAGTTTGGGTCAGCATTACTGTAATTGAGCAAAGTCACACACCCCTAGTCTAGAGGTTGAGCTGTGTAAATAACTGTGGCTATTGCAGAAGCAGTGAATACAAATACATGTTCAGCTCCTCAATGTGACTATTTTACCTGATCTTCACAAACAAGCACTTGAATAGACACCGGCTCACACCACTGTCTTGGGAGCAGGTGCTCTTTGTACTCTTGTCTGTGTGCAAAATCAATGTTTGTATCCATGTGCAAAGGAAAATATCCACTATTTATCCTTAATTATTCTCCTATTTTTGAAATGTTAGTTATCCATTCAAGGAAGAGAAACAATACTATGATACAGATGACTAGTTAAACCCTTCAAATGGTGCTGAAGAGATTGGTTTGTGACTTTAAAATCTGTCCAGACAATCGGTTCAATACTTGTGAACAACAAATAGATTCACAGAAATCAGGATGAGTCTGCATACAATTCAGAAATAAAAAGAGCTATGTTTGTCAGAACTTTATTCACAAAGATGATTTGACTAGCTGCGCTACTGACACAGAACTTATTTTCACTGAAGATGAGAGGACAGTTTCTGAAAGGTGTAAGTAATTTAATTGCACCCTTGTATGTATGCACACATCTTGGCAAAAGTTTTAAAAACTGGAAGAAGTCATTTTATTTACCACTTAACTGTTGCTCTTTTTATCTCTACTGTTAACAGAATTAAATATTAAGATTCTCATGTTTCGTAATAAAGAGCAGTAGGAATAGAAAACCAGCAGAATTCACTTCTGCACTTTCAGTGCCTATCCCATGCCCTAAAGCTGAATTCAAGTCACATTATAATACCAGTGTTAACAACATGCTAACTAAGTCAGACCCCAACTTGAAAATACTAGATCCTGGAAGCAAAGGAGCTGGAGAGACCAGGGTGCAAACTGATTTCCATGAGAAAAAAGGCATTCTGATTAAAGACTTTTGTTTGCTCTCCAATATTCTTAATGCAGAGCCTTTGTCAGCTTTCAGAGAGGGAAAACCATGCAGTTAAGAGTAATTGTTCATGATTTCCAGTTCTCCATACAGCTGCGCCAGTGGAAAATGTCAGAACCCTCAAATGCATTTATAAATAGCACCAACATTGACAGCACACTCTCCTGTATGTATTAGGCCATACACTTGTAACCTGGCAATCCAGAGGGTAATAGTCAGATAACTTTGTTTTGTGCTTCTAACACCTCTTGGATAATGTTTCCTGAATAGCTACAGTCCTTGATACAAGTACTTGACCTTTGGGAATAAGGGCATTTCCCAAGTAGAAAAAAATTGAAATTTTTTGCAGGAGCTAAAATACTTAAAAGGGAAGGCAGACTAATGTCTCTCTCCACCTTTCCCCTGGTGGAAGTGAGGTCAGACCCATTGGCTTCGTACAGGTCTAAGTTCAGAAACATTTGCACACAGGTGCAGGAAAAAGATAATGAAAATTACTCTTTTAAAAAAATATTAGAAGAAGTAGCACACCGTGTGTGTACTCATTCCCAATGTGTAACTCCACTGGCCTCCCATTTATTTCAGGATCTAGTTTTAAGATTTCCTACTTTTTTTTTTTTTTAAACCCTCTGTGGGCTTGTTCAAGTCGTCCAACACTGGGTTCCTTTCTAGAACTCTATACATACACCTTTTGGTGCAAATGCACTGGCCTCAGCTGTTTCACGTGTCAGGCACTGCAATCTTGCCTCCTCCACTGCAAGGATTCTCTGCTTCATTGCAAATGTCACATGAAAACACATCCCCTGAAAGGCAAGGGAGAAGAATTCTAAATGTCTTCCCTCCTCAGCTATTAGTTTAACTGTTGACTCATGTTAGGATATGGTTTGTATGAAAGATGCTATAAATGAATTGTGGTGTAATTGGGAGGAGAGCTCTTACGATAGTGAGCTATAAAGAATGGCATGGGCAAAATGTGCTTCTGTGTACAGAGGAGCATTGAAGGCTGGTGACACCTAAAAGGGCAGACAAAATTGACTCTTAAAGGTGTGCTTACAGTCAGTCTACAATAGGAGACACTGTCTTCAAACTGTAGAGGCAGTCTATCCACTCCAAGGGGCCTCTACTGCTGCAATTTATCTATTAGGGAAAATGTAAAGGCACTGTTTGGGGACAAAATATGGGCACGGGTTAAATTCTGTTTTTCATTTACACTGGGGGAGCTCCACTGAAGACAAGTTACTCCAGCAATCCAGTAACAGTGTTGGGTATAGAAAGGTGACTGTCAAATTATTATGAGCATTATAATGTAATGGCTCAATCTTAGTAATGACAAAATGAAACTGGAAATGCTGAACCTTCATTGTGATCAAATATTTTTCCCAGTGCCCTTCATTTAATGTATCTTTTGAAGTCACAAGGATCTTGAGAAAAATACAGCACTCTTAAGTACAGGGTTAGATGAAATTATGCCACCAAAATTAGTGAACTGGTTTTATTGATCTTTTATAACATCTGGTATAACAGCCATTTCTGTTCCTAGGCACTGTAGTCCTCTATTTCTAGTATCTGGCCTATTGTATATTTGTATTAATCTTTCTCTTGGCTTGCTGGAGCCAGCGCTGGAGCAGAGATTTCAGCTGGCCACAATCCTGCAGAACCAAGTTTTTTAGTGTTTTCAAATCTGATATCACATTTGCAATCACTGAGTGAAATTCTACGGCCTGTGTTATGCAGGAGATCAGACTAGATGATTGTATTGGGCCCTTTGGGCCTTAAGTCTATTTAAATGTTTTTCACTTTAATAAGGAAAATTTTAAACCATGTCATAAGCAGTGGTAAATACTGTGAGAAGTGATATGCATTGAATAGCTCTGTCCAAATCCAAACAGTAAATCTTATTCCCCTGCCACATGTTTACTGCCCTTCCCTCTGAAAAGGAACCAGCTTGGCATGAGTTACATATCTATTTGCTAAGTAATAGTGATCTTGATTAATGTATTGCTGAGTCTTGGTGGCTAATATTTGTGTGGATACAGTACAAGGACAGCATATACTTAAAACACTCTGAGCATGGAAACACCATATTTTTATATGCTAAGTGAATGGATTCTAATTCCCCAAGGCATTTTCTTTTCTGAAACATAGACTGTAAGCAAAAAGGTATAATAAAAATGTTCTCTTACCAGTGCGTAGTACTCTGCAGTGTTGCAACGCTTCTTGACAGAGACTTCACTAGTCATATGATAAATGTCACTCAGAAAAGAGGTGGCTTAGTCTTATTCACATTTTTATTCCAGCGGTAGCAGACTCGGAAGCAATTCAAATTCATGCAGAACCTCGTGCATTTGATCAGCAAAAGGTCCTAGCATTCAACTAAATGGAATCTGATCCACTTAAACATGCTAGGTCAGATCCTTGCTGGTGTAAATCAGTGTAGCACTATTGATGCCAGTGATGCTACTCCAATTTACAATACTTGAGGATCTGGCCTCATATACACTAACTATAATCATAGGGTTTCTGAAATGCATCAAACATCATATGCAATTCAATATTGATTTTGATATTTTGGGTTCAAGTGTTGTATTTGTTCTAGCACAGAGTGGTTTTTAAGCTTTATTTATTGAGTAGTCCAGTGAATCTGATCTAAACTAAAGATCAATCTGATTGGGTACGTAGCCTTGTGTGTTGCGAGCAACAGATTGCCTTCCAAGTTGAGGTTTTGATTGTGGCACAAACCAACAGAAATTAAGTGCATCTTCTTTGTGATGTATAACTGATCAACAAACTGCTTTTTACAAGTGTCAGGGAGCTGGAAACAAGCCTGTCAAGTCTCTCTCAGGTGCAGCAGCTCCCAGCCTATGACCCCAATAGTGAAACCTGCTTCCCTGCAACTCTAGAAGTGCTGAGCAGAGCTGCGTGGATAGCCGATTTTATCTCCCCCTACATTGTAAATTCCAACATCAGGAAGTTTTTCATCTCCAGTCAGCACAGAGCTGAAATTTTTCATGGTACAGAAATTCTGAAAAACTTCAATTTAGAAACTACTGTACTGAAATGCGTCAATGCTGACACATCCTAAGATGACATGTTAAGTAAAAATGAGAGCTGAAACTAAATACTAAATATTTTGAAACTTTCCATAGAAAACAGTCATAACTGACACATTCCCTTAAAATACTTTGATATAATTCTCCCAATGCAGACACTGTGTAAGTCAGCTAGATCCATAGCACTAAAGGAGTTCTTACATACTGGCTGCTTCCCACCTCATTGGGCTGGTGTTCTATGCTGCACTCAACTCTGTCGCTTTAACTTAAGTATCCTATACAAGGCCTTTTATCCTTTGTGCAATTCATCCCTGGTTGGTAGTGAATAACTTGTTACCATCTGATGATTTGGTTGCTGGGGGAATAACTGCATCTCCCAGCTCTATTTGAAATCAGAAGCTGGCTAATCAGGGCTGTCAGTCTAAAGGTTAGTGTAAAAGGTGAACTTCCCAGGACTGGAACAACTTTCAGTTGTCAGAAAAGTTGTCAAATTGATAACTAGTATGTAGAAGATCTACACAAATGTTTAAAAACTATTCCATGCTATTAAAATAAGCACTGCATTTCATATATCTTGCATCATCCATTTATGTATTTTTCTACAGTGAGTACCATAAAAATCCCTTTCACTCAAATGACTAATTGGATTATAATCTAATTTAATTGTGTACTTGCTTTTTGTATCAACCAGCTGAGTCTAAAAATGGGCTGATTACTCTCCAGCATAATCGAAGGCTGGCTTTCTACATAACCCGCAGCATATCCATAGTTCAAGAAACACTATGAAATTTAAAATCATGGCCCTGATTTTTCCGCTGCGTTCTGACATTGTAGCCAGCTATGGGAGGGTCTCACCAGTCTAGGTGGAATCACCTAGGGATATAGAGATAGTATAAGAGTGCTTGTGGCTGGCGGAAAGGATTAGTGGCTGGGGTATTCCTGCACTGCACACATCCTCAGCTTCTTTGCACTGTTGGCAGCCAATGAAACTTAGAGCAGCCTTTCATGGGAGTATTGTCCAAGCAAACAACTATCCCAGTATTGGCCAGGTAGCTTAATGCTACTTTTACGCCCCTCCTGAGTTGCATTATGCAGTCCTTGGCTGAAGCAGAAAATCAGAGCTTGATATATTTGGAAACACAAACCAGATTTCCTTACTCCTGTTTCCACTGATGTGCTGGTACCCAAAACTCAAATCTTGTATTTTTGTACATTGAGTTTTGAGGAAGTTCTAGGTCCTAACTCACCACTGCATTATTCCACTTTTGTACCACTATTCACTATTGAAACCAATAGAAACGCATCAGTGAATCAAGTCTCTAATGCAGATCAGAACTTCACAGTGGGACCCTTCTGTCTACAAGCTGTTGAATCAGAACTCCAGATCTAAAGATTTCCCTAACATAAGGAAAGTTCAGATTTGGATTTTCATTTCTCTCCAGCTGGACAATGGGAGTTGGATCAGGACCCAATAACACATCCACTCAGATATTTCAGCTAGGAATTAGTTTTTTAAAAAGGCAAACATCTTCTAGTTTCTTCTGTAACTACTCAAACACAATCCCCATTAAATTGTCCTGTGAAATAGAAAGTTTACCAAGAGAAACAGGACAAAGGCATTCTGCTCTTCCTAGGCATTGAGGGCTTCCACTCAGGGCATGATGGTAAGTAATTTACCGTACAGTTTGTGCTCTGGCATACAATGGAATGAATGCATTGTAACTGCTGTGTCAATCTTATTGAACATCTTGGTTTCCGTCCCAAGGGAACATTGGATTTCAAGCAAATTTGTTTAGTTTGAGGAGCTGGATTGTTAGTGTAGTTTAATGTACTCTTTTAAATGATGAAGACTAAAGCAGCAGCGAAGTCATTCCAAATGAGTAGCTTGCTTTTTCTTGCAGAAGGGATTGA
This sequence comes from Mesoclemmys tuberculata, assembly GCA_007922155.1. Lineage (NCBI taxonomy): Eukaryota > Metazoa > Chordata > Testudines > Chelidae > Mesoclemmys > Mesoclemmys tuberculata. Next base: position 16,368,396 of record ML675631.1, read on the forward strand.
GCTTTCCATTACAGCACACTGGCTGTGCTGCTGGCACTGCATTCCAGGCAAAAAGCATAGGTCACTTTGGATGCCACTGTGGACACATCTATGACTAGCTACTGGGTCTGGATCCTAGATGTTCGTGATGGATGCGCTAGCAATGCCTATGATAGACTGAGAGCATTACTTGTCATGCTCAGTTGCAGGACGTAGAGTGTATGTCAGCATAGCCACAGGTCTGACCACGTTGCTTGCAGAAGGAGGGATGAGGGCAGGGCATGGAGAGGAAGTAAATCTGTGCTGATGCACGGGGATGGGATGGGTTTGTAAATCTGAAGTCCTGGTGCATTCTGCATGGTCTCTACTTCCTGCCCCTGAAATGAGTTTCTGAAGTGGGATTTCTGTGCAATGATTTTTCTTTTGTAAATGAACTTTTTCTTCCTCCTAGGGATATCTTGTATTGTCTCTAACTGTGTTTGTACAGCAGCTAGTGCAATCGGGCATTATCCTGCTTGGGGCACTTTGGTTGGTATTGCAATCCAAACAGTAAATCATAATAAAGGGGCAACTTGGCCCACAGTATCAAACTGTGCTTAAAAGTCTAAAGTTAAAGATTGAAGGACCCACTCCTGCAGTAAAGCTCAATAAGAATTTTTGGCCTAAGTGCTTTAGGATTGTGCACTAAATGTCAAGTGTTAATGTAACCCACTAGTCAGTGTGTTAGGGTCCACCTCTGTTCCAAATTCACAGAAGTTAGAGATGTGTTACGACTCTTCATTTAAGAGCCTGGCCCTGTAGTTGAAGCTTTTAGCTCTGGAGGCCCCTGGTTCAATCCTTAGTGTCTGCCATCATGCAAGTAGAGGTTTATTCCGGATTCAAAAACAAGAAGCAACCTTACCCTTTCCAAATAAATCAAACAGGAAGCCCAGCAAGCTGCCGTGTATGTTGTAAAAAGTCTGACTTCAAATGCGTAACTTTTTCCATTTTTGCACTTCTTGGCTCAGTCTGGGGGAGGTAACACAAAGATTCTTCTAGCATTTTTGGTCTGACTGGAGCCATCATAAGAAAGCTTGCCCTTATGATGAATTAGGCAGACTTGAGACTGGGATAAGCATCCCAGTTTTAGAGTGCTTATCTGAACCAAACGTCCCACCCTTTCATGACTCCAAGCACAACTAACAATCCAGCTTCTTTGAAAATCTTGTGCAGAAACACAAATAAGATGCTTTGGGAACTGTCTCTCAGCACTTTTCACATACGGTACTGGAGACTAGTGAGGCATTTCATTAGAGGTGATAGGATTCACACCAACAGTGGAAATGTATTCACTGAAAAAACAGGAGAAGGAGCAGCATGCCAAGAGTCCCCAGTGTGGGACTTCTGACAGACAAAGGGAGGTACAATATAAGAGCATGTTGTTTGTCAGCAGAGAGAGCCCCATCTTCTTCTCCATTATATATACATACTTCCATGCTAACAGCATAATTTAGAAAAAAGTAGATAATGAGGTATAAGAAGCCCAGTGGGGTTAAAAACAATGGAAAGGAAATGTTACTTAGAGAAACTCTACCAGGCAGAAAAATAAGGAGCGAAAAATATTCTCAAAGGCCTCCAAATTGGTGCCCAACTGCAGAATAAGAATCTCACTATAGCTCTCTGGATTTTTTTTGATATAGATAACCCTTTGAAAAGCAGTTACTGAGTCGCACACTATGAAACTAAGTGTGTACGTTCCCTCCCTGCCTGCAAATCATGGTAATAAGAAAACAAAAGAAGGCTGAGTTAACATGTCCACCCTTACCCTATTTTTCAAAGCTGAGTTCCTTTATCCTTTGCATCATGACTCTGTGCTCTGCATACTCTTTTTTTAATTTTTATTATTGGTTTCCCTCTCTGCAGTCCATCCAATGTTTTCATGTCTCTGTTCTCACTTCATTTGCTGCTACTCATAATTGTGGACCTGCTTTTTCTGACTCTCCTGTGCCATTTTTATTCCTTCTCAAGTCATTCCCGGCCCCTCTCTCAGCATCCTTGGCTTTTCTTTTAATCCAGTCCCTCACCTACAGCACTCTGGATGCCTATTCCAATCCTCTATTTCTTGCTCTGTCAGCTCCCAGTGCCCCAGTCTCTATTTCAGCCATCAAAGAACCTTCTGAGCTTCATTTGACACACAATCTTCAGATCCTCTCATAACTCCTGAAGAACTTTCTATACTGAAACTCAAAAGAAGAATTCCCTGTTGCCTCCAGCAGATGAAGACATGAAGTCAGTGTTGGCCACTACTCCCCACACTGACCACGATCTGCAGATAATGGTGGAAAATTACCGTACTTAGGTTTATCCTGATTCTATGCTGCTTCATCCTGTATGCTGGAGATAATGCTGAACAAGAATAAAAACTGTTTGTCCCCCCCCCACCTGTGTCCCTCCCACTTCCTAAACTATGCAGCATAAACTTGCCAGCACTGCTGATAAAACTGTTAACTGGGTGGGCTGAATGCAGTTTCAGCACTGAAGCAGCCCTTTTAGTAGGGATTTTAAAAACCAACCAACCTCCAAACCTGCAGGGTCAGGGGAAATCTGCATTTCTGTACAGATTCCTCAGTGCTTTCTGACCCCTGCAAAGAAGAATAACATCTTACTCTTTTAACACAGGCAATTCAGACTGAAATGTAGGAACAAAACAGTCAAAAGAGATTATAGGAAAACTGCTAAGAACCTGCAGGCAGGATGACTAGAGTAGACTGGGAAACTGAGGACAACGGCTGGAAAAGAAAACCCGGATTCCAGGATTCAGCCCAACATTGGCTGAAATGAAAATAATAGCAGGGTGAATGAATGGAAGGGCTCTCAATGTCTCAGCAGTGGCACAGGACATAGTCTCCAAGTGCAGATTGTCAAACAGTTTGGATTACAATCACAATACACCCACCCTGTCAAAACACGAGCCTGGGGGAACTGCAGGGGGCACTGCTAGAATAATCACTGGTGCCTTGCTACCCAGATGTCCCATCCCTTCATGAATTTTGTAAAATTCATCCTAGCTTACCTATGACTGGGACAGACCAGCTCTAAGGGTGAGACAGCAGTTGGGTACCTCTACCCACTTGAAAACTCTACTGACACTGCCAGAAAAGGTGTCAATCAGTAACTACATAAGGAATTGGACTGAGACCACCAACTCATCTCACTTATTGCAGGACACTGAGCAACCATTACAGAACAACCGCCTTAGGTTGTCTCCTAAATGGACTGGATCTGAACCTAGCTGTGAAAGCATTGTATCCCATTGCTGAATTCCAAGCCCTCCAGACCCTTCACTGCAGCTCATTGCAATGCTAATTAGAGGGAATGCTCCTTATTACTAGACAGTGAGGTTGGGCAGTAATTACCTTGTCCTGTTTTGAAGTACTTGGGAGGGATTTGGTATGCTAGTTTGTCCATTGCTTACAGATTCTGTTCTCCGTCACATGGATGAAAAGGGAATTATTCCAGATTTTCACCAGTGAAATGAAGAAAAAATTGTCCCATAGAATTTTAAAAACAGGAGTCTCTTAAAAACACAAGATCCTGTGTATAGAAGAAAACGAAAAACTGCCCCTCCTGAGAAACTGCTATGGAGGCAGGGAGACTGCAGCCTTTCAAACCAGAAAGGACTAGTGACCTTTATGCTACAATCCAGTCCAGGGGATGCAGTCTTTGTTCAACATGGCTTCTCTCACCCCAGCCTCCTTTCCAGCTTTTACTGGCCAGTCTGCCCAGGATCTATCACAGAGGTGAAATCCCTTGGTTTCTTTGCTTCCTAAAGTGAAGGATAAAGATGGCACCTCTCTCTCTTCCCTATATCTCCATAGGGATTTCTTTATCTTACAAGTCAGGATGGCCTCCTGACACCTCAGCATCCTGTGTCTCTGGGGTGCAGGAGCCATGTTAATCTTCTGTCTCAAATTTTGGATCAGAATAACCCCCAGGATTTAGCTCAATAGCTTTTATTGCTAATATGTAAACTGAAGTAAACCAACATTCCTTTGTCTAGGGCATATCTGTTTATCACCTTCAGCTAGGCTAGGCTGTCTGACTTTAAACATGTTCTAGTTACATCATATAGAAGGAATTCATGACATCAAATATAATACTAACGTGCATTTTACAGTGATACAACCAGCATGGTTTTAGTTTCTTAATACCTTACATGACACCTAGTTGATTTAGATTATGACAGTAGTGAGTTGGGGTATACGGAACTGGTTTGGTCAGCTGAAACTCACTGCTCAACTCCCTCTGGCATTGGGATGCTGTTACAGTCACGGAGACAGCATGCTCTAGTTATGATAGGGCACTAGCCTCGGAGCCTGGAGAACTGGGCTTAGTTTTTGGCTTTCTCACTGACTTGCTGCATGGCCTTGGGCAAGTCTCTTCTCTTCATCTTCTCTTCTCTGCATCTTTTCCTTCCCACCCTTAGTGTCCAGTTTACATCATAAATTCATTGAGACAAGGAATGTCTCTTCTGTGTTTGTACAGATCATAGTCCAATGGGTTAGGTCTTTGAGGTGTTACTCTAATACTCAGAACAGTAACAACCTTGCAGGTAATAAAACAAAATTAAAATTGTGAAAAGCAAAAAAGTTCTATAGCATAGAGCAAGCTACTTGCAACGAGTTTGTTCCCCCGACAGCCAAATAAAAACTAAAGATCAGCTGTCATTTTAAGACAGTGGAGGAAAAGAATAATAAAATGGCCCATATTTGACAATTACTTAATGTACTGTATCTCTCTTTAAAATGTAGGAAAAATTTTGTCTAAAGTTTAAAAAAAGGCATTGATTATGGTGATTAGAGGGTAAAAAGGATTTGCATGTGTACAACTAGCAGCAATTAAAAGATAAGACTTAAAATTAAAAAAGACATCGGCTCTGACATGCTATTTGGACAGCAACACAGATAGCCAAAGCCACCCCAGTGCATGACTATAATGTTCAGAAGCTCATTTAGCTTAACGCAGATCCTAGGTGACTGAAGATTCCTTAATAATTCCATTATTTTTAGGTGCCCAGGGAGATTCCAGGAAGCAATAGGACATGGGTAAAATCTTGGGACCAAGTTCACCACTTGCATAAATGGGCAAAATTCCACAGGATTTGGAGCCTCCTTACTCATCTACGAACATGAGGCCAGATTTTCAAAGGTATTTAGATACCTAAAGATGAAGATTATTTACTCTTGTAAATAAGCATTTAAGTGAGTTAGGGACCTAACTTTCTGACTTTGAATAGGATAGAGGTGCTTAAACTGCTAAGGTGCTTTTGTAAATACCAGTAGATGCTAATCTGCAGCTATTGATGATGCCTAAATTTTTGAAGTCTGGACCTCAGCCCTTCTACAATAATAGAATGACAAGATGCAAGAGCTATGGCAAATCAGCTTGTGCAACTTAGACATCTCCTGGTCCTCACTTCATCTCAGTCCTTGCTGTATGGACCTGATCCTGCCTGCACCAAAGACCAATCTTTCCTGCATTGGGAACAGGGTCAGCCTGAGGAAAGTAATTCTGATTTCTCTCTTGTGCTGTAGGGAAAAAGGAATTGGTGAAACCAAATCACCTGTACCAGCAGAAATAAAAAGAACTTGGCTGACTCATCTCCAAAATCAAATCAGTGCAATGATAAATCACTCAGGCTGGGTGAGAAATTGAAACCTTCCTAGAACTGATTTTAGTCATGTAAATTCAAAGGTGGGGAAAAAAGTCCTGGATACAAATACAGTAGGATGATTTGAAGCCACTATATCATGCAGGCATTTCATTTTAATGAACAGGGTATGATTTAGTAGAGGAAGGGTGAATGCTGGGGTTTAACTTTGAGGTTTGTCTATGTCCCTGACTTACATACACAGTTCCAATCAGAGTAATTAAGAGCCATATGCTCCCTTATAACATGTTGTATATTAAGGGGTCCAAATGGTAGCAAAATTGGAGAAGTGCAGGGTAGCGTGTGAGGAAGAAAGGTACAAAATCCTCTTCTTTGGCAGCTGCCCCAAACAAAACAGTCACTTGCTGAAAGGGATTTGGGGAACACATACATATGGCAGTCGGGGGAGCAGGGTCCGGCAGCATAGTTTTGAGGGTTCATTGCACTGGTGGAGGCTGGAAATGGATGGTGCTGGTGGAACTATTTGGTGATTCAATCACCAATACACTTCCACCAGCCGTTCTGCATTCTTATCTCGGTGCACAGATTTGCAGAAGCCTGTGCTCTCCCTGAATCTGCAAATGTTCACTTGTCTCAGGGGTCTTGATTGCTGGACAGGGCAGGGGAACAGCATCAATTTTGTTCTGGCTGGGGGCCCACAGAGGCTGGAGGGGATGGGGAGAAGCAGGCTGTGTTAGGCGCAGAAGCCGAGCCTGCAGTCGCGGCTGCAGAGTGACTATTTTGTTTGTGGGAAAACAATTTGGTGGTTGATGAGTTAATGCTTATTCAACCTTCATCTCTTCATGGACTCTCAGAACACAGCTGGCAGCCCTGTAGTCAATGACAACACAGCCTGAAGCCAGCTGTGCTGCTGCTGTGTGCATGTGGGGACTCAGTGGAAGCACTGAGGCGACGGCCTCCTGAATGTCTATTCAAGGATATGTAGGGTTAGGGGCAGAATATTCTGCAGAATATTCTTGGCAGCTATTTTTTTTAATGATCTTGCCCTTTTCTGGCTCCATTTTCATGTAGCAAGGGACAAAGCCACAGAATTTCTGAATGTTTCCTTCCCTTCATGGTTTTTTAAGCTAATTCTTTTAAGTAAGACCAAGTTTTTTTTAAAACCTGCCAAATTCAAGATAAGAATCAGAATTTTTTTTTAAAGCAGGCCTGTCCATCTGCCTGCCTAACGTGTGCATGCTTTTATCCTGATGAACACACACACACACACACACACACACACACACACACACACACACACA
>ML675631.1:16375335-16448880 GCA_007922155.1 Mesoclemmys tuberculata
ACACACACACACACACACACACACACACACACACACACACACACACACACACACACACACACACACACACACACACACACACACACACACACACACACACACAGAGTTATCCCTCACTTTGGCCCTTCTGACTTGCATTCACAAGCTGAATGATCACATCTGCAAACCAAATGCACAACTGCCCCTTTTTTTTTTTTTTTTTTTTTGCCTGCTTCTAAATATTTCCTCAGGGGGAAGACACTGGGAAATGAAGAAATCATTGATTCTGGGGAGAGGAACGCTAGCTTGGAAGATAGTGTCCTGCTTTCCCAGTTGTGTGAACAACTTTGGCCATATTCACCAAACTATCATGAGCATGGGGCTGAGGTTCATGACTCCAGACTGAGCTGAAACTATTTAAAGTCATTTGTAGAGCTAGTTGGGATTTCCCCCCATTTTCATCTAATTTTTTCAGTAGGAAGTTTTGACTTGTTGGAAAAACCAAAAGCTTTCTAGTTTCAATGAAAACTTTCCATCTGAAAAACTTAACTTTGGTCAGAATCAAAGTGTTTCTTTGTGGAAACACTTTCATTTGACAGAATTTTTTTTTATGGAAGACTTTACTCAAGCCCTGTTAATGTGTGATTCACGTCAAACGCTTCACATATTTATACTCCTGAATTTTAATCTAATCTCTAAACTCCTGCTCTGCCATTCTACTACCTCTGAGTGTCCTGACCACCAAATTATTGGCTATTCTGGAGGTAAGGGGGCTGGTTCTCCAATTCTGTTTTTGACCAGAGATTGCATCCTGGACCTGAGAACTTTCCCAACAGAAGTCTTTTTGGCTATGATAAATCAATATTTTCTCACATGCACAAAAGTTTCATCAATTTTTGGAGGTATATTAGGAGGTGGAATCAAGGCTCTACTCACTCCCACCCACCTGCTCAGGAGGTAGCAGAGGTTGTATCATGCAGGACTGGCCACAGTCTGAGTTTCTGGTTTGGCCTTCTCTAATTAAATAGCAGAGAGTCAGCTACAGAAGAGTTTTTTACAATTCTTATTACAACTATTATCATATTTAAAAACAATTCCCCCAACACACATGTGGGGAAGCAGGGAGTGGATGCATGCCCCTTTGTGCAAGGGTGGGAAGGGAAACAAAGTTGGCTTAAAGACAGAACAGCACCTGGGCTGCTCTAAAATATGCGACTCCAATGCCTCCATTGCAACAGGACACTTCTGCTGGCCTAGATTCAGTGGGGACACAAGGTACTCTGGCTGTGCTTTTTCCTATCCTGGCCAACAACTGCCCCCATGCAAAGGGTTGACAGGAGAGTGGAGAAGAAGCCTGTATATACAGGATACAGAGAGGATTTCAGTTTCCAGGCCTGCCAGTGTAGCAACTTTCACAAGTAGGAAATTCTATTCAAAAGTTATTTTTAAGTCCCAGTAAAGAGTTTTATTTCCTAGTGCCATTAAAAAATAAAACACATGCATGAATTTCATTAGGCATCACAGCATGGGCTTCTGTGATTTGCTCGGCCAGGAATTTTAATTCCTTCTACACTGCTGTATCACATTTTGTTGTAACTTTAATGGCTTTTTGGGATCAAGGCTTACCAGTATGCAGGGATCTAATGCAGGAAGGCTCAGACAAATATATGTATTTCCTCTGGAGTAGTGGAAATGGAATTTGGAGGGAAAAGGATGGGGAATATGAAGGAATCCTGTCAGTGGAGGGAGTAGGAAAAGTCTTTGGGAGAGAATGAGATGAAAAAATCGGTTCTGTGGGGGAGAAAAATCAAGGAGTGTGTGAATGAGGAATGGATGGAAAGTGTGTGCATTCTGACAGGGACCCCAAAGGTTTAGCAGATCTGAACCATATATGTAGATTAGTGCTATGTAATTGAACTGTGAATCTCATGCAGTTAAAGATGTTAAACGAAAAAGATGTTAGAAAATAACAGTACTTATTCAAACCAAAGATACAAGTACATATTATACTAGTTTATAGCCAATGATTTCCCATGACATTGGATGTCTTTTTATTATCAGTCCTGTTTTCTTAGGCAGCCAGAAGTAGCTGTAATAAGGTGTTTTTACACTTGTTCATATCTTTTGGAAGGCTATTGTTGGAAGCCCTCTCTCCCTTAATATGTATTAATTTGTTTTGGTTGGGTGATGGTGGTTGACCATATAATTAGCAATATTTAGTCAATATCTGCTGTGGTTTTTTTAACTTGCTTTAGAACCCTAGACTAGCATGTTTTTTGCTAGAAGTTCAGGCTTTGAGCCAAACTGAAGTTATAGCAAATACCTAATTAAATTCTCTTTTCAGAGAATGAACAACTAAAAGCCAGGCAGTTTGATCTCTTTAGATTTGGCAAGTAATCAGCTTTGAGTCAAATTCTATACTCTGCACCACAGCCCAATCCTGCAAACATTAACAAGAACATTTCTTCTGCTATGTGTAGTCCCACTGAGGGTCACTGTTCATGATAGCAATGTCTATCTAAGATTGGTTGTGTTTCCAGGCCCCAAATGAGGAGTAGCTCCACTGACTGGAGTGTGTCTGTATTTGCACCTGTGTAACTGAAAGCAGAATTTGCCCATTGTCTGACTAGGTCTGAAGTTTAAATTATTTTTACTGTGACTAGAGTGCAGTTTTTAATGTACATAGTGTAACTCTTCCATAATAACATTCTAGCAGTACTTCCTCTGATGTTTGTTCACAAAGACATCCTGGGAGCTTAGTCATTCTTCATGTGTCTTATCTTCACTTTTCTTTGCTTAGTAGGGTCCTGATCTCGCATCAGAACCTAGCACAGAGCCCTGCATCTGTCTGGATTCCCACTGAAGTCAATAGGCGGTCCATGCTAGATTGAGATTTAAAGTTTATATTCCCTATTAATATTTTTCATGCAATGACTGGAAAAAATTCCAAAACAAAATGAAAAAATTAAATCAGCAATGGCTCATTTGACACCTTCCAGTTGAGATTAATCAGAATTCAGTCATTTTGTAGCCATTTCTCTTTTTACAGTAACTGTCAAAAATGGTGTGGAATTTCTGAAAGTATGGGCAGTTTAATGTTAATCTAGCCAGACTGCAAATCAGTTGTCAGGAAAGGAATTATTTTGTTGTGGCTGAAGATGATATATTTGCCTTCTTTCCTGCTATTTATCTAAAAATTTCACAAGCTTTACTCTCAGGCAAATCTCACTAACTTCAATGAGAGTTTTGCCCGAGTAAGGATTGGAAGATTTGACTTTTAAAAATGGGCACAGTTCTGTTAACATACTTCTTTTCTTAGACAGAAAGCTATTAGCTCTTTACCGAATTGATACCTTATCTGCTAAAGACTTGAAATATAATATTTGTACAACGGTACATGACTGCAAGGCATGCCATTAAAGCAGTTTTTAAAAAGATTACTTACAGAGACTGGAATAATTGCTGCCTATTCCAATATGGATGGAGCTTCCAGAGATGAGAGGAAGATGTAAGAAAAGAACTAAGGAGAGAAATAAAATTAAAGTCCTTAATAGCAGTTTTGTTTAGGAACCAGATGTCATTTGATAACATATGTTGGTGCTAAAGTGCACCCACTCTCTAGTGACAGAGCTATATATTTCACATTGTGCATCCATAACAGATGCAGTTTGAATGTTTAAATAAAATGAGTTGTTTGCTTCAAAATTCCCAGCAATCAACCTATTTTAGGAAGTGCTATTATACAAGACTTTAGTGCCACAAGGATTCCAAAAAGCCATGTTTAAACAACAGTGTCATGTAAGCAGGCTAATTATTACTGTTAGCATTTCATCATTTACTGAAATGAATACCGACTTGGAAAGGCAAAATTATGTATTGAATATGTAAGTAAGGTCGTGTGCCAAACTAGGGTAGGAATAATAAAACGTATTCTGAAATTTATACCTCTTCCCACTATTTTTACTATTAAATCTCCACTTTAAAAATTTAGGCATTGAAATAAAATATATAGGTACCTTAAGTATACAAAATCCACACCAAGTAGCCTCACTGACCACGTCTTTTCAATAGGAAACTGACTCTTTATATTCTTACATATAAAATAAGAGCCTTTAGATTTTTAATGAGCTATAATAAATCAATGCTTAGTACACGGCTCTGTAGTTACAAACCAGGGCCGTAGTATATCCATATTTCTGATCTTGCCCCTTTATCTAATAAATGGGGTGAGAAGCACCAGCCTCTCCCTTTCCCCCTAAAGTTCCCTTCCGCAGCCGGAGCAGCGACCTTGTACCAAACAGAGCCTTTTTATTGTCTTTTTCCCTCTCGTGGGGAGGGGTGAGTTACAGCTCCTAAAGTTTCTCCCCTCCATCCTTTTACCCCACCACGCCGCACTTTTTGCTGCACCCCACGGGGGGGGGACACAGGAGCCGCCCCCGCCTCTTCCCGGGGGCCCCAGACGGTGACCTTTTTCCCCCCCCATCGCGGAGCTGGGGCCAGGGGCAGCCCGGCCCCTTCTTACCCGAGCGCACCCAGGCGGCGGCGGCGCGCTCCATGCGCCTCGGCGGGGGAAGAGGCGAACGCGGCTCCCGGGCGCTGACGCTCCCCGCCGCCGTCTCCCGTCGGGCGGGCCGGAGCAGCCGCAGCAGCAGCGGGCGGCCCGGCAGGGACCAGACGCCCATGGGCGCGGGGCGGGCGGCGGGTAACCTCAGCCCGCAGCGGCGGCGGCTCCTTCCCCGTGGCCGGCGGCCGCCGCTGTCTTGCCCCGCCCGGCGCACGGGGGGAGAGGCGGTGGCCGGGGCGGCGCCGCAGCGCGGGGGAGCGGAGCTCGCTGCCAGCCCGGGAGGGTCGGTCCTGCCGGGGGCCGCGCGGAGCGGGCCGGGCGCCGCTGCCCGAGAGCCCCACGCCGCAGCGGGGGTGGAGGGTGGCGGGGACGCGGTCCTCGGCTCGGCGCGGGCGGAGCAGCGACGCCTCTGCCAGCGAATCCGCAGGCACCCGGGGGCGCCTCTTAGGGTTTGGCTCCATGCTTCGGGGTCCAGATAGCCCCCTCTAGCGCTTGCTTTTTGTCCCCCCCTCCAAGCCCGGCCTTGGGCTAAGGTGACTTTGAGAACATCCTGGGCCGGCCTTTCGCTCTCCGTGCTGGCTTTTTTCCTTCCCTCCTCTTCTCCCTGTGGCTTTGGGCAGAGGGTAGCGAGGAGAGGGCTGGAAAGACTCTGCGTCGTTTGTAAAATGTGCTGTGAACCTTCTTGCTCTGATAGAGGGGGCTCAGCGCAGTGTCAACCTGTGGGACTCGGTGCCAGGGGATGTTGCCGAGGCCAAAAGTGTAACTGGATTCAGGAAAGAGCTAGGCAAGTTCCTGGAGGATAGGTCCATCAGCAGCTGTTAGCTGAGATGGTCAGGGATGCATCCCTGTGCTCCGACTGTCCCGAAACCTCTGACTACCAGGAGCTGGGACTGAACAAGGGGATGGATCATTTGATAATTGCCCTCTTCTGTTCATTCCCTCCAAAGCATTTAGCATTGGCCACTCTCAGAACACAGGATACTGGGCTAGGTGGACCATTGGTCTGACCCAGTGTGGCCATTCTTATGTTTTTATTGACATCCTAGAAGCCTGAACAGTTATGAATCCAACCAGGATCCACTGTGCTAGGTACTGCATAAACATAAGGGAAGACACTGGCCCTGCTTTGTTATTTATTATTGACTAAAAATCAGCTAAAAGGGAAGTAAGAATGGAAATAAGTAACCATCAAAGAGGGAAAGGAATTGGTTGGGTGGTGCAAGAGAAAATGAGAGTAACTAGACTAAATTAAGGAAGAACAAATTTAGGCTGAATATCCAAAAAAAAAAAAAAAAACCAAAAAACCCCCCCCCCCCAAAATAAAACATTTTTGAATGGTCAAATATATTGGATCATAGAAAAGTCTCTGAATGCAAGCTGCAGAAGCCTCAATGCAAGAGACGTTTAAAATGGAGCTGTAATACATTCTAGAATATATTCTGTAGTAAACACATCTGCATTAGTAATTATGATCTCAGTTACACCTGTCTACAGAGCCTGCAAACAGTTATTACTCTATCTGTTGTACTTATTAGCATGGGTAGTTTCACTGAGCTCTTTACTCAGGGGGGCAAGCAGCAATGGGAATAGATGAAATGACCTAACCTTGAATGATAGGCCTTCCTCCCCACCCTGCCCTTCCCTCTTGACCAGTTCTGTAGTTCTGTGAACAACTTCCCTAATATTTCAACAACTTCTTTAGGCCCAGTGCTTGAGCTATCTGCATTTCTCATTGGTTCAGTGGTGGCGTTTTTAGGGCTGTAATGAAGTCTGCAAACGGTCCCAACTTCGGGAATTTTGAGATCTTCCACAGGATGTTGGAGCTGTCAGTATCACGCAGGACAGGGCACTTTGAAAATAATGCTGTTTCTTCTGTACTATGTATAGTGCCTAGCACAATGAGGCTGGGGCCTCTTAAGAGCTACTGTAATACAATTACATAATAATGTCACCAAATACCCAATCCTAAAATTCACCCTTGAAAATAGTCAGTTGCTGTCTTGTAACATCTTCCTCAGACTGTGCTGTATAAAGATTTGCATCCTGTTTTGTTAGAACAGGTGACAAATTATGACGTGCGCTCAAAAGCGTATATCTACATTTCAGCTGGGAGTGTGCCTCTGAGGCTAGATAGCCAGATGCACGCTAGCTCCATTCAAGCTGCCATGCTAAATATAGCAATGTGGACATTGCAGCATGGGTTAGCTGCCCAAGTACAAGCCGGTCTGAACCCTGGTTCCACACTCAGTTCCACACCTTGTTGCAGTGTCTGCTTGGCTTGGAGTCATAGAAGCAAATCCAAACTCTCTTTCATCCAGATGGATCCCAAAGTGTTTCACAAACTAAATGAAGTATATAGGAACAGCCTTATCTAGCAATAAAATACAGTTTACTTGGGGGCAAAAATTATTAGCTGTTTAACAGTGCACACTAACACTATACAGCGGCTTAGGGCAAGATATTAAGAATATTTTATCCACTTTAAACTCTGTGTAATGCCAATTTTGGTGACGTGCCCCTGTTAACCAGGACATCAGCGTTAGTACTTTATCTTGCAGAAAATGCTAACCCTCGCCAAGATTATTCAAAATATGAGACATAAGTTTAGGCTTCTCAGTCCATGTTTAGGCACTTAAATAAGCTGATTTTTAAAAGTGCAGAGTATGCAGCTTCAGAGAGAAACTACTTGGTGCTCAGTACTTCTGAAAAACAGATTGCCTAGCCTCAAGCCCTCTGTCTTTGAAAATTTTGGGCCCTGTCTGTAATGAGAGCTGTGGATGCCCAATGAGAAACAGACCACTGTTATTTAAATGTCAGTTTAGGCACCCCAAGTTTGATAAGTTTGGTCTAAGTCACTTATCAAAAGCCCTGCGAATCAGTATGTCATAGCAAGGATTGGAATTGTGGTTCCTGCTTCCCAGGCCTGCAGATCACTGTCACTTAGAGGAATTAATAGTTTTGAGTGAAGGAAAAGCTGTAGAAAATGTTGACATGGGACAATTCCTTATTGAACTGAAGGTTTTTTTTGTTTGTTTGTTTTTTAAATGTGAACATCTATTTATGAAAGACCTCTTCCATTTGGCAGCATATACTCTGACTCAGCACAGCTTTGTTTCTAGGTCAGACCATACAATGTATAATATGACCCAATAAAATCTACTGTACCATTTTCACACCACACAAATAACTTTTCTGGCAGTCTGTAACACTGCACAGAGCACACATTCAGTGGTATAGATTTTGCTTACGGCTCCTGACCTCTTAATGATTAAGGAGATCATACAATACTTTCTCCCACATTCCATTGTGTGTTTTCTGGGTCAATGATGCACCTGAATGAAACCAGCACATACTGCTGAATTCAGGTCAGAATCTTATTTGCACACTTGGTACAGCAAATCAGCAATAATGTGCATCTCTTGAGCTATCCTGGGGGAACATTTATATTTATTTAAATTTATATTTTTGTTTTGGCAAAACAGACTTTTAATTATAAAGAGAATCTCTCAGAAAGTGAATGAATCACACACAGTTCAGTTTGCTGTGTTGAACGTTGCTAAGTTTTCATACAAAAAGGGAGTGCAAGGACAAAAACATTGAGTTTCAGCTTCCAAGGTTTGTTCCTACTCAGACTAGCATGTCTTGTTAATATCACAAAACAAGGAGCATCTGTATTTCAAAACACTCTCTTTTCCTTGTAATTTACATTTTGTATTTCCCTTTTGTTTTCCTTCAGTCATGCCAGAATGTGTGTTTTCCTAATCTTTTGAAATATGGATCTTGACTGACTGTTGGAAACGCAGCTGCATTCACATTAGGATCACCATGATGTTCTCTATGAATGGAATTGTGAAGGGGTGACATTTGCAGTGACTATTTTCCCTTTTACTAATAATAGACATTGAGTTAGAAGCCCTTGTTAAACACAGCTAATTCTATTTCGGGGTGATCTTACATTTTTGTTCTATCAAGGGACTTCATCGTGGTTAAGCTACACAGCTAGTACAGGTTATAGAAATGACAGGTCTTCATGTTACCATCTTGTGCAACCAAGAATTTCCTCTAGATTGCTGTGGCTGAGTGTTGAATTGAAGCTGAAGAGTGGAATCAGTGTGGTGATTCATAGACGTGTGCATTTTGAAATGAGCATCCTTTTTTTGTAAGATAAAATTAATTTTTTAACCATGTCTCTAGTTGACTAGGAAATGGAGACTGACTGACTGACTGAGACAGGCTGTGTCCTGGAGAGGAAAGACCTATGCTGGAGTGTTTTCCAGCTCCTGTGATGGCTGGCTGTATTCTTGAGCACGTGGTCAGGGAAGCAGCCCTGTGGCTGTTGTTCTAGAAAGGGAGCAGAGCTGATTGAAATTGGGAAGCTGTCAGGAGTAGGAGCACCAGAGACCCCGGGGAAGGGTGACCCTGAGGCTAAGGAAGGAGTTAAAATTGTTTTTTCTGCTTGCTAACCTCTGTAGGAAAATCAACTTCCTTTCAAAAGACTGGGTGTGGCAGCACATGCTTTGGAGCTGGAGAGAAACATGGCCTGGTGACACATGGTACCGGAAGAGGGATTTCAGCCCACCTCTAGAATAAGGGAAAAGTTGGAGGATGTGGTCCACCTGTTAATGGCAGGACAGCAGCAGCAAGTGGCTGCTATGTGGCAGTAGCAATAGCAGACCCAGGCCCTGCAGATGCAGTTGATGGAAAATCAACAGAACTCGCAGGAGGCCTAGTTTCTTGTGCAACAGAGGTGGCAAGAAGTCCACTCCAAACATAAGTCTATACAGAAATAGTTAGGCCATGCCACATCTGGTAACATGATGACAGGGCTAGGGGCTGGTTAGCTATTGGCCTGGTGAAGCTCAGAGAAACTCATTTGAGGATGGCAAAGGCAGCAAACTGGGAGAAGTTGACTTGGGCAGCGGGCATAGCACTGCTCCTGATGTGGGAGGTACAGGTGGCTTACTGGCTGGTAAGTGAGAAGCAGGTGAACTGGTGCTGAAGGCAGCCATCTGAATTGATTGGGGCTGACTGCTGAGGCTTATAGACACAGGTTTCGGGTAGAACCATTCCCACCAAGGGCATGACCACTGGCATGGCCTGGAGACCATTTCAATGGAGAAAGTCCTGGATCAGGATGTCTTGGAGCAGTTCCTGAAGGTTCTACCCTGGGGGGGTGCAGAGCTGGGTAAGGCCCTTCCTGCCAGCCTAGGTGGGGGACGCTGTGGAGTGAGCTGAAGCCTGCTTTGAGGCTGAAGGAGATGAGAGGCTGGGGCAATATGGTAAACTGAGGGGAACTCTCCAGGGGATGACCCAGAGAAGCTTTCAAGAAAGAAAGAAAAAGAAAAACACAGGGGTCACATAGGACCTACAAGGGACCTGAGTAGCCCCACAGTCTAGTGCAAATACTCTTGGGGGCCAGTGATTTGCTTCAGGTGTGGCCAGTCTGGGCATATTAAAATGAATTGTCCAGTTATGGATTACCTAAACTGTTACTACAGTAGGACCAAGCAGTGGGGGTCCCCTCCAAAAGTCAGGGGTGATACTCCACGTGGTAGATCATTTAGAGTAGGGGGAATGGTAGCTAAAAGACTTGGGTTGTGGGTACACTCTGGTTCGGGAAGATCAGGTGAGAGTGAATAGCCTGGTTCAATACCTCCCAGCACGTGTTTCATGTATCCATGGTGAGACCTGTGTCTATCCCACGGCAGAAGCTGAGCTGGAGGTTTGTGGATTGAAGAGCTGAACTTCATGTTGGGGTGGTCAAGGGCCTGCCTTGGCCCATAGTTCTGGGGAAAGACTGGGTGGGTTTCTCGGCTGTTATACAACAGGGGCTAGAACTGCAGCCCAGGACTGGGTGGATCTGGGGCTGACTAGGAAAGGAAGTAAGAGGACTAGAGGCTGGCGTAAGGAAAGCAAAGGAAGACTAAGGGAGATTGTGACTTTCCCAAAGGACTGAGGGATCAGGTTAGAATGTGTCAACAAGAGTTGGATGATGCAATCCCTTAACGTCTTTAAGCCACGATTTGAGGTTTTTAATAACTCAGTCGTAGGTTAGAGGTTTATTACAGGAGTGCGTGGGTGAGGTTCTGTGGCTTGAATTGTGCAGGAGGTCAGACTAGATGATCATATTGGTCACTTCTAACCTTAAAGTCTATGAACAAGAGTTAGCCCAGGGTCACGTGGGGGCTGAGGGACAGAAATAACTATGCTTGGCCCTGAAGGAGGAATTGGTCTAGGCCCAGATAAAGAGAACTGAATAGGGTACCATACAGATCCAGCCAGAATCCCAGGCCCACCAGGGTGATGTACAGACCCAGACTGAGTCCCAGGTTTTGTGGGATGTCATGGGGACCCAAATTAAATCGCAAACCCTGACAGGATACTGTGGGGACCCTAACAGAATCCTGAATTCAACAGGGTACCTTGGGAACATAGGCTGAACTAGCCATTAAACAAGCTATCTGGGGACTCAGACAGGACCCCTCCACCAAGTAGAGGCCCAGATAGGGGGCCAGGTTGGGAAACAGGACTCCAATGCAGGGAAAGAGCTAGGAGGGGTAGCCATAAAAAATCTGTGCCAAGGGCCTATGTTCTTACAGAATGACTGCAGTTAGCAGAAAGTGAATTACAGAGCCTCAAGTTTGAGAGAGAACGACTTGCAGAACTTTGCAGATTTCTTTTTCCATGTTGTTGCTTTTTGCTTGCTTTTCATATTTCACTTGTGTTTTGAGGGTCTTTGTCATTGTTCTCATTCACAAGTAAAATACATTTGATTTGCAAACTGTACAGGAGGCTAATTAAACCTCCAATTTAGGTTTAAATTATCTAAGACTTTGATGGAAGATAGATTAAATAGAAACAAAAACAACCCCCTTTTCTCGTCTAAATAAACATTTTTCACATGTAGCTAACCTTCAACGTTATGGCTATGACAATATAGTGTGTAAATGTTTGCTTTACAAATGCTGGAGTCTGTGGGATATTTGCTATCAACTTCAGTGGAAGCAGGAGCAGATCCTTGGCGACTTTATTTTCTGCATGTGTTGCAATGTGCAGGTCAGGTTCTGTTTGCCTTACTTATTGAGTAGTTCCATTGACTTCAGTGGGTCTGCTGGTGTGAGTAGAGTGAGCAGGATTTGTCTCATGTGGGAACAATACCATGTGTGTGAAGAATGATATCTTTAATGGGAGCAGAATCAGGCTGAGATTTTATCTGAATTTTCTAGCTTTTTATAAGTTCAGCCTAAGCTAGTAACATGCTTGTGATATAATTTTTTGTTTCTTGGCAGGGAGCTTGTGGTACTGTTGTGTTTCCTTTAGGTATGTCTTCATTTTTAATTTCCCCCTCCCTCTTTCCTTTTCTTTTTATTGTAATCTTTTAAACAGAAGTAACTTGGAACAGTGAATCCATTTGCATTTTGAGATCTGTTGTAGAATGGATTAGGATTTCCTGAAAAGTTGGGACAAAATGTTAGCTTTTTAAATTCTAGTGTTTATTTAGGGTTCTCTAGAACACATTTCCAAGAAATCTCAGGATGAAAATAGTCTTCAGCAATCAAAACAATGTCAGCTGTTAGGCAATTTTCAAGCAATGGGTCTGATTGTAATTAAAGACACATGAATTCCCAGCATGATACTAAATATCTACTGAGCTCGAACATATACTGTAGAATTATTAATAAGAGAACTGCACCTGTTTTTGCTTGAGTAGATAGAGTTTTAAAAACCTGGTTTATTGATTAGTGTATACAAATTTTCAACCAACATTTGCAAGACATGAAATTAATATGCTTACAGGTTTAAAAATTAGTTGCTGGGGTATTCTTCCTGATGATGTAGATCTTCAGGCACAAAAGTTGTCTAGAGGAAAAAAATATATATAAAAAATTCATAATATAGATAAAATACCAATAAAAAGCTATTTTAAAAGAATACCATGACCCAAATTCTGAGTAGTAACTGAAGTAATGAGACACAGAATTAAGACTGAAATTGTTCTAACATTAGTTCAATCCTCTACAGGAATCTTATACCATGCCAGAACCTCCAAAGTCTAATTCTGTCTTGCCTCCCTTTTAAAAGCTGTCAGATTTTTTTGCTTCTAGACTTTATAAAAACAAAAATTGTTCCTAAACTAAGGAACAGTGCTACATCCAGTTTGCTGCTCACTCACTTACATGCATACTTCTCAGGGAGACAGTCACATACACTGCAATCCTCTTTCTGTACACGTTTCCTCCTGATTACACTTGTTTGTGCACTGGGGAATAACTGGGTCCTTCGTTGTTACTGAAAAGAGAGAGCTTTGTCTCTCTTTTGGATTTCTTGGTGCCAGCCTGGCAGTAAGATATTAAGGAGAAAATTTTATCTCCGTGTTATCTCCTTTTCCTGTCACTGTTTGACTCCTTAATTAAATTTACAGTTAATATTATACAATTTAGTTGACCTTTGTGGGACATGAAAGGAGCTGCCTGGCAATAATCCACATTCTGAGTCTCTTTTCTTCATTCCTTATATAAACTAATCACACCTTTTAGTAAGGCTCAAGCATGTAGAAATAGGAAGAAAATGGTCAGTAGGTTAATAATAAATAGTATATGTACAAAGCACACACCTGTGAAGGATCTGTATTACAGAATACTCTGTCATGCACTGTGTTTTATGTAAGAAATTGATGATGATCCTATGTATCTTTCCTTCCTAAATATCCCAAAGCATCTTACAGTTGATGGGCATCTTTTTTAATAAGGCATCTTAATCTGGTATGTGGCTGTTCGACTTTGCACTTAACTTGAAAGAGCAACCTTATTTGTTCCAAAGGGCTGATCTAATTGTCCAAAGGCAGGAGGTGGGATGTCTGAGGGATGACCATATCTGAGAATTGGTTTACTTAGGTACAGACACCACTTAACCTACAATTAGAATTCATCCATCCCTACTGCAGAACACAACAGACATTCTATGTTGGAAACAACACAAGAGTTTCTAGGAGATAAAATGAAGAGAAAGGGGAAACCCAATGCTGGGAAATACTTGGTTCTGAACCCCTTTCACTACTGATCTTCACTGCAGCCTATTGTGAAGATTCTGGGTTTTATGATGCATTTCTGTGCAGCTAGATGTTGAGGTAACACAGTTATCTATTACAAGCAATCTCTTTTAAAAGGCTTTTTGTTAGAGAGCTTTCAGGAAGAATGCCTGGCACACAGGATTGTTTGTGTAGATTTATCTTAAGAGTCTAGGGAAAGTTTTATTAAAACTCAAAAGGAAAGAAGTACGAATGAGAGAAAGCAATTATAGCAAGGAGAGAAACAGCATCTTGATCCAAAACTGGTATTTCTCATACCAAAATTGTCATATGTCTTAATAGCACCTGTGTACTGCACCTTAGTGAAAACACAGAAACTACAGTAAGCATTAGCTCTCCGGGTTTTACTGCTATTTAGAGACTGCTATTTAGCTGAGATCACATCTGGGGGTACCTCAGAGGAAATTCAGAGCCAGAAAGAGGTGTTAAAGGAATCTTCCAATGGATATGTCCTAGCACAGAGATTTGTCAGTATCAGAAATTCATTCAATCTCTGTATCAGTATCATGCACTGATCTTTGGATGGAGGATCTCCACATTTTGGTCTAATAGTATCAACTGTTTAATTTTTTCCGTATTTGGGAGTTCACTGTTACATATGTGATCGCATTTCTGATTACAGTGAAAATATGTTCCGCACAAAAGAGTGAAAGGAAAGGTTCATATCTTGATCATCAGTTACGGAGCAGGGCCTCTGCATTTCTCAACTGGACTCCAAAAGAACCTTTCTATGCAGTATTTTGTCCTATGTCAGTCAAGAAGTTGTGATTATTATGACAGTAGCCTTTTCAGCTGTGAAGCTTCCAACCCCACAGTGCACTCCATTCTCTTCTTGCAGACTGTCCTGAAAAGAGAATTATTTTAGAGCCTCATGGATGAGTAAGCCGAAAGTGTTTGAGGCTGCAGTGTTGTATCATCATAACAGGCTTCTTTTTCCTTCTTCCCCCATTGAAGCTTTTTCATTGTCACAGGGAGACAGAGCAGTGCAGCTGTTCCTCCTCCTCCTTTTACACCTGTAGAATTGCAACATTCTCCAGCAAAAGACCAAATGAATGCACATGCACAGCACTAAGCTCTCCTTCCTCACTGGAGCTTAGCAAGTCACCCCAATACACTCTGCTGATTTGGGGCAAAAGAGATTAGGATTCAAACTGTTGGATGCCATATTCTGCTGTCAGTCAATTCATGTAACCCCACTGATGTCAGTGGGATTGCACAGACATAAATAAGGACAGAACTAGGCCACTCTTGTCAGCTGTAAAGCCCCAGTTTAGAGGAGGAATTCCTAAAGAAGATACTGGAGAGAGTACAAGATTCTGAGGGTAGGTGGTTTGAAGCTAGCCTGTGTCGGTTCAAACTGCAATTCCTGAAAATTCTGACCATTAACTTCCATCAGCATTCCTTTGTATCCTGCTAGATTGACATAGTTAAGTTAGACCTGGTGTGAGTTTTTAAAAATCTTGGATGGTAAAAATGTCAGGTGAGTCCTTATGAGAATGTAAAAAAGTACTTCAATACATTCTAAATAACACTAACCTCTAAAAAGGAGCATGCAGTCAGATGATAAACCCAGCAGTTCATGTAAAATCTCAGAAAGGGAGAGAGGGTCATGGATACAAAAGAGAAGTACAACAATAAATGATTTTGGGTGAGATTGGGAACCAGTGCAGCTAAATGGCTCATTCAATTCATTTGTAGAGACATCGGAGGCAGGCTTTGGGGTATGGAGGAAGAAAAAAAAAAAAAAAAAGAAAAAAAGAAATGCAAGCTCATGGCCATGCAGAACAAAACTCTGTTAGAAGAAAGATCTGGGGTTTAGAGGCAGATAAAACATTGTCTGTGACAACCTTGGCATGGTGTTTAATTCAGTACAGAGAGCAAACAACACCATGGCGTGAACAAATAGAAGTCAGTTGAAATGTGATTCAAGGACTGGTGAGCAAGGGCACATTTAATCCTTGTTTTTCCTTTTAACAAACCCAGATATTCCTCAAAATAGAGGATGAAACCCATAGGAAAGCAGCCAGAATAATAGATGAAAGATCTTCATCATGGAAATATAGGAGTGAAAGCAGGTCTGAATTCTGTGAGAAAGGGAGAGATTGAGATCTCAAAGGGGTGAACAAAACTTCAAAAAGAAACTGAGGCGGCGACTGCTGGAAGGCCATGTGAGCTAGTGACAAATAATCTCAAATAGGGGAGGAATGGTGTAGGCTCTTTAGCACTTAAAAGAAAAACAACCCTTCATCAGAAGCCCAATGAAGAGTTAAAATGCTGTGGTACTTTGTTCTGATCCATATCTCTCCAGCCCTAGCTCTTTTAGGGCTTGATCCAATGCACATTAAAGTCAATGAGAGTTTTTTTCCATTGACCTTCATTAGGACCTAGCCCCTAAATCAAACTTGCCCTGCTCAGCCAGAGGTCCACCAAGACCCATAAACATAGGCCAAAGAAAGTAAAGAGCAAGTAGGTTTATTCTATACAACTGGCTTTATTGGTTGCCTTCCTGAAAAGTAACTTTTCTGTTCTAGCATATGCTTTTTCTTGTGTATATCCTCAGATCGGTATGTTAAGAACTGCTCTGTTTTGGTTTTCCAAAGTGCTGATCAGCAACTACATGTTATTAAAGAAACAGTTCTTTAAAAAAAAAAAAAGTACAGATTAAAGTGCACATCCTGATTACTCCTGCCAACTGTATCTTATTTATGAAAGTGATCTTTCTGGTACATCACTTCTAAGGCCAATTTGATTATTCTGTTTTAAGCAATAAAAGATGTTACCATGAGATCACCATGCATCATCTAATCTATGCTTAATGGTACTTTTAAATGGATTAAGAGATGCAGTATGGAAAGCTGAACTGGAGATTTTTACTTTGGTAATAAGTACATCCAATTGATATGAAACCTTATACATTTTACTGGTGATTGGTATACCTCAAAAGGGTTGTATCTGCAGTTCACTTTGGTTATGCATCCTGAAGAAAAACTGAAGTCCTGATCATTTGTGCTCAATTCATGATGCAGTGGTTTTAATAAATGGAGATGTGATAGTATCCTGGCCATGTTCCAACTCAGGAAATTGCATTCTACCTAACTAAATTCCTGTTGCAGCTTCCTCTCCATTTTAAAATTGCTATTATATGTTGATGCTGGAAACAATGGGCCAGATCCTCAGCTGCTGTAAAATCCACTGACTTCCCTGTAGCTGTATTTATTCATGGTGGACCTGGCCCAGCATTAACAATGCCATTTCTGCAGTGCATTGGATTTTCCCTAGAGATCTCCCATCCAAATACACATCAGGCCTGATCCAACTCTATTGTGGAGATCTGAGAAAAAATCATAGGTGGCCTGAGATGGTATGTCTGCAAAAAACAGCAAAAGATGATCATTATCCTGTGTATGAAATACCGGTAATTAGGTTAGTCTAATTGGCTTTAGAAGGTTTTTCAAACTTCCAGCATCAGTGTAATGATACTTTTTATTTTTTTTAAAATACTACTTTTGTCAGTGGGATTTCTAGCATTTGTGAAAGCTACAGCACCATCAAGTCAATTGCATCCCCCTGTCCCTCTGTTTGATGTGGAAATCCTCCAGCAACTTTCCAAATTTGCCACACAACAGTGGAAGCAGGCACAGAAAAAACTGCTGCCATTTCAGATGTCCATATTTGCACCTCTTGATTGTAAAGCTGTCATCCAATATAAGCAACACTGATGTGATCTTATGCTGACCTAGCCAGGGCCACTAAGATTTCTGGTCAGAACAAAGAGACCTTTGATATTTTAGCTTTTCATGTGTTTCTGTTCAGTGACATATCTAATCCGAGTCTCTAACATTGGTTTCTTCCCAACAAACTCTGTTCTGCAGAGCTGCTCAAAGAAAGCTAGCAGAGACTTGGAAAAAGTCCATGGAAAGTTACATGTTCTCTGAGGCACCCAGAAAATGTAACAACAGGTTTAAAATTTACTCCTCTTATAGCCTAAGTGATTAGCCAATATTCAGGGTGTTGCTGATTGTTTCCATTAGGAAGAGAAATTAATGGTAAATAGTATTGCCTCAAAAAAATGCCTGTCTATATTTACAAAGAATCTACAAAGTTTTGTTTCTATGGACAAGGGAGGAATCAAATAGGATGCAGTTTGTTTGCTCACAATTCCTAGCTTCCTACCAGCCAGCACTCTGCCTAAAAAGCTCTCTCTCTTGACTTTCTCTCCGGCTCATTGTATAAATGCTTCTCTTGCTGTCTGGTGCCTCTGCTGCTTCCTTTGCCTGGTTTCTAGCCACTTCTTGCTCAGACATGTACAGCTTCATTAAACAATACCCAGCATCTACATTCACATTCAGACTGCAGGGAAAAAGGGCTCAGCTTCTGCTCCAGCCTTGCCATGCCATGCCATGCTGGTCTTTGGCTTGAGCAGTGGCTTCTATTGCTTCTCTTGTCACTAAACAGAGGCATTTAGCTGCTTACCAGCTTCAATGAGGTTTGTGGCTGCCCACAGATCAACCATACACGCCCTGAGAGGCACCCAACCTGCAGCATAGCTCTATATTATACAGCCAGAGACACCTTGCCTTTGGAGAGTTTGGTCCTTATCTTGTTCGGGGCAGAAAAAGGGTAAGACCTAGTTAAGAGAGTGATAGAAATTCTAGCCCCCTTCTGTTTTCTTTTCTCTCTCTTTTCCCGGTCTCCTGTAACATTCTTTTGCTCTGTGTGGGCTACTGGCAGCTGGAGGAAATATTAATTAAGTACTATGTTTGTGAGTGGTCCTGTTAACTGACTGGGTGTAGGATCTGCTTGTCCGTGATGTTTCTCAGTATTGCTATCCTGCCTTGGTTGCTGCATGAGGGAATGTTCATCTTGTTTAGAACTCTTCAGTCAATTCCGTCCTTTTTTTTTCCATTGCTGGTTGTACACGTGGGGAATAAGGATGTATGGAGGGAACAAAACCAAAGGAAATGTTAGTGTAAGCTGCTGATTTCAATGGTAGTTTGAAACTTCCCCCGCACAATCTTCTCTGAAGCCAAAGCCCCACTTAAAAGACCACTGCTTTATATTGGAGACCATTACACAAGTCACTTCCACCCAACTCTAAAAGGTGATCTGCAGAGGAAAAATCACTGAACAGGCAGTATTTTTTATTTATTTATTTTTGCTGCTGGATATGTGTGGCTTTTTCTAAAGCACCAACAAGCAACTTAGTTGAGTTAGAACTGCAAAGAACAGGTAGGTTTCTGCGAGAGACCTGAGGTCAAGGAAAAGGACTGGGTTTATCTGTTTGTTTTGTGGTGAATTGTTTTGATCTGGAGAAATAAAACTCAATTCTAAGGAGAAGGGACTGAAATCTTGCTGCTGTGGGGAGTGTAATCTGTTACCCTGGCTCGTGAGCTGACCTAGTATACAATGCCTTATTGTATACAAATCAAAGTAAATAAAGAGATAAGAATAAAATCACACCATATGGAATTTGCACGTAGATCATCTCAGTCAGTGTTTGATGGTATGCAGTGTTTGATGTCATCTCCCTCACTTTTCATCACTGTAGGGCTCTGCAGGGCTTACCCAAGATGTAAAGTGGATTTAAAAAAACCCAGAAACCTGCCCAATTTTGAACCTAAGAGTATCACGAACATAAAGTCCAATCTTTGTTTTTGCTGGAGGACTTTAATGGTTGAGGTCACTTAAGGCAGTTACAGTTGTGCGTGTACAGTAAGTCTGAAAATCAGTTCCTAACTGTCTCAAATTGAGGGCCTAATACGACACACCCAAATTTGTGAATGCTTTTTTGTTTTTTGTTTAAAATTAGGTTCCAGAAGTCTAGCTGTTGGTGTCCACAAATTAAGGCATTTGCTTGTCTACATTGTCATTCCTGCCCACAGTTTACTCTGTGTGTAAAGTGACAGTCTGGGTTAAGCCCCTGTTCAGATTAGGCTTGTAGTGTGTTATGTGTCTATTAAAGAGAAATATTTCTAGTGCTCTCTCACTATTTGCAATGTAATCTGTCGCTTAACAGGCAAATTCCTTCCAGTCATTCAGGGTCACAGGTCTGTATTGCAAATCTGTTGCCACTGCCATCTGCTGTGTTCCAGCTGTAACTGCTGCAACACAGAGAATTAAGACAGTTTTAAAGGATCACATTCAGCCCTGTCTTAAATGAGTAACTCCTCTTGATGTCCATAGACTTGTAGCCAATTATGGTAGGGCTGAATTTGGTCCCTAATAAATCAGAAAAGGGAATAGAATGGTATTTTCTTGTGCAACATATTTGCTGCATTTGGGTCTTTTTAAATAAGGTCTGTTGACAAGCAAAACCCAAGCTTTTATCCCTGTTAGTACAAAGAAAGGTCCATACTGAGACCCAGATAAGTTGAAGTTTGTCAGAGATAAGATTCAAAGTGAAGCTTCATAGCTTGGGCATTGCAGAGCCCCTACAATCATGGGAAAGTGAGGGAGATGCCATTCAGCCTTGTGTGCCACCAACACGGACAGAGATGATGTAAGCGTAGAGTCCATATGAGATTTTATTCATCTGTATTTACTCTGAGTTGTATACAGTAAATGTATGCAGGCATCAAATCACACTCCCAGCAACAGCAGGATTTCAGTCCCTTCTCCTCAAGGTTGTGTGTCATTTCTCCAAATCAAAACAGTGCAGTGTAAACCAAAGGGATAAACTAGGTCCCTTCTGCTAGTCTGGGGTCTTCTGAAGCTCTTATTCTGAACTGGCTGCTTGTTGGCCTATTCTCTAAGGACCAGTTGGCCTGAATCCTATCACCTGATCTGTGACCTCACTCATCTCCTGGGAAGCAGCTAATTTAGTCACAGATGCAACTAAGTCCATCTCCCTTAAAGTTTTGGCTCACCCTTTGACAGGCACCTATCCTGTACTCTAGCTGCTGTTTTAAGTTTCGGATGGATTCTTTTTTCAATGAGTGGATCCTGCAACGACCTCCTTGAGAAGAGCAATAACACCCTCATAGCTACCTCGCTTCTCTTCCCCAAATCTTTCAAGCACTTCAGCCCTCCCCCAAAGCCTCAGTTACTTAATGGACCTGAAAGGCCCCAAATTTGGGCTGCTGCAGACAAAGTGTGATAGAGTGAGATCCAGTGCTGGAGAGCCTTCACAAAAAATGCCCTGTCAGCTGCCCCGTTAGTTTTCAGTTAGACAGCTCTAGCTCTTCCGCTGACTGCAACTACCGCGGTGTCATGGGGGTCTCTCAAGGAGGGATGCTGCAGGCCATTTAGGGATTTATAGGTCAAAATCAAAACTCTGCCTGGAAACCAACAGACTGATCATGTATGTGCAGTGAGATATACTGCTTATTTTTATTTGCAGACCAGGACGCCATGGTGTTAGGTGATGTGTAAACACAGGAAACTCAGCAAACAGACAGCAGCATTTTCCAGGACCATTAGTTCATAAACCCATGGGTGGTATCTCTCTAGGAAAATTTTGTTGTCTTCAGTTCGGCTCCGTCACTGATAGCGCTGGTGGAAAAAAAGCTCAGAAGTTTTTAGCATTATGTTGTCTAATGGTGCTTACAGCTATGGGAAGCTGCACCAATAGTGAATTAGGGCTACTAATTTTCCGAGCATTGACAAGACCATTTACAGTGCATTGTAGCAGTCTAATATTGGGGTAATCAAGGCATCTAGTTCTATAGCCAAAAAAAATAGTCATAACTCATGACTGACTTAGGAGGCAGATAGAACACAGGTGGCTTTCTGGCTCCCAGGTTTGTATTTGCTGTGCTGCCAAGGAGAATAAAACGCTACTGATCTTGTAAACACAGCAGACTTGATTTCTGAATCGGAGAGAGAGGATAAATCTGGAGATTTACAATGTCATTTTGACTTCGTCAGTTTCCTGATGGCTACTGCCCTTTCAAGTGGCAGGACATGGTTCAGGTCTGTCAGGATGTGACACATTACCTTGAGACACACCAGCCAAGACATTTTCATGATAATGGTCCAGAGAAAAGCTGGCATCACCCTTTGAGGAGTTGTGTTTAACTCTGTGTTGGTAATATAGCACAAAATGAACACGTGCAGCTGCCAATGCAGAGTAACGCTCCATGTGTATCTGGCATGGAAAGCTTTGATATGAAAGATCACTGACATGAACCAAAGTGAGAAACGTCACATTTGTGTCACTGAGAAAGCAGAGGTTTGAAGGGAGGAGGAGGGTTGGGGGAGAGGAGAATAATGCTAAAACATGAGACACACGCAGTCCTTGCTTTTGCATTTACAAATGAAAAGGACAGGATTCCTCTCAGGAGGGATGGAAAGTTTTGCCAATAACAATGTCAGCAAGGTAACCACAGCTAGTGCTTATCTGCTCTTCAGTCAAAAAGGAGCATTTGTGCCAGGTTCTGACCATTGCTTAGTAAGATGTGGTACTTGAAAAGTAAAAGACAAACAATCCACATATTCATCTGTCTACAGTGCATGTATACTGTGGGCTAGAGAGCCTGAGTGTAGATGCAGTCCACAACTTGGGGGGGAGCTCCAGGAGGCATTCATGAACTGCCTGGTGTGTTGGGTGAGCTTCCCCACTACTTTTATTCTTTTATGAAGTGCAGTATCTCTCTTCCCATGAATGCCAGTCCTGGTTTAGAGCCCAATGCACCATGTGCCCCAATGGATGCTGTGGGAATGTACTGGAGACCCTAAAGTATTCTCAGGACATACTTTGCGTATACAGGTACATACAGCCTAATTGCAGTCCTAGGCAACTATATACATATATATTTATCTTTGATGTTACTGATGTTTGTTCTCAAAACACAGTCCTTTAAGAGACTAAATGAACATTTTTTTTCAATAACAGCTATAGAACATACATTATTTAACACATGGCCTTGTGATGATATTTAGTCTGGAACTGTACCCATCTTTGGTTGTAATTGCATATTTGCTTTACCAGTGGGAGCCTCGTAAATGGATTTCAAAACCTTACTGAGGAGGGTTTTATGGTACTGTGTCTATATTACTTTCAAAATCACTTTGTTTCAGGCAATGTGAACTGACAACAAAATGAAAATGTGTCCCACACTATTAGGGTATTTTGCACATTTTCTTTATTTCTCGTTCTTTGGGTTTTTTGTTTTTTTTTTTTTCTTCTCTCTTTGGTACTTCAGCTACTCCTGATTACAGAAGTATGTCACATCCTAATTAGCCCTGTGCCCTTAATAGAAATCAATAGCCTCTGTATTCAGATTATTACAGATGTAAGTCCCAAGGCCAGAAGTTCAAGGGGGAAAGAGCTCCCAACTTTCCCTATTTGTCTACAGGGAAAAGTGCTGCCGCAGAGAGCTTCATTTGCATAGATCTACCTTCAAGTCCTGTACTCCGCGGGGCCAGAGGGTTCTTAATTTATGATCTCGGTGGTGGAAGGAGGCAGACCGACAGAGTGAAATGACTAAGCAAAAGTATTTTATTGCATTAACAGAAGCTGGGCACAATTTCAAAGCAGTGACTCTAGAAACTCCCCCCTCCAGTTATCTTAGTAGAAACTGGGCACAATTTCAAAGGCGGGATTCCCAGCAGCCACCCTCTCCAGCTATCCTGAAGCATAGGAAGAAAGCACCTACCCAAAGCAATAGAGTGGGGAGACCCATCAACCACTCTGTAGGTGAGTCACAACCAGAGAACCGACCCGTCCGTGGCATCCGGTAAGCGCTTGACGGATCCATGGGGGAGTCTCGCCGAGTGGTTTCCGAGGCTGCTTGTTATACCCCTGTCTCCCTTTGCCTTAGCAGAAGGTTTTTCCTAGCAACACAATACGTAGCTCTCAATCTCAATTAGAGATTGAGTTCTAAACTTGTTTTTCATCAGCCTATTGGTTAATAACTACAGGCCGGAGAATAGAAGGCAGCTGCACTTTGCCAATGTCTGCTCAACATCCTGTGGTTAGATGCCTTGCCGGCCCGTGGAAGGCGACAAGCGCTGCAAGTGGCAACCACAGGATGCTACTGCTTATCTCACACAATCTCTTTACAGCTAACATACTTTATACTGAAACAGCAGACAAAGATTAACTTAACTATTAAACTGCAGAGGGCTATCCGAGCAAGCACAGGCCTAGTCTTGCTCACGGCCTAAGCTGGAGTTTTAGGGCCTGGCCCTGCCAACTACACTGATTTCTCGTGTCAAATTCTTCCGAACCCTACATTCCACCCTTGGCAAGGCATGGCCCAAAACTTCTTACATACGGATATCATATTGGTCATCCCTTAATTCAGCATGCAAAGCCAAGCACTCACGATGCCCCCTCTCTATGAAGTCCTCCAGTACCTGGCGTAGGGTTATAAGCCGCCAGTATAGTTTTCCCATTTTACACCAAAAAACAATGATCACAGTAGTTAAGGCAACAAGCATTACAAGCAAAACAACTACATGCATAAGTATATTCAGGAGGTGTGAGGCCCCAGGTGCCCACCCAGTAAATATATCCCACCAGTTATGGCGTGTGACTTCCTTTATGTTCTTAACTATTTGAATTATCCCTTGGGCATCTGCTATCATCTGCACTGAAGCTTTTGCAGCAAGAGTGGTGGCCTCCTGGAAAACGCGATAGGCCTCTTCTCCCATGTGCGCCAGCAACATAGCTCATGGTAGGATAATGACAGGGGTAAGTCAAGGCCGGGGGCAGGGATGACATGCTCCTGCATTGCATGAGACAACAACATTAAATCATAGCGCTGACAGGTAACATAATCATAATAGGCAGTAATGTTGTTAGCACAACTGACTCCCGGTCCTTGTACCCCAGTACCATTGTTTTAGGCCCTCCGGTGCGTAGTTACAACGCAAGCGGCTGTTGGCCCTAGTTGGTAGACATCAGTACCATTTAAGGGATAGCCAAGTACAATCTTTTACAACTGGATGCAGACAGGGATGAGCTACCCTGCCTGTCAAGGGGCATACATACCCAGCCTTTTATTTATTACAATACTTAGGGTTTAGTGTACTGGCTTTTTGAAGCAACACATAGGAAGTATTTCCTGGCCCCCCTGCCAGGATTTCCCCTGGTTTGGGTGCCTTCACTGGCGTGTGTACCCATACTGCCTTTTTTATGCTACCAAAGCCGCTGATTCCCCAGGTTGTGGTGGCCGCAGATGGTGTGACCTCAGTGGTCTGAGGGAACAGTGCTTGCTTACAGATTAACTGGGCCACTCACTCTCCAACTTCAAACACCAGTTGCCTGGGTCCCAAGTTATGCCGCAATACCTTGATTTCTCCCTGATTGCCTGGGTTAATTACCCCCTCCCCAAGCACTTTATCCTCCCTTCCCAGCAATACTGGATCAGGCTGTCACACGACCATATGTTCCAGGGGGCAGTTGTTACCCAAGGCCTGAGGGAATGCAAGCCTGAGTTCCCGGTGCTATTTCCACACGCTCCGGTGTCCGTAGATCAAGGCCCACACTTTCTTCGGTTACTCTAAAAGGCAAAAAGGCTTTAGGGGTTAACTTCCACACTCGCAGTGTACTAGGTATCGTTACAGCCACGGCAGGGGCATTTATTATGCACTCATAAGGGCTACTTCCACCCAAAGGCTGAGGGTTAATGCTTAACAAAGCCTGATTCAAAATTTTGGTCCACCCCTTCAGAGTGCCCGAGGGGGGTAAGCTTACGTATCTGCTCCTTCAGAAGTCTGTTGTATCGTTCAATCAAACCAGCTGCCTGCAGGTGATACGGGATGGGGGAGGTCCACTTGATACCTGCGTTCTGGGCCCATTGTTGCACTGTCTGTCCCATAAAGTGCGCACCTTGGTCGCTCTGGATTTCCTCCGGCAATTCATATGCTAGCATTAACTGTTGCAAACCCACAAGGGTGGACGCCTGATTGGCCCGTCCTACAGGGTACGCTTGCATGACACCTGAATAGGTGTCCACCACTGTTAAAGTACATTGCTTGCGACCCTCTCTAGGCAATGGGCCAATATAGTCAATTTGCCATGTTGTGCCAGGGCCCTCTCCCCTGAGGCAGTGTCCCTGGGGCTTGTTCGTCAGCTTTCTGTCTTTTATACGGAGGCACACCGCGCAGGCCTCCCCAATTTCCTGGGCTGCGTCCCTGGTCAAGGGGATACCTCGCTGCTGTGCCCAATGCATAGTTGCTTCCACCCCTCTATGGCCGGCCACCTCATGGGCCCACTACCCCAAGGCCATTACATTGGGGCTCAGCGGGCGGACAGCAGCCAGATGGTCTGCCTTCTGATTAAACAGGGAGGCTAGCCCACTGTTCTGGTGGGCATCTACATGCCCAATGGCAACCTGCTTAGTGGTGGCCATTGTCCATATCTCTTCCCATAATTCCACACTACCCCAGAGTGGTCTGCCATGGATTTGCCACCCCTCGGCCCACCACACGGGGCTCCACAGTGTCAAACCCTTGAAGACCGCCCAACTGTCTGTATCGATGTTGATCCGGGGGCCGAGATCCTCCTGGCACACCATGGCTACGGCACGCAGCTCTGCCAGCTGGCTAGAGCCACCTGCGCCCTCCTCCCATAATACCATCTTTTCTGCAGGCTGGTAGGCCACTGCCCGCCACTGTCGATCACCATTCACATACTTGGCAGACCCATCAGTAAACCATGCCCTACCTTGCTCCGCTGGGCTTAGGGTTTCAAAGGGCTCTGCCTCAGCAATGGGACTTGGTAGGGGGGCATGTCATGTCCTCCGCGGGTTCATCGGGCGGGTAATCAATGCAAATCGTACCTAAAAGACCAAGCTCCGTCGCCGCAGGCTCCGTGGCTTTGAAGCTGGCTCTCTTCTGCAGATACCATTTCCACTTCACTATGGTAGATGCTTGCGCTACCCCTGTTTTACTGTGGGGGCTTTCATCCCAGATTCACCCCCCTATTGGCAATGGAGGGTGCACAGTGACCAGCTGGGGTCCAGTGATTCGCTCTGTTGTCAATAATGCATGATAAGCAGCATGAATGGGAGTAACAAGAACCGTAGCACGGAAGGGTGACCCCCCCCTTAAAAAAAAAAACAAAACCAGTTAACCGCACACATGGGCGTAGGTCTCCCACTGTGTGCGCTCAGACCTGGGGATCGGTGGGGGATCCGCCACCCCTTCACAAAGGGGTTGGGGGTTTTTATTGGGACAGGTCAGGGTACTGTACCGGGCCAGCCCTTGAGGTAGGGGGTGCCGATACTTGCATAGACCTGTACTTGGCTGACACCTTTTGCTTAGTAAAAATAGCAGTTACAGCTGCAAGGCAGCCCATAACCTGTATTCTTATCAGTTATAATTGAGGCATCACGATAGGCATTTTAGACAGCAATTGGTGAGGGGATGACTTGCTTGAACCCCCCCCCCCAGGGTTGCCCCGATGGCTGCATTCTGGGTGATTGTTACTGTCTGCAACACTTCTGCAGGCAGCAACTGAGTTTGAAGCTCCCCCCCGGGTCAAACAAGCGAGCCAGCCAGGGGATTAGACCCTCCCGAGACTGCTGCTTATAAGTCTCTATCAAATCCAGTAAATTATGAGTTTTACATGACCGAGTGGTCTCGGAGTTCGCAACCAAAACAGTTTGTGGGACTACCTGTCCCTGTACAGGCATGTTATTTATTACTTTCTTTGTAATCAGCACGGGTCGGGGAAAAACCTGCGCCTCTGGCTCAGGGGGAGGGAGAAGGGGTGTACCGACATGGGTGTTCCCAACTTCCTCCTCCACCTCCCATTCTGAACTGTCAGAGGACCCCTCAATATCCCCCTTCCACCTATGGGGATCCCAATCCCCTTCTCTAACTATCGTCCGGACATGGTATACCTTCACCGGCTTTCGACCATGCCAACGTCTCCGGGTGTTAACCAAACGGACTGCAAGGGCCACACACTTGTCTTCCCACTCAGCAGCGCGCTTTGCAGTCATTTCCATCACTTCATGGACAACTAATTGTGACTGCCTGGCTGAGGTCAGATCCCGCTGACTCCTAAACAGGCGAGCCTGGGCTGTCCGTTCTGTGTCGTCTAGGGTACGGAGCGCGGTCAGGAGGAGCCATCCCACCTCCCCTGTGGCTTTCTGCTCCGCCTTCCCTCTATTCTCCAGCCTGAGTTCAGTCAGTGCCTTCACCAACCCCTCCGGGGTGACCTTCTCCTGCAACTCAGACCAAGCGGCCGGTGCGAATAACCGGTCCACTAACGCCGCCACGGGTGACCACAAACCGGTCTTGCTCCGCTCTGGGATGCGGCGGCCATCGGCTCCCTTGTCTTTCTTCCCAAAAAGAGGCATTGTCACAGTCTGCACCCCTCCACTACATTGAGATCCTGTCCGTGACGCCAAATGTACTCCGCGGGGGCGGAGGGTTCTTAATTTATGATCTCGGTGGTGGAAGGAGGCAGACCGACAGCGTGAAATGACTAAGCAAAAGTATTTTATTGCA
Organism: Mesoclemmys tuberculata; assembly: GCA_007922155.1. NCBI lineage: Eukaryota > Metazoa > Chordata > Testudines > Chelidae > Mesoclemmys > Mesoclemmys tuberculata. The sequence continues at coordinate 16,403,373 of ML675631.1, forward strand.
TTAACAGAAGCTGGGCACAATTTTAAAGCAGTGGCTCTAGAAACTCCCCCCTCCTGTTATCTTAGTAGAAACTGGACACAATTTCAAAGGCTGGATTCCCAGCAGCCACCCTCTCCAGCTATCCTGAAGCATAGAAGAAAGCACCTACCCAAAGCAATAGAGTGGGGAGACCCATCAACCACTCTGTAGGTGAGTCACAACCAGAGAACCAAGACTCCCCCGTGGATCTGTCAAGTGCTTACCGGATGCCCCGGACGGGATGGTTCTCTGGTTGCGACTCACCTACAGAGTGGTTGATGGGTCTCCCCACTCTATTGCTTTGGGTAGGTGCTTTCTTCCTATGCTTCAGGATAGCTGGAGAGGGTGGCTGCTGGGAATCCCGCCTTTGAAATTGTGCCCAGTTTCTACTAAGATAACTGGAGGGGGGAGTTTCTAGAGTCACTGCTTTGGATTTGTGCCCAGCTTCTGTTAATGCAATAAAATACTTTTGCTTAGTCATTTCATGCTGTCGGTCTGCCTCCTTCCACCACCGAGATCATAAATTAAGAACCCTCCGCCCCTGCGGAGTACAAGTCCATATTGACATCTGGCAGTCACCATAACTTGTCATGAAGTTGTGTTTTGGGTATAGTGGCTCCTAGAAAGGTTTGGAGAGGAAAAATAGTTGTTACTTGACAGCAAAGAGCTTGTGTCTAAGCAGCCAGGCCTCTTATCAATGACACTAAGTACTCAGAATTCCCTTCCTATGGGGCTTTCTGCAAGGAATGATGCTGAGGACAGCAGTAAAGTAGAGTGGACTTGAGTGAGGTCCCTCCTTACCTAGCATCTTAATAAAGTTGAATCACTAAATGGAGTGAGGGGGCAGTGGTGCCTCCTATGAGACTGGAGATAGAGATCTTTGAACGACTGCTACTTGCTGATCCATGTTGTAAGTGGGATTTGGTGGATGGGTGAAGTGGTTCTGTCAAGGGACTGTTATCTGTAGGACATTCTCACATCCTCCCTCTGTCTCCTCCCCATCTACTTGCTCTCAGTGCAGATATCAGTAACTCGCTCTCCTCTCCATGGCAAGAGCTAGTCTGAGCTGACGTGAACCCTCATTCAGCTTTATGGCTAAATCACTGTGCTCTCCCGGGAATGGGTCAGGAAGCAGATGGTGACTCCAAGGCAGTCTGGTTTTTGCTTTCCCCCACTCTGCTTTGCTCCAGGAGGGATGTAATCTTTTCCAGCCACTTTGTTGAGGCAGATTATTCCCCCCCCATGGCACAGGCTCAGTTGTGTAGCTAGCACCTTGGGAGTGGTACAAACAAGGCTATGCCCAATCCCTGCTCACCTGCACAGGAGGGGAGTGGTGGTGGGCAGGAAGGGCTGAGGGGGCCAGGGAGTGGGCAGAATGTTGGTTCTGCACCCCCAGTGCACCAGCTGGCAGAGATGCTGTAGCAAATTCCTCACTCATAGGAGCAAAGGAAGAAGTAGATGCTATAACTACGATTTCTCCCCAGTTCCTTCATATGCAAGGTACTGAAAGGCTCAGTTCAGCTCTTAATGACCATAATGTTTTCTCTTTGGGTGTGAAGAGGCCTCAGGACAATGAGTGCCCCCATCATATCTCCATCTCTGTGAGGTACCACATTAGCTTCAGGTAAAACTCTTTTACACAGTATATAAATGCTAGGATGCCTTTCTGGCCTGTGAAGATATTGAGGATAGGGTGGAGATTAAAGATAATCTAGGCATGGCCCAACACCTAAACAAATACTTTGCCTCAGTTTTTAGTAAGGGTAATGAGACACTTAGGGGTGGTGGCAGGGTGGCTAATGGAAATGAGGATCTGGAAGTAGAAATTACCACATCTAAGCTGGAAATCAAACTCAAAAAGTTTAGTGGGACTAAATTGGGGGGCTGAATAATCTCCATCCAATGACGTTAAAGGAACTGGCACATGAAATTACAAGACCAATAGCAAGGATTTTTAATGACTCTGTAAACTTGGGGGTCATAACCTGTGACTGGAGAATTACTAATACAGTACCTATTTTTAAGAGGGTGTGTGGGAGAGGGGGGGTGATCAGGAGAACTACAGGCCTGCAAGTTTAGCCTCAATTGTATGTAAGGTCTTAAAACAAATTGAAGTACATGATAATTGGGATAAAATACACCATGGTTTTACAAAAGGTAGATCATGCCAGCCAAGCTGATCTCCTTCTTTGAGAAGGTACGGATTTTCTAGACAAAGGAAATGCAGTAGTTTTCATCTATCTGGATTTCCCTAACACATTTGATATAGTTCCACATGGGAAATTATTAGTTAAATTGGAGAAGACTGGGATCAACATGAGAATTGAAAGGTTGAAGAGGAACTGGTTAAAGGGGAGACGACATCGGGTTAACAGTCAGGCTGGAGGAAAGTTACTAAGGGAGTCCCTCAGGGATTAGTCTTGGGACCAGTCTTCATTAACATTTTCATTTATGACTGTGGCACAAAAAGTGGGCGTGTGCTAATAAAATTTGCAAATGATACAAAATTGGGAGGTATTGCCAATATGGAGTAGGACTGGAATATCATACAAGAAGATCAGGATGATTTTGAAAACTGGAGTAATATAAATCGGATGAAATTTAACAGTGCAAAGTTCAAAGTCATGCACTTGGAGACTAACAAAAAGAATTTTTGCTATAACATGTGGACATATCAGTTGGAAGCCACAAAGGAGAAGACAGATCTGGATGTAGTGGTTGATCACAGGAAGACTTTTAGCTGCCAGTGTGAAAAAGGCTAATGCAGTCGTAGGACGCATCAGGCGAGGTATTTCCAGTAGAGATAGGGAAGTGTTATTACCATTATACAAGGTGCTGGTGAGACCTCATCTGGAATACTGTGTGCGATTCTGGTTTCCTCTAAGAAAGATGAATTCAAACTAGAACAGGTACAGAGAAGAGCTACTAAGATGATCCGAGGAATAGAAAACTTACCTTGAGAGAAGACTCAGAGCTTGGCTTTTTAGCTGAAACAAAGGAAGGCTGAAAGGAAGCATGATTGCTCTCTCTAAATACATCAGAAGGGTAAATACCAGGGAGGGGGAGGAGTTATTTAAGTAAAGTGCTAATGTTGACACAAGAACAAATGGATATAAATTGGCTATCAACAAGATTAGGCTTGAAATTAGATGAAGGTTCTAACCATCAGAGGAGTGAAGTTCTGGAACAGCCTTACAAGGGGTGCAGTGGGGGCAAAATCCTAACTGGCTTCAAGACTGAGCTTGATAAGTTTATGGAAGGGATGGTATGATGAGACTGGCTACACACCATTGTAGGCAATCTGTGACTGCTAGTAGCAAATATCCCCAATGGCTGGTGATGGGACACTAGATTGGGAGGGCTCCGAGTTACTACAGAGAAGTCTTTCCTGGTCGCTGGCTGTTGGCTCTTACCGAAATACTAAGGGTCCAACTGACTGTCATATTTGGGGGCGGGAAGGAATTTTCCCCTGTGTCACATTGGCAGAGATCCTAGGGGTTTTTACCTTCCTCTGCAGCATGGGGCAAGGGTCACTTGCAGATTTAAATTAATGTAAATGATGGAGTCTCTGATATTTGAATGTTCTAGCTGCAGAGCAGTGCAGTGCCATAATTGGAGCTGGTGAAATTATTTTTGCAATTGGAGAATTTAACCTTCTGCTCTGTTTTTGGATTATGCACAGAGACTTTGATTGCTTTCATTAAGTAATTTGCTGTTTGTAACTGGGTAAAAATATTTTAGGCAAACTAATTCAGCCTGTGGGTTGTTAGTGAAGGGTTCACTTTGAGTAGCTGCCCTTCGTTTTTTATGGTGTTTGATTATGTATGTCACATGGGGTTGTTTCTACTCTCTGCTTGGATGACTGATGCCACTAAAATGACTAACAAATGATGGCTAATGATTGTGCACACATGCTCCTATTCACGCACAAATATGCTTATTGGTGTACAAAGAACAGCCATTCCACAAAATGCTTGGGAACAAAAACTGGTTGATTGTTGGTTGAGGACAATAATAGACTGTATATTCTGGATGTGTTGAGAGGAGAACTGTGGGTAGCAGAGAGGCCAGAGACAAGAATTGTGCAAGAGTCTTGGAAGGAGATAAGTGGGACATGGACAATGACATTTTGTCCTTGTGGACAAAAAAAGGAAAAGGTAGGTTTTCAAGATTTTGTAGAGCCAAACTGGCAAGATTTGGTACTGTATGGCTTGTGTGTGCTGGGGAGTGAAAGATGAACATAAAGTTGTGATCCTGAATGACAGGAAAGGATGATGATTGATTGATTGAGGGAAGAAAAATAAGCATGTAAATCTGGTGGTGGTGCTGATCTTTGTGCCTTTGTGATGTTTTTTTTGCTTGTTTGTTAAGGTTTAAATTTGAAAAGGGCCCTGGTGGCACTCACAAGCTTTCTCTCAGACAGTTTTCAATTAATACTGATAAGGAATATGAAAAACAAAATACCATGATCCCAGGAGTTTTCCCACTGCCCCAGTATTTGGAAAGCTATCTCTAAGGAAAAACCCCATGAGGACCAAATTCTGGTTCTGTTTAAAAAGAACAGAAATTTAATTTACTGATTTCAGTGGGATCAAGCTTTGATCCTTAATGCTGGGTAATATTTGATTCATATTCCTCTTTTGTCCTCCCACTAACCTTATCTGGAGTTCCCCTCCTCCATTCCTTTTCTTCTCCATCACAAATATCTCCCGCCCGTTTGGTTTGAGATCATGATTCAGGAATGATTTTCTGAATGTAACACTTTGTTTCATCATTTGAGCTGGCACCACAAGCCTTAGGTAATACATTTGAGCATGACATAAAAAGTGAGCCTCGCAGGCTACCACAGCAAGACACTTGCCAGCTTGAAAGAGTCTATGTTCTTCCGAGTTCACTGTCAAGGTAATGAAACAGATTGTGGTGTTAACCAATATCTTAATAAAACGTCATTTGAGCTGTAATAACAAAACAGCAAAGAGCAGGTGCCCGACGCTGGTTTAGCGTGGTCCAAAAGCTAGAAGAAAGAGCAGAGTTCTGATTGCAAAATATGCTGTGTGGAACCATGCAATGTAATTATGTTTCTCTCCCTTGGTATTGCTGGAATTGAGTGCCACCACGTGTTCACTGCAGAATATGACACAAAAATGCTGATTACATTTAGTATCTTTCTTTCTTAATTTATTAAAGGACATAGCGGCCTATGCTGTAACTTCACCAGCTTCACTGGCGTTAGATCAAGGTGAATTTGGCTCACTATCTCACCTTGCTTTGCCGCTATAGCATGGAACATATTGCTAGTATTGTGGAGGAGTAGTAGCCACACCAGAGTTAAAATGAAGATAGGTTACCATTATAACTCTGTTTTCAAACCCACAGGCCACCCACTTTAAAAAGAAATCAGCCCTGAAATTTTGCACGCCATATTTCACTGTAGGGGAGACTCTCTTACTGAGAAGTTTTTTCAGGGGAAAAACAGAATAATAGATTTAAAGTGATAGGGTCAGGCTCATGGCAGGGTCCACTTTGGCTCCTTTGTGCCATTCCAGTAGAACAAAGGGAGCACAAATTGCCCAAATTTGGGTCCAGGGATACTCTCAGTGTAAGGAGGGTGTCAGAAGAGAAGCTGGAATGGTTACATGCTGCCCTCAGTTAAAACCTCTGATGTAGAGGGCATCAGTGATGTAGGGGACATTGTAGGTCATGGGCAGACCATTTTGGCTATTCTTGGCTGCCAGAAGGGTGTAGCCAATTAGTTCATTTTATCATTTAATTGTGTTATTGTAGTAGTTAGCTCACATGTTATTTCATATGTAATCAATGAGTGATGAATAGATAAATAGGATGGGATTATAGGAGTAGAAGACTGGCAAGTATTTGAAAGCAACAAGTGTGTATTAAGGATATAAGAAAGGTAAAGCCATAATGCAGAACTTACTGATGGAGCCTGTAAGATTTTTGCTTAGCCACGCTAGGCCACAGGCTTAAGGAGATTTGATATGAGTGAGTAACCGAAGGTTGACCCTATCCAACAAGATCACTGTAAGAGATGTGCCAATAGGTGATGTTTCTTAAAAATAGATAACAAGACTCCTGATTGTAACATCATGGAAAGTTCTGTTCTGATTGCAGGTTCCTCTGGAGATAGGATGAGGTAAATATTAATAAGATGCTAGTCAGGGAAACTATGAGAACAAACTATAGCAAGTGAGGCACCCCAGAATTTATGGAAATGTAATCTGTAAAGCACCTTGAGATACTTCAAGGTAAAAGGCACTGTATAAATTGAGGGTTGGTTATCATTGGCACATGCTTTTCTTGGGAAGGGAGGTTTTATTAGGCTTTTCTGCTTGGCAGGGCAGGATTGTGGCACAAGCTTTAGATGTCTGGAATTTGACAGTGAATGATTCAATGCAAGATCAAGTGATACAATGAGCTATATGTGATCTATGACATGAAGCTGTAACTTTATGCATCATGAACACACAAGAGAAGACTACATCACAAGGCTCTGTTAGCATCTTGAAGCCTGGTCCTGACAAAGTAGTCTCTGTTATTTTTTTGTTTGCTTTGTGCATAGCAGACATTAGGTGGGGCAGTTTTTTGTCCTTCTAAATGGTAAAAAAGGTTCAACTAAGGCATCCAAAAGTCAGAAGGAATCCAGTTAGCCCTTCTGACTCAGACTTCAGATGTCATCGTATATACCTGTTTGGGTTATTTTTAGAGCTAAATTTAAATAGGATGACACAGGTTGATCATGCTGTTCTACTGGGACAGACCTGAACAGCCTAAAATATGACAGACATGAAATAGAGCATAGGTAACAGAAAAGGGGTGGGAGGAAACTGCTCTTAAAAAAGTCTTATTTATATGGAATAAATAGAATGGCACATGGTCTAATGGATTTAGTGGGCAGGATAGATGGCTTAGGAGGAATGATACAAAGTTCCTTTTTTGACATGTCTAGTCTGAAGTGGTGCAACATCCAGGAAGAGGTGCCTGGTTGGCATGGGGAGATGTGGGATTTGAGGAAGGGCAAAGGTTCAGCACAGGTGCAAATTTGGTTGTTACAATTTCACCAGTATTAAAATTAAGTGCCTGACCCTGAAAGAGATCCGATCACTTCCGGATGCAATAACTTGCCTGCTCCCCGAGCTGCAAGTGTCCATCTGCCCAGTCCTTTGCTTGCTGAGATTAAAATGAGCCTTGGTGCATTCAGGACAAACTGTAAAACACTTTTGATCTACACCGAAGAGAACAATTCTATTCAATAGAGATGAGATGGAAAGAAACATAAGGGACCAGACCTCACATTGCCTTGCACCATCATCTACTTCTGCATGCTGGGTGTAAAATGCTACAGATCGGAATGGCAGCTTTTCATACTCACTTTGCATAGGTGTAAATAATCGTGCAAGAAGTGAGACAGATTTGGGTCTAAAATCTTTTGGAAATCTAATCTTGTAAGTCATCCAAATACCATTGATGCTGAGCATAACATGTATGTGTAGATAAACTGAGGATAGATTTGTGAGCCATGATACATTTCTGTGCATATTGCTAGCCATCCACCTACAGACAGCATTACATAGCATGTGCCACATATAGGCTTCAGGAGGGGAAACATGAGGTGGGTTTAGGGAGGATTCTTGGATCCAGGCACTAAATTCCAAAGGAGTGCTTGTTGCTCTGTATGCCTAAGACATCACAGCTAGGGCTGACCAGAAAACAACAATCCATTTAATATAAAATGTCAAGTATTTGAAATTTGGTTTTGTTGCACTGTGTGAGTGCTCTCCCTCTCTCTCTAGAAATTCCATCATGAATCCACAAAACTTTCCAGATGAATTTTTCATTGCAAGTGATACATTTCCATGAACATTTTTGGTTTTGATGAAATGACATTTCAGCTCTAATAACAATGTTGACCGGACCCCTTCTGGAATTAATTTGTATTGCTGCAGGGGAGGTAAGAAGGGAATCCATTAACAAGAAAAAAATCCCAAGAACAGTTAAATGCTTTTTTTCTTTTCATTTCTCGTTTTATGTCCTCTTTCCTGGCTTTTATGTGTTTTTAAATTTCTCCCGCAGGTTACAGTAGCTGTGCTGAATGCTAATAACATAATACTTGATGCAACTACAGGGTTCATTTTTTAGTTATTCTTTCCCTCAAATATTGAAAACTCCTCTGAACTATTTGGAGTAGTAGGTATGTTAATTCACTGGATTATTTTGGAGCATCTGAAGGGTTCAGTAAATGTTACTATTTTAACAGGTATCCCTTGCGAATTTGTTTAGCAAATATTTAAAGCATAAATGACTATTTCATAAAAAAATCCCTAATGAGGGGGATATAAAAATCTTTATTAAATGCATTTGTCCCATGGCATGACCTTTTATTATGTGATCAACTAAGAATAAAAATAAAATGTCTATTTTAATTAAATGAATAATAACACAAAATTTTTTGGCAAAAAGCAGAATTATTGCAGATAGATTTTTAATCAGTCTTTCTTTGGAAAAATGCATATTATAGTAACTTAATTGACATATGCTTTTTATGCAATATGTGCTAAATTTGTGTAATCTGAAATTTATATTATTCTGCTCCTGACAATTAGCGCTGAAAGAACTGACAGTTTTTCAGTTTATTTATATCCGTGTAAATGCCAACAGTCGGGAAGATTCTCTTTTAAAAAAATATTGGCATGATCCTTCTTTTGAGAGTGAACAGAAAAGAAAAGATAATAAAGGACTGTTGTGTCTAAAACACTGAATTTAAGGGTCTTAGAGTGTGAGATTTAAGTATTTGCAGATGGTTGGTTGCAGTATAGTAACTTACAACATCTGGTAGTAACATGTGCAACCACAACTTCCTTTCCTGAGTCTGTCCTTTCCTTTCCGCCATGACTGTCTACTCATCTGTTGTGTGTTGCCCAAATCCAGGGTTATGGGCAATGTGGGGAAATGACTGGTCTGTGCTGTTCTGTATAGTGCTAGGCACCCTTGCTTCTGATGCGGCAGGACTAGAAATACTAGGGAAATATTGGGCCGTGTCCCTGCTGAGGGGTGATGGCGAAGAGTGCCCTTGCATAGCTTGAAGGAATGAAGTTGTTACTAGAGAGTAACAGTGTTGATGGCCTGCAGAGGGGTATGTTCATTCTGGTTTGCAGCTAAGTCATACACACAGGGACAGGAATTGAGACTTTCATCTCCAAAACCAAAGTTCCTATCAACTGAAATAAGAAAGTTCATAATAAGTTCATATCCCCAGCTATCTGTCAATTACACTGAACATGTCTTCTATTAGCAGAAAACTTTGGTAATCTAAATCTGTTCAGTGTCCACTGTTACATTTGATAACTGAGGATGGAACTGTCCTAGAGGTAGCTAATGGAGACTCCTCTTTACTTCAAACAATAGAGGTTTGTGGCTTTAGATGTGAAGGTCCTGGTTCCTGGGCTCCACCGTGCATGTGTGTGATTTAGCTACTATCGTAACAGTATTGTCTGTCTGTGTATTTCCCTCTGGAACCTTGTAGATTCTGCAGCCAAATTTTCAGAAGATCTTAGCATCCCCAACTGGGCAAGATTTTCAAAAGAACTAGGCACATTGAGCTCTCTTGAAAATCTGACCCCACATGGCAAGAAAATTGCTCTACACTTGAGAAACAGGAGGCTGTCGTACTCATGTACATTGACTGGTATGTTGCACCGTTCTGATCTGCCTGACAAGGGGTCTCACTGAAGTAAGAGGTCTGAGAATGAAAGATTCTGTGGGAAGAAGGCTTTAGAATATAGCTTCCCAAGTGGGTGAAAATATCATCTTTACACGGAATTCCTCCATGAACCCATGTCTACCATTCTCTGGGGAGAGACTTCCTGTCACTTTCACTAACACATTCCAGCATTTCGTTGACTGAGTTCACTACAGCAAGTTCACTCAAAAACTTATTTATGTCTTCTGCATGCATCTTATTAATATGCAGAGAAATAAAACTGCACTCGAATTTGGCTTTTATGTCAGTGAAAACAAAACAAAAGTACAGCAAAGAAAATGTCCAGTGCAAACACCTTTGATGTATAGTAGAGATCAGTACATGGCTCCTTAAAACAATGTTTATAACACAGACTGCAAAAACCTGTGATTATAGGAAATGTTATCTAGGTGCTGTTTACAAAAGAATCTTTAGCTGTGGCACTGGAATAACATCATAGCAAACTTTTCCTATTGAATAGCAACACTGTAATTACACATGAAAATCTTAAAATATAAGTATTGTTAATAAAAACACTTTAATATAATCATCAGTAGAACCTCACTAACTTGCATTGAGGACTGGATTTGCAAATTAATTTTTAAGTGAACAAATACAATAATAAAAAAAAGCAAGGCTAAAACATCCAAAATGTATGTTATTCATAAAGGGCCTGATCCAACAGTTAGTGGGAAGACTCCAAATGGGCTTTGGATCAAGCCCATATTTGGAAAGTGTAGTATAATTTGAATAATCGAGGATAGTATCCTACTGAATGTTGTATAGTATATTTTGAAAAAGTAGTAAAGTACTAGTAATGACACCACCCTACAATGCCTTGCTATTAAATCTTTGCTGAAACAGCTGGCTGGTTTTTGTGCATCAGTTATGGGGTATGTGGCTTTGTGAAATGCAAATCAGTGACGTTCCACTACACTGGTTTAAAAAAAGAAGACTTTAGTATTTGGATTAGCTATTGTAATATAAAATCCAATCTTAAATCAACAGATCAGCTAAACTAATTTCTACAGAACCTGCAAAACTGGGTACGTCATTGGCAGGACCCTGCTCCCGTTGATCTCAATGGGAGTATTACATTTGTGAGAGTTGGAGCCAGCCCATTGTCATCACTTGCCTAGATCCCGAAAAACATACACGTGTGCTGAACTGTGTGTGCTTGCATTCAGTTGACTAGGATAACTCCTGACTGTGCATGAAGTTAAGGATGTGCACGTCTTTGCAGGATTAGGTTCACAGTGGCTATGACACCCATAAATTTGCTTATGCTCATGCCTTGGTCTTATGAACAGACAGTAAAGTACACATATACAATAGTCTGGTCTGGAAGTCCCCAATATTTTCTTAGGTGGAAAATACCCATTTTACAGTACCTGTTTAAAAACAGAATTCACAGTAGTGAGACCCTTTATTTCTTTTCCCTGAAATAGCTGAATTCCTTCAACTGTGTTAAAAAGAAAACTCCTAAAATACCAACGCCTGCTTAGCCTGTAATAAGTGTGATTTGGTTGTTGCAATCTGGTGAGACCTACAGTTCTGGAGCCTTAACCTTCCCCTGGATCTGCAGGTTTCCTGCCCTGCAGAGTATATTCCATTGAATAGCACTGAGATCCTAGTTAGAAAAAAATACTTCTTCCTTTCTTGAGGATAAAGAGAGAATTTTAATGCTCCTGTACTGTGCCAGATATCCACAGTCAGGCTTTTTAAAAATGACCGATTGAAATCACTCTATTGGTCTTCTAAAAATTGCAGAAAGTTCTGTCTTCCTCCAGTAGCCTATTTTTGGAGTGGAAGGGTAATTAGAGAATTAGGAAGAAGGGAGAGATCATGACTCTCTTTGAATATAATGGAATCATATTTACTAATGAATTATGTTCTTGCCCTCTGCTGTGTAAGCAAAGGAATGGATTATCCATGTAAGATGGTTACAGGAGGCATGGCAGACTTGGGGTGGAGGTGGTTACAGGTGCCTCCATAATATGTTCCTTCCCAGAGGCTCTAGATTCCTCCATTTTTAATTTCCATTGATAAAAGGGGGTCTGACTGCATGGAATGGGGAAGTAATCAAAGCCATGCTGCTGTAGGCATCAGCATATACATGGAAAACTTTCACTAGTGCTGGGGCAGTAATGATACATAAGACATGCTCTGTGGAGCCCATCTGTGGGTCATAGAGCACTAGTGTCAGTGGAAGAACCAATGTGCTAGCTGGGCAATCCATGCTGGGGGAATGGGACAAGAATGGTTTTGGTTTCTAGGATCACAGTTACATCCTGTGCTGTTTGTGTAAAGAGCTGTTGATCCGCCTTTTGCATAATTGGTTGCATCTTGGCTTTACTGTTTTGTCTCTAAGAAAATAACACAGATGATTTGAACTTAATACACAAAGTCTTCATTTGGCTCCAATCCGTAAAGCTCAGCTAACATTTTAAATCTGGGACCCCAGTCATTTAGAAAGTCATAATTAATATCTGAATCTGAGGACCCCGACTCCAAAGAGCTAAGAGATTCTGCAATGGACTCAGCACCTTCATAGCCATAAATATGAAGGGTGTCATATGGCAGCAAATCCCCATCATTGTCAGCTTCATCCTTCTTCTCCTCAATCATAATTGCCATTTCTCCAGTGCCAGAATGTCCAATTCCTGTTGGCTTCTGGACCTGTGCATACAGGCAGGGCCTAGTCTCCAGGTTCAGTCTACATGGCTTCATGCCATTCTTGCGGACGGAGTTGAGCACAGACACATCGTAGCTGGTGGTGTCCATTTCACCACCACCTTCTTCATCATAAGTGACGAGTTGCTCATGGATCTCTGCCACGTTCTTCCTGAGAACATTCAGATCTTTCTTGTGCCTCTTTCTCAGAATGATCAGCAATGTGATTACTGCAGAGAAAACATATCCCAGCAGTTGTAAAGAAAGGCAAATATAGGGAAACACAGCATTGTTAAATTTTAAACATCTGAAGTTCTTCTGCAGGAAAAATGTTAGCTAATAACATTCAAAAGAGAATCTAAAACATTCCTAATGTAGGGTTGATGTGTTCAAAAAGGGGCCCATTTTGTATTTCATCAGTCAGCTTTATTATTGATTTCTTAACTAGAACTTTATTTTTACTGCACCAAACTGTTAGTCCTGGAGCCTGAAGTCCTGTATTCAGGGACAGAGATCAGGCAACAACAATGCAAGATTTCCCTATGCTGCCCTGCTGATAGGCCTGAGTCCTGACCTGGAGGGTATATTTCTAGCAGAGAGACCATAGTTCATCCTCCATGATCTTTGGCCTCTTGCTGAGGCTGACTTATGGGTGTGGCTTTGTGATGTGGACACCTGTCCAGTAGGAACTGAACTTGGGCCGTCCAATCATTTAACATAGGCTATCAAACAATACCCACTTTCACACTTACCAGTTCATGTTAAACTCAAACTGATGACCTGAGGTGAACAGCTCCATTACCCAACAATTCCCCACATGTCAGCCAGTTCACCTTAAGTGTGATGATATTTTTTTTTAACATTATGCATTCTCATGCCACCCAAGTCACAATCCTGGATACTAGTTTTCCATCCACAAAAGCTTCAATACCCATACATCAAATACAGCAGCCCATTGTTGCTCCATTAATGTATTATGCAATATCACTTATACTGGTGTCTTATTGCACTGTTACGTGTTGTGCCCATACCAATTCAGCCTTTTGAGACAGGGACCCTGTTATTTTTCTGGCCCAGAGCTTCTCATGTACAGCTCCATTATACCTAAGGTGCTAAAATAAAAACTATTAATGCTTGGTGAATTGCCCACTGCTCCTTAGTTGCAATACGATAACTATTCTAATAGGACAAATACAAAGTAAATGCAAGAGTTTACTGAATGTGACCGTGAACTCTTTAAAATGTTCCTATCTTCTTGATCCTGGATAAGCACAAAGCTTCAGATGCCCCAATTAGAAAGAACATGTCAAAAGCAGAGTACGTTTGAAATTGCAAATATTTACCAAGGATTGTGAGGATGCAAATAAAAATTGCCACCAGTGCCTGAATGCTAACTCCAACTTGCTTAGCTGCTTCTTCGCAAAAAGTGAATTCTCCTTTATCATCACACTTGCAGACACCGATGGAAAGCGTATTGGTGCTGCTTAGCGTAGGCTTGCCATTGTCAGAGATGATGATAGGCAGGTAGTGGATTTTCGCCAGCTCACGATTAAACTGTCCATATTTGACGGTGACATTAGCTGTGTTATCTGGAAAAGATAATGACATCTAATTAAGTGATAATCTCAACCTTTGACATTCTTTATAGATTATCAATCATCTGGCACAATCCCCTGAGGGTAACTGAGCTTTTAAGGAACCCAGCAAATACTTGGGTGGGCATAAGCAATACTTCATCTACTGAAAAAGCCTTAACTTGTTTATAAATAACAATAGCCCACTTGAACCCATCACAGGTTATCTCTGTAGCTTTCATCTCATGTTTCCTAGTGTGTCTCTTTTGCTTTTTGCTGAAATCCACTGAGGTGATACACTACCGTGATTGTCAACCAATGTGAAGTTGCTTTCTTCGGTGGTCAGGGAATATTTGAAGTTAACTCCAGGCAACATTTCATCCTTGTCAGTAGCTGAAATCCTGATTATTACCTATAAAGATTCAAAAGTTCATAATTTTCAGGTATGCACTGCACACAGTGGTAAAAATGCTCATAGTGTAATTCAATAGCTTAGAGCAGGCTGGCCCTTTCATGGACCATTTGCAGTAAGAGATAGTGTGAAGAGGCATGGCTCTAGAGGAAGCCCTCAGAGAGGCGCAGTGCCTCCTGGGGCTTCCGGTCCTTTGCACTGCGTAATTTGCTTATAGCCCTCTTCAAAGAGTTGCTGGTGTATCTATTCCCTGCCTACTTACTCTCTGTGGAGAGCATCTGGTGCACAGGCTTTCTACCCCCCTCAGTAGCAGGTGCTAAGAGCCAGATAGCTTGAATCCCACCACAAAGAGAGGAAAGGGATTTTCTCTCCTACTCCCTTGAATGGCTGTGTAATGGCCAGTTTGTGTTTAACCATAAAGAGAATAAATTAACATACATCTAAATATCTTATGTGGTGTTTTTCTAAAGTGCCTAATGGATTTAGGAGCACTAATAACAGTGAACGTCTGAGACTTCTGCTCCTAAATTCCTTGCTTGCTTTGAAAATCTCCCTCTAAATGCTTAACACGCAGAAGACAGCTACCGCATGTATGGCAGATGAATAATATATATGACATGAACTATAAATGATGTAGCAAAAGTATTTCAAATCAAGTTAAAGGTCAAATACTACCCCTGGGTGTACACACACCGCTCCCATCAAATGGCATGATCTGGCTCTAAGACTGTAAACTAATAAAAATAAATAAAAAATTACATGTAAAGGCTGTAGCTGCATCTCTGAGGAATCCATGATACCTAAAAATACCAACTCTATTTGTGCACACACATTGGGCGCTGATGAAATTTGCAATTTTAATGCAGTGAAAAAAGTATTTTCTCATATTTTCTCCTGCCTATTTTACATAGCTCAGGTTTTGCATGTATGCAGCTTAGGTAGATGAAAATGAATTGCTGGTGCTAACTGCCACCTGGTAGGGTTAACTGAACTGTAATGTAATGGCTAATGTGCCTGCATATTGACAACCTTCTGCGAGGTGGGAGGAAGGAAGACTGAAGGCCAACAATGCAATGTGCGTGTGTCAAGTGATAGAGGTCTGTACTGTAGCAAAAAAAAGCATCTAAGCAGAAATGTCCTGAGTGCTGACAGCTCAGAAATCAGTGCAGTAATTGAGTATGGAGCCACTGGAAGCACATGCAAATCAGCGTTTAGGATGAGCAAACAGGATAACTCTTATCAAAAGAAGTTTTAATTTGTGGTAGAAGAGATAGCTAAGTATAAATGGAACTGTCCCTCCTTGTCACTTACTTTTCCTGGTGCAGCGTTTTCACACACTTTGGGCTCATAAGGATAAGCAAATTCTGGAGCGTTGTCATTTTTATCAAGAACCTGGATGTAAACTTGTGCATGTGATTCTATTTCAGACAGTCGATCTGAAATGATAAACATAAAATAATGGAGGGTTTATCTTTCAGTTGTCTAGCAACTGAGCCCCATTCATGAAACTTTTGCGTAATAAGCAAGGACAGTACAGCATATCACATTTTGATGCATTTACATTCTTTCTGCTTTTAGTTATTAGATGTGTATTGAGGGCCTGATTCATTCCTGCCCAGAGATCTGCTAGTTGAGATCGGGTGGGATGGGGGAAGCTAGTTACGGCTCCCTGATTCACTGTGCAGGACTCTGGGAAGGTTATAGCAACCTAGGGACTGCTTTAAGGTATGCCAGCTGGCTGTAACCTCAAAGGAATGTATGCCAGTTCAAGATTGAGTTGAGCTGCTATACCTCCCTCCCACTTGCTCCTTGGCTCTTATGGCAGGATTGAGAGCTGCTGAAGGGTCTGGCCTAGGAAGCAGTTACAATAGCTCCACATACGGATGCGAGAAGGCTTTTGCTCCATTTATACTGTGGGAGTAGAATCAGTTCAGGTGCTTTTCCTATGACTTATATTGGAGATTAAGGCATAAAGACTATTGGTTTCAAGGGATTCTTTGCATTTCTACTGAAGGCTAAAGTGTTAAATCTGATTTCTGGATTCTAGCTGGAGAAGACTTATTGAGCAGCCTTGAAACTAAAACATGCACATATTTTACAGAATCTATACTTTACCTTTCAATGCTGAGCAGCCAGTGTTCTTGAGCATCATTAAAGTGCCATATTGAAAGTTACATTCAGCAAATCCAGTAGAATGTATGTAATATGGATTCTTCCTCCCCTGCTCTCCCAATGGTAATTTAACTTTAGTTTTACTACTACTTTGAACTAAGAGGAAATTATTTAAAGATGAGATTGCCTCTGATGGTGGACTGTAATGAGGCCACTTATGAGAGAAGTTATGCAGGGCTGCTGCTGGCCCAACTTCTGTGTAGTGGAATTCTTTCTGCAACCTTGCATGCTTTGGAGGGGAAGCTCTGTGCCATTCCTTCATAAGGAGGTGTGAATGACAATGATGTGGCAGGCTCTGGGGCTGCCTCTGGGTGAATCCATTTGCCTTAATACCCTGGGGAAGTGTCTGCTATTCCAGACTACTTGCTGGGTGTCAGCCATACACTGGCTCCAAGGTAAAAGGGAGAAAGGGAAACAAGATATATTCTGGTTTATGGGCTGAGTGAATTTGCATAATAATAATAAGCCAAATTCAGAAAAAACACACTCCGCTCACTTGCTGTAGTAGACATTGTTGGATTTGAAAGTTTGCAATGCAAAATCATTCTAAGGCAAACATAGGAACTTTTGATTAAAGGGGTGCATTAGCTTGCATTCGCAGGGTTTTTTTTGGCTTTTTCTTTTAAACTATAGTCATTCAGAAGAAACATATTGATTTTTTTTTCTCAATGAAACAGTTTTCTTAGTTAACCACTTACTGTCTGCCATGATTTCTTGGGCTGCTACAGTTAGGTTATGCCAGGCACTGGTTTCTCTGTCCAGATGTTTTGAGATGAAGATATCTCCACTATTGGATACTTTGACATAGTCCCCACTAGGGCTGGATCTTCGGTTGGTATATCTGTGTTTTGTTTAAAAAAGATAATCCTCAACGAATTAAGAATGTAACAGAGCATATAACATTTCAGTTACTCATAGCAGAAGGTCTGAAAGTTGTTCAAAGTTGTATGATAAACTGCAGATCTGATCATTTGCATTTACCATACACTTTGATGTTCTCACCTGCAGTCTGCCTCTCTTCTGTATGACTAACATTTTAAACAGCTTCAAATACATGTCAAAGAAATATTTTCTTCTATTCTAGCCCTCCCCACCATATAGAATTTCCCCCCAAAATTAGGGGGAAATAAACTAAGTCACCTAATATATCTTATGTCAACGAGAACATTTTCCAACACAATTTTATTTCAGTTAACTCCTTTGCTGATTTTAAACTAGTTCACTTTGTTTTAATTTTGAAGCATATACATGCAAAGGCAGTAGTTGCAATATAAAAGATTGCAACAATAATTGTACATACACAGAAAATAAGACATACAGAATTGTGCATTTTCACTTCTCTGCTAATTCGTATAGGCATAATGTGCATGTGCTATCACAGTGACTGTAGATGGTATCTGCATGTGTAAATGACCAGATACTTAACTTCTGTGCATTTATTGCACAGGGGTGGTGACTGCCCATGCAGATTATGCATTTTTGCATATGCAGTTCTGACAGTCTAATCAACTTCCTTATGTCCTTAAAATGGTTGAGAAGTTAACAATGTAGTTTGCTAGAACTGGTGTAGTGTCCAGCATCATTACCTAATTTTCCGTTTTGCTGCATCAGGATCTACTGCCAAAACTGTGCCAATTGGGTTTTTTGGGAGGTAGTTTTCATCTATTTTATAAACATATGATGACTGAGAGAAGATTGGAGGCTCATCAACATCAAGAACTTCAATGGTAACTGACGCAATGTTCTTTCCCTCACCAGGCTTGAAATAGCGCATATTAACCGTTGGATCAGTTGCTTCAATGTCAAACTTGTACTCTTTTATTTTTTCATAGTCCAGTGGCTAAATGAAAATATAAACATTCTCAGTGAGTAATAAAAATGCTATATATGCAAACTAAAGTGCTCTACTGGAACTTGTGATTTGGAAATGCTAGTATGTTGTAACAGAACTAATAGTCAGAAAATCCTTTATTCAGTGAATGGCTCCCATTTTTGGTGCATATATTATTTGAGCAGTTTGACTCTTTTTTTCACAAAGCTAGTCTTTAGTCAAAATTCAGCACACATATTTTTTAGTCTGTAGTGTAATTTTATGATTGCAGCGAGCAACCCAGCCAATAGTAGTATGCTCAAGGTTTGATGGTGCTCTGCTTACCAAAGAGAGGCTGGCCGTGATAGGCCTCTCAGCCAAATTGCTCTCTCTATGCAGAGTAGAGGGCAGCATTAGTACTATATGTGTGAGAGCAACTGAACTCAAGGAGAGATTTGGACTTCTTGCCACAAGCTGGGAGTGGTGCAATATTATCAGTGAAAAGTCTGGAAGTCAGCATGTCCAACAGATAACAATTGAATTTACAATGAAATGAGAATCTGCTGGTAGTATTTTTTGGGGGGGTGGGTGGAGGTGGGAAAATGGGGGGTGTATGTGTGTGATGTAAGGGATGGGTTCAGAATTGTTTTTCTGTATACTATTAGCACCTTCAAATGTTTTTTTTTAAATGGTTTGTTTTATAAAATGATGCATATTTAGGGCAGTAGGAACACTGGAAGTTTCATCTTATGCCTTGCTGTAACTTGAATACACTAAGCCTATAAAAGGTGTATATTCATGATTCCTACTGGAAAGCTGGTTCACTCTGGAGGGACAGTTGATAAACGTACTGATAGTTTGAGCAGCTAGACATGGGCCTGAATCAAAAGCTTGGCTCTGACCTGAACATTGGAGGAGAGAGATTTCACAGCCTGCCCAGGAGCCAAGAAACCCCCCCCAAACTCCACCATGTCCAAGTGGCCATGAATGTTGAGATGCTCATAATTTCTGAGTTGGTATTCCCTCTCAAGCATTCAGAAACCATGTAACAATTCACCAGAATTATGAGATTTTGATAAATAAATAAGTTTTGGGTCTTTTTCTTTGCCTTCTATTTTTTGGGTTCACATTTTCTTTCTTTTCTCTTCAACCATAAATACTGGACACCTATTTTTAATGAAATCTCCACTTTCCCTGCAATCACATGACTCCAAGATCTGAGGCTTTAAGAAAAATACCAGCTATCCCTAATTTTGCAGGTTGAGTATATCTCCACCTTGTTGCTAATGTAGGGGTAGACAGCAGTGCTTGAACTATGAGTTATTCCTCGTGTAATACACAAATCTGAAAAATGCTAATTAAATATTGATATGTTTTAAGATTATGATTGAAGATGGTGGCAGTGACAATGACTTTGTAGCTGTTACATAAGCCTTGATGTTTTGCCTCAGATGACAATGCATTTCAGACTTATCCCTGAGACAAACATGGGGCCAAATAAATTCTTCTGGAAACTCCTCTGCTTCCAGTGTATTGCACCAGGAATGATTTTTATCCATTACATGCATCACATGATGAGCTGAGCCTTTAAGTAGTTTAAGTCCCAACTCAGACCTGGGAATGGGGTTTCCCCCACCGCCACCTTCTTCCAGATCATGTGACACAGAGCCGTGTCTGCTCTGTCCACTATGGAAGAGGTCTGCAGGGAGTGGGAGATGCTGAGAGACCTGGGGAAGAGCAGCAGTTTGAGTGCTGGGAATTGTGGTAATAGCAGCTGAGCTTCCCAGACAGAGTCTGGGTGAGAATTGTGAAGCTCTTGTTATGCTCAGCCAACAGGAATCAATAGGAATCAAACTCAGAAGAAAGCACAATAAATCTTGCAAGTACTTGCCACTTCTCTTAGGACTTTTACAGAGCCTTTGTCTGTGGTTAAGCTCCTGCTGCTAGAATCCAGAGATTATGAAAATCTCAGCTTTCATTTAAAAAAAAAAAAAAGTTTCTAGTCCTGTTGACTACAAAGAAAAGCTTGAAAAAATGAAGCAAGTATAATCAAACAGCTCAGGAACTGGGAGGCAAATAAAAACCAAACCATATTTATCATTTTAAGTAGTATCACGATTTTTTTTTGTTGGGCGGGGGGACCTGTTTCATGATTTTTTTAATTCTGGGGTTGCTTGGGCTGCAGCTAATGAGGAAATGTCCCTGGTAGCAGTGAAGCAGGTCTGGGAGCTTGAAATTAGGTAGCGACCCTTGGAATAGGGCTTTGGGGAAGGCTCTGGCTCCTTGATCCCCTACAGCAGCACTTGGAGGTAGTGTGGAAACCCTCTTGTTTGCATGGGAAAGAATGGAAAAAGCAGCGGAGGCATGGGAAGACAAAGTACTGTTCTACTTTACAGAGGGAGAAGTAGAGAGAGTAACTGAAAGATTTTGAATTTTTCACTTCATTTCACATCAGGCAAGTCTCAGTTACACACTGTGTGGTAATCGAGTTTTTATCTTAGAAATAATAACAAATCAACTCACTTAGTAATATATATTTGTTACCTTGAAACTAAAAAAACTGGATTTTTCTCTTTGTACTGTTCTTAGAGTATAGGTTCTAATAATAGCATAGATATCAACTGTCAACATGACATTTTTCTTTGTCACTAGGAATTGTACCTTCTTTGGCTTAATTATTCCTTCGTTGGTGAATGCATTTGCTATAATTTCAAAGGTATCTCTATAGTCTCCTTTGACGAAATTGTATTTTGTGTTTCTGTTTTGTGGCTCATCAATGTCTTCTACTTTCAATCTGCCAACTTCACTTCCTACTCGAACATTTTCAGGGACTTTAAAGTGGAATGATTCTGTTTAAAAAAAACAAACACACACAAAACCCCCCACCACCAAATACACAAGTGAGAAATCTGTTAATAAATTGTTCATCTCAATTTATATTTATTAACAAGAACATTATTTCACAGAGAATACTGAAATTTCTTGTCCCAGCAGATAAAGTAAGTCTTTTATTTTTTAAGGTATTGGTGATCAAAATTGTCACGATGCAGTACAGAATGAATGAGTTACTATTGAATGGATTTATTCTACTATAGATGTAGAGCTTCATTATAAAATTCAGGGACTTTAATCAGACTTCTGCGTACGGTGCTGTGGGGGGTGAGGGCAAGAGGCAGTGGGGTGGGGGGAAGGGAAGGAAGTTCTGTTCAGCTCAAAAGATACTTTAGCAATAGTTATAAAGCAATAAATATTGATTGGATAAACTTTGATTAAACCATTTTGTTTTTATCATGCCGGTTTGTGCTTTTGAAACAAAAAAATGACTTTCACAACTTACGTTGTTTAAATCTTGGGAAGTTGTCATTGATGTCAGACAAAGTAATGATGACTGTAGCAGTGCTCGAATCCCCACCGTGAAGCCCTGGAGAATCTTTTGCTTTAACAACAATTTCATATGTAGACTGAGTCTCTCTGTCTAAATTAGCTGTGGCTGTAGAAATCACACCTTTACCAAAAAAACAAAAAACAACCCACATTAAAAAGGATCAACTATTCTAGCATATTTTACTTCACTGCAATCTTCTGTTAGATGTCATGGTAGGTACTTCTGCTATTAGTTTTAACTATCACTTTGGCTATTGTTTCTAATGCTGTGGTTAAAAAATCTGATCTCTAAGTGATGGAATATTTTGGATGTTTTGCATATCTCTGTGCAGTATTTTGCATTTTTTGAATATTTTGATTATTACAAATCCACAAATGCTGATTAAGTAGTACCATCCTATTATTTGTAGAAGTATTGCAGCTGGAAAAAGTAATGGATCCTTGGAGAGTGTAGTGCTGGTGGTAATGTTACTGGTTTAAACATGTACATCTAATATCTGTGTTTATTGTTTGAATGAATGAATCAGGAAACAAATGTAGAGACCAAATGGTGAGATACTTTGGAGTAAGTGTAAAGCTCCTTAAAGGTGCACATGTGCTCTGTGGAAGCAGTGTTAATGTGCATCTTTATTCTGGATAAGATCAGACTCATGCGCTTCCCCCTATGTCTACTTATCATGGGAATAATCAGAGATGGGGCTGAACACAGAGAACATAAACAGATCAAGCACATTAACATGTATACAATATCCTTTCAAAGGTCCCAGGGGCATGTAGAGCAAGGACTCCATGGACTTATTGGGGAAAACAAGTTTAGTGCTATGTTGCATGTGTGTACATCCAGCCAAACTATGTTGCCATGGCTTTGTATATGAACACATCTAATGCAACAATGGAAATCATGTGGTAGTAAACAAATGATGCATCCTTATTCTTTAATGAATATCAGTTGATTGTGGGTTGTGAAGAAATGCCCACTGTACCCTAACACAAAAGGAGTCCCAAAAAGCATTCAAACTTCCTTTCAGTTAATCTATAGATATTGTACCAACAAAACTTCATCTTGAATATGTTATTTATGTACTTAAATGTACTGGGAAATGGTAAGGTGTGTTTACATGATTGGAATGATGTATTTGTATAGTTTCAATGTTTATCAGACCCTACCTGCTGTACTATATCATCAAAAAGGTGACAATTGCGAGAAAGAGAAAAGAAAACATACTGGAAAGATTAGTGAATCTGTGCCTCATTATAGGTATGAAGATAACTTTTTTTAGACATTTTTACCTAGTCTGTTTTATGATTACCATCATGCTGTCTGATTTATGGAGCAGAGAGTTAACTCCAGTCCTTGGTGGTTTTATGTGCCTCTGGGAAAGCAGACAATGACTACCTCAGTTGCCAGTGCTCAATGGACAAATTGGCTGCTGGAAGCCTACCTCTTATCCCCCCAGTTTAATACATAAACTGAATTAATCAGGTTCAGGGGTCCCAGGACACAGACACTTTGACATGGATGAAATGATTGCTTCCCTGTGAGCTCTGCAGGGGGAAACACTGATTGAAAGTCAGACTGAGATGGGGGCAGAGGCTGGAGAGGTGCAGATTATCTCGCACTGGGGCAAGAAGTCCTTGCAAGTTTAGGCAAGTCAAGGTTTAGGTGAGATAACAAAAGCCTATATATATATATACTGTTTTAACCCTTTTCCGCTCTGTTACGTTCCTATGGGTAATTATTAATACTTTGTTTGGAAGAGGCTGTTTTGTGGCGCTGCATTTACCAGTTGGTCATAGCTGCCAAAGAGAAATCTATAGCGGGGGCCAAACCCAGCTGGATCAGCTGAGAATTCATGGGTGGTGAACAGAAACACTGTGACTTTAGGACTCCATCTAAAAGTGGTGTTATCTGTGGGATTCCACCCTGAGAGAAATACAGGCATAGTATTTCTTAACTTAGTAGTGGTGCCCATGGAGAGATTGAGTGATGGGGCTAACAGTTCCCAGAACCCATCCTTTGAAAGACCCACTTTGCTCCATAACATGTTTAAGAATTTCAATGATGTACAATGTTTCTCTGCTATCTCGTTCTTATTCCTGGTCAATGACGTGAATGATATCACTCCTGAAAAACTAGTTGCTGGCTAAATTCAGCTCAAACTTATTTGCTAATTTCAGCCTTGAACTACTGTGCCTTCACTGGAGGAAATGCAGCCTTTTATCTTCCCCTCCAGCATTTAGTACCCCGACCCCTTTTGGTTTTCAGTTCACTTTCACATTCCTAAATAATACAGACAGTGACCCTTTGTCACTGTCCCCAGAACAAAACATCTCTGTAAATACATACGTTCTTGCTGATAAGTAGACTTCCAACTTGTTCTCCAGCTTGCTGAGAATGATAAAGACTTAAACTTGTGATATTTTGTAAAGCATAAGGTAAAAGTTGAAAAGTGTGTATCATGCCTACCAGATTCATCAACTGTGAAATACTGCTCCCCTTGAATGACTTGGTATATGACTGTGGCATGGCCTGCAACTGTTGGGTCATCAGCATCCACTGCTGTCACTTTGGTGACTGAAGTTCCTAGGGAAGGAATTGTCAAATTATACATTTACTAAAAATCCCCTCTGTTAAACAGAAACATAAGAAGAATCAAGTAGTCAAAGAGCTTACCTACTGGTGACATTTCTGGGACAGAACCATTGAACGTTTTTTGTACAAACACAGGAACATTGTCATTAACATCAAAGACTTTGATAATAAATGTGGATGGTGGCTCCAGTGTTTGGTTAGTTGTTCTGTCAATAAAAAGAGCTGTCAGCGTATACTCTGATTTCTTTTCTCGGTCCAGCCTTTCAAATGCATATATATCTCCGGTGTCGTCTTTGACTCTAAAGATGCTGTTGGCATATTCCCCTTGAAGAACATACATAGCATTCTTATTCCTTGTGTCTGATGTGATCTAAAAAACATAATTCAGAGAGTTAAAAGTGAGCTTTAAAATCTGAAAGCAGAACACTTTCTGCATGGAAATGTACATAATAGTCCTAGAGATAAAACTGTATGACAGCTCAGCAACTAGTTAAAGCCATTATTTTTGCTCATTTGTAAATAATTTGCAGCTGCTGGTTTGCACAAATCAAATATAAATCAGGTCATTTCTGCCTTATTTCCCCTTTGAATCATGGACCGTTTTCCAATTTGCATTCAGAAAGGTAAGATTTTATACAAACAGGTGCACCAGCAAACTTCATAGGTGGGTTTTTGAGGCCTGTTGATGCCTATATCACTTTCACCTCTTCCTAGCTACTCTGTTCATAAATTAGATCCAACTATTAGCAATACACATTGTTTCCAGTCTCAACATTTAGATCGGAAAACATAGGCCATCTTCAGTGGGACATTCTCCAATTTTGTTTTCCAATAATGTTGTTTTATCCCAAGACTTTCAAAAGTGACTAATGACTTTTTGATTTACAGAAAGTGCCAAGCATCCACCCTCTGAAAGTTGGGCACTCTTTAATGATGTTTCCTGAGATGCCATCTGAAATTCTGTTAATATTGAAGATCTGGGCCTTAATGTTTAAAGTTTCTTGATTTTAATGCCATTTTTGTAAGCCTCACCCAAATGTTGAATCAGAGCAAATGTGTGAATTTCAACTGAATAAATAAATGAACTTGATGAAACAGTTGAGGATTTTTAGTGATTCTGTAATGGAAACCTCATGCAAACACTCAATTTGGGATTGATATGATCATCAGGCAAGTGTTCCATTTATCACAGATTTTGAGTCACATGGGGAAAATCCTGACCCCGTTGAAGTCAATGGCAAAACACGCATTGAAGTCAATGGGATCAAGATTTCACCCATGGAATCTGGGGCCTCTTGGAGTGGTGGATCATCTGTCACACTCTGGTATTAATAATATATTATTACTATTACTGCTACTTGGGTTATAGCAGTAACCTCAATGTGCTATGCACTTTCAAAGCATGTAATAAGATTCAGTAACTTGCAATTTAAGACCATGAATATGTAAGGGGGGGAAGGGATAAAATATACAATCCACTTTTAAAAATAATTGAATCTACTTTCTGTACTGGTCCTGTACATTATTATTAATCTGGAGGTAACTTTATGATTCTCTCTTTCCACATTTTATCTTCTGGTTCCTGACAGGTGATTAAAATCACTTAAAAAAACATTTATTGTACAGTGACAAATGCACTCACTATATTAGCACTCCTATTTATTGCAGTTGGATAGTCATCAGTAGTCACTATAATTAACCAAGAATTTCCAATCCTAAGTTTCTATGTTATCTGAGGTTGCAGTTGCCATTGATATTAAAGAGTTTTTTTGTTTATACCTTCCTTTTTTGTAGTATGTCATGGAATTCTTCCATTATTACACATTTTAACTCACATTTGATGATTCCCTGATCCTGGGGCTGCTGAGGAGTAACTTAGAATAGTGGCTTTCAATCATTGTAGATACTGTATCTCTTTCAGAAATCTGATTTCTGTATCCAAGTTTCACCTTACTTAAAAAATACTTGCTTACAAAATCAGACATAAAAATACAAAAATGTCACAGCACACTATTATTGAAAAATTGCTTGCTTTCTCATTTTTATTATATAAAATAAATCAATTGGAATATAAATATTGTACTTGCATTTCAGTATATAGTATAGAAAGCAGTATACAAAAGTCACTGTATGAAATTTTAGTTTGTACTGACTTCACTGGTGCTTTTGATATAGCCTATTGCAAAACTAGGCAGATATCTAGATGAGTTGATGTATTCCCTGGAAGACCTCTGTGTACCCCTGGTTGAGAATCACTGACTTGGAAATCCTGAGATTCAACTTAGGGCAGCTTGAATTGTGCTCGCTGGCAGTGACTCAGAGGTCATTCTGGCAGCCAAGGCTTCTCAGCTTGTAGGGATGCCCCAGCCACATCTCCTAATTGGGGACCTGCTGGGGTGCCCAGAGCCCTTACACGGGCTCTGCACCATCCACGGATTTCCTTACCGAAGAGAGATTCTTATGATAGCTTTAAAACTATTCTAATTAAAGAGTCCTTAAATAAAAAGTTTTTATGCAGGTATATGTATATTTCAACACTCCTTAGAAGTTAATTTTGTGATTGGGTTTGTGGGAAGAAAGTTCTCTTTATTGAACTGCTTCATAACTTAGTAAAAAGTACTTACTAGCCTACATGTGATGATTAATTTGATATTAAAGCCTAGCTACAGAGGGAGAGAGTGTAAATTATTGGGGAAGGTCACTTCAACTTTTCATTAGCTGTTACTTTTCTCACTGGTAGAATCTGCCCAGTGCTCAGATAATTCATGGTCTGATCCGTGGAAAAAGCTTGTTAGGTTGGCTAGTCCATCCACATGTGGACTAGTGTTGGATTGCTCCCCATGGCAGTATTACTTTAAATGTGTCAGAAAAATTAGGCTTCCTTCATGATGTTGTGGGTGTGTTCCAGTTCCCAAGCAGATGCCTGAATATCATTTGTTCATGGGATAAGTACTCCTCCACTGAAATTTTTGCTTTGGATCAATCCTTTTCCCTTGTCATGCTCCAAAAGAGGAAGTGCCCTCTTCCAAAAGAGGAAGTGCCCTCTTTTGATACATTTGCAGGTGACCAACAATAAGACAGTCTCACAGGATTTTGGCTAGCATGTGCATTCTTGCTATAACTGAACTGTAAAGAATAGAAGATTGCTGTGCTTTACTGTATGAATTTTTTTCTTATCACACTGGCAACGTAAATAATTTGCCTATTTCCCACTCCACTCTCGTCCTATTAGCACATGGGAAGCGCTCCCACCACATATTCAAAGGTAGGAACATATGCTGTGCCTTCTCTCTCACTCTCTATTTATTTATTGATTCAATGTAAAGCATAGGGACTTCCAAAATTGCCTTTGATAATATTGTGGGGATGAGGGAAAGCATCCCAGTCATAAAATATAAAATCAAAGTGTGTGAGCATATTCCTGCTGCTGTCACTCAATTCTACATGCCTGCTGCTGTGGCCTTTTTTAAAAGGCTTATCAAGTGTTCAATCCTGCAAATGCAATGCATTGAATGCAGACATTGCAAAAGTAATCAAAAGCATTCCTCTGCTGGAATACCACAGAGCACCATACAAAGTGAATTATTCTCTTATTTAGGACAGCACCAGGAATAGAGGTGTTCTCCTCAATCTCCTATTGAATTGGTCTCAAATGAAACTGAAATGCCCTGTGTTAGTTGAGAGTACCCTCTGGCCTCTTTCTGTCTCTTGCTCTCTGCCAGTAAACAGCGCTGATCCAGAAAAGTCTGTTTCACTTTACCAAGGCAGACTGAGAGATGCCGATTGTCGTACATGGGAAGAAAACGTACGGCTGCATTTATCAGAAAAATGTCAAACTTGTTCAGATTGAAAGACTACATTTGAAGAACTTTGCCAGGGTGATGTGCAGTTAATCATAGGATTTTATGAGCAATGCCCTATAGAAAATGAGTTTGCAAGCAGGTCAATGCTCATTTAAAAAAAAATTTTTTTTTAACTAAATTGTAAAAAAAAACCCAGGACTACAACATTTCCAAATACAGCCTTGCCAGTTTGGGTCTAATCTGAGACCTGTAGGCTTTGTTTTAAAGAAACAGAGCCAGACAAATCACAACCATACCTATACCAAAGGAGGTGTTATCAACTCATTGAGTCAATGGTAAAACTTTACATTAATTCTAACAAGTAGATTTCAAGACTGCTTGGCAATGGCCTAAAATTCCACCCCTTGTGTATACTGAAAGGGAACCTTTAAAATGATGTTCGCTCTTCCACTATGCAGCAAACATGTCAGGTTTAGCTGCCAAATTTTCATAGTTCTAGTTTGATGGCTTGATGAGTAAAAGAATAAAACAAAACACAAAAATTGGCAACCTATTTGAGATTAGCCATGAAAACACCAGGCCTGAAGAATGACTGAAAAGTTAGAATTGTATACTTTTAGTATATTTAATTCATCTAGTGTTCATGACACATATTTATATATCATGGTGACTGAATTTTCTTATTACAGAAACTTTCAGTCAACACAGTTGTTTAATTAGAATATGCAAATTTGGCACGCACACAGAAATAAGTTGATTGAGTGCTGATAATGATGCTAGTCTAAATACAGTATAACTCAGGCAGCTTACAAATATAACTGGCCAGGATTTAAACTCTTCCGAGATTATTAAAAGTTGAAGTTCTAGTAATATATTTTTAGAAAGGTAGATTTCCCCTGGATTTGTAGTAAAATTGCAGATTATGATCTATGATTTTGAAATTAGGACCTGTTAATGAAATCCATAAAGTAATAACCAGAAAGAACTCTTCAGATTTTATAGAATTATGTTTTTGGGCCCAATAAAACTCCCATTGAAATCAATGGAACGATTCCTATTGATTTCATTGAGCTTTGAATCAGGCATTTAGTGAGGCTAAAGACTATTAATAAACTCATTAACTTCTGAATTCTGATTTATTTACACTGACTATATCCATTCCTTAGCTATGTAGCTCCATTACCTCTTTATAATTCATGTGTGCACAGATAACAAATCATCAAATTAAATGAGCATACAACACAAGAGTTCTGTTTTTGCATCAAATATGCTCTGCACATCTTGACTTTTGGCATAATTAAAAAAAAGATGAGCACAAATAAAGCATCTCATTTAAATTACTCTTCATTTTTTTTAATCTGCACAGATTTGTATCTACAGTTAATAATGAAATGCAGATGCATGAAGCTACAATTATACATATTAAGCATATCAGAGCTTTGTCATTTTAAAAATGAAGCAAAAGTTAAGTAATTTTATATGTGGTTTTTTGGGGGCAACTATGAAATAATTACAATATGTACTTCTCTGCGCTATGAAAAGATTAAATCTATTTTCAGAAAAACTGGATTCTGAAAGTATACAGTGTTGCTTGTTGGTGGATCAGTTGTTGCTTCGAAATGCTCTGTAGGATAATTTGTTTTGTGACTGCCACATAAATCCATCAGAGTTGCAGATTATAGGTGCTCTTAGCAGAATTGACTTTGGTGAGTCAGAGCAAAGAGTAAATAAGATTAGCATAGTCTACTACTTAAATAGAATGAGTGAATTTTTAAATTTGCGTGTGTGCCTATGTGAGAGAGAGAGACTTATTAAATTGACTTGTAACTTACTGCAGGCATCTACAACTAACTCTAAAATACCCAAAGCAAACAAACACAGGCTGTAAATTTGGTTCCTAACACTCCTTAAATAAACTAATGTAGTCACTGGGGGATGAGAAGTAACATACGTGTTTCTAGGGAGAGAGACTGACATGCTAAACTTCCTAATCATTTCTCTATTGTCTATAGAATTAACAGTTTGTCTGGTAATCAAGTTTTGTCTCTGGTATTGAACCACCCACGACCACTTCTGCTATCTTTCTCTCTAAAAGGAGAACAGTAGCCAGAATTTATGAATATTGTAACAAAGACATAAGTTCACTTCTCAATACATTTAATTCAAACTAAGAAGCATGAGCCAAATTCTTAGCTGGAGTAAACTGGCATAGCTGCACTGAAGTTAACAGAGCTGGGCCAATTTATAGTTTGTTTATATAGTTTGTTTGTTATAGTTTATTTGTTTATATTAAAACACATTACAATTCTTTTTTCTTCTATCACACCTAGGCCTGGTCTAGACTGGGAACTTAATTCAATTTAATGTCCCTTAATTTGAATTAACTACTCCTGCATCTACACTGGCGTCATTGTTAATTCAAATTAAGGTGCCTGTAAAATTGAATTAATAAGACCACCTCTAGAAGTGGCATAGCGACTAATTCAAATTTATTAATTCGAATTAGTGTCCATATGAACGTGATGCTAGAATGTCAAAAAGTAGCACTGTTCATCATGTCCTTCCATGGTATTAATTCACCCTAGTCAGTAACTGCTAACTGATTGCTAATAAATTATTTACCTTCCCAACATGATGTGGTAACGGTGAGTTAATCTCTTCCATGATATGCATTTGATTCCAGATCCATGCTCTCTTAAGTCGTTTATGACTGTTATTGTTTGGTGAAAGATTTAGTTTTGTCTTGAAATCATCTTTGTAAGCAGAGACTGGAGCCAAGATCAGGGAGAAAAGGATAATAAGATTTTTCATCTTCCTTTGCAACCTAGAAAACATTGTAAAATATGAACACAGTGGGAAATATAGGATGGAGATTTCTTAAGTAATGGTAAAGCGATGTTAGAGATGGCCAGACTCATGAAGGCTCAGAGTTGGCTCTGGCTAAGCTCAGTATCCAAGCCAATAAATCTACAGAACCTACCTTCCCCCCCCACACCAATATAGGCTGTGATTTAACTCCACTGAAGTTACTGGATTTACCCTAACAGAGTTGAGAAGAGTATCAGGCCAATTCATTACAGTACAACTAGAGCTGATCAACAAAATGGATTTCCATCCCATGAGAAATTCTGATAATTTGACATCCATTTTCATCCAAATCAGGAAAAAAGAAATGAAATACTGAATCAAAACTTTTTATGGAAGAAAATAATTTCAGTTAGAATATTATTTTGATTATTGTTCATAAGAACATTTCAGCATGAATCAAAACTTACCATTTTGTTTTGTTGAGCATCTGCCTGAGCTGTCTCAGCTCATCATGAGATCAACGGCTTAGCCACAAGGAGAAGCTCCTGCATTAATCTGGCCAGGACGCACAGCCCATATGGGAGAATGGGAACAGGAGGCAATATGACAGTTCAGGCAGAGGCAAAGATTAATGTCAACCCAACCTGAAACAAAATGTTCTGGCTTGATGAAATGAAATATTTTGATTTTTTTCCCCCACAGTAAATTCTGTTGAAATCATATTTTTACATGGAAAATTATTGACTTAGACAAAACCCCATCTTTTGAATGAAAAAATGTTTCACTTGAAATGTTTCAACCAGCTCTGAGTACAACATAGGAACAAGTGAGCCAGTTCAGAGAAATCTTTAGTTATTGCTGTATTTGGAAAAGTTTAAACCAAACACACAATCCCCTCTGCCTTTTTATTTTTAAATTGTACAAGGTATAGAGATGATGTTTCTGAGGCTGTTCTTGGGAACAATTTTTAAATCATATGTTATTACTAGCTAACTTTAGACCTGACTTTCATACCAGATTGATAAGTTTATATAACGTAAAAAAGCTGCCAAATTTTCCTTCTGAATCTCCCCTTCTACAGTACAAAGGAATGTCAGTGAAAGTTAACATTCAAATAGTTGGAGAACTTGAAATTACACGTAAATTGCTTCCTATTACCTCTTATCAACTGTCAGTAGGTACATCAAAAGAGAAGCAATTATTAGTGATAGAAAAGTAGACACCACATGATTAGCTGAATGTTCTATTAAGCCAACATTTTGGGAGGTAAGGTAGTCAGACGTATTTTAAAGTTACTCTTCCGTATCAGGCAGTTACTGACCAAGCGGTTTTGTAGTGCTGTAGCATGATCGGAAAGTGGAGTTTTAGGACCTCAGTCTCATAGTGGTGTGTATTTGTTTTCCTGTCCCTTTATTCTGCATCGTTGTACACAAGCTACATACACAATTTTCTTCATTCTATGTGAATGTATAGGAAACTGCTGGGCAGATTGTAGCTTCTTTAAGAAGGGTGTTAAACTATGTTTAACATGCATCTGTAGGAAGCAATTGATTTCTTTGCAGCTGAGACACCTTACACTGCAAAATGTAAGGGATCCTTGGGGGATTTTGATTCTCAGTCATTACGAACACTTAACTGTGTCTGTCAACCCTTAACCTGAAGTACAGATGATCAATCTGAAAATAGCTGGTTAATGTCCGTTAGGATTGACTGTAATTTTGGGAAATATTTGTGAAAAAGACCCCTCCACCCCCATCCACAGAAAAGAGAAGGCCAGTCTGAAATCTGTCCTTGCACGCCTGTTTCCTCCCATGAACTGAAGGGAATGGTGAATTGATCATTCTGTTCCAGCTCTAGTACAGTAATTATCTTGTTGTGCATTGCTGTATTATAATGGCCAGTTGAGAAGACTAAAGCACTACACTACATACTTAAATTGCTATTAACTTCACTAGAACAGATATTTACAAAGATCCTCTCAGAAAATGTTATCAACTTAAGTGGTGAGCATCTTCATTAGAGCATGAGGAGGGGATAGAAGCTTGTCTTTCACATTATTCCTATCTTATGTAAGGGAGAAGAATTCACTCTCGTTAGTTTGTTTTGCTCTTTACAGGAGAATATCTACAGGCAAGAGAGAAGCCTCTGAACCAAAACAACCTATCCAGTGCCAGCCACTGGGAAAGTTCAGATATGGATCTGAGCTTTGAGGCTCTGGCCTGTGTATATACCAGAGAATACCTTGCTAAGTATACCTTTTCTTTCAATCAACCATAAAAAGTGGTGGTCTCTTTTCTAAACATCCTACTCTATGAAGAGCAATTGCTAGAGAAAGAATAGTTTAATCTCAACAGATAATCAGTATCTCAGCTATCTCACTGGTGATTTGTGTGCAAGGAAGTTGATGGCCTGGATCCAGCACTTTATTTTATTTAGGGACCTTTGTCACCTGTATATCAGACTGAACCTCTTAAACACATGTACAGTTTGGTCACAATACAAAAAGTTTCACTTCACTCTGCAGACCCTTTTCCATGTTCTCCCAAATTTGAAATGCTTTCATTTATGCTGGCTGCTTGTTAACAGACTCTGTCTCCAAATAAAATAGTTTTGCTGTCTCTTGACTTAGTTCAGAACTGCAGCTCTGGCTCCTTCCTTTGTAAACAATTTTTTCAGTTAAGCTAGTACCCACCCTTCCGTGTGTCTTTCAAGTCAAACATGTAGTGAAAATAAAACCCCAGGGCTCCTTGCAAAAACACATTCTCCTTTCTTCTCAGAAGCTTTCATCATTTCAGTCAGGAGTCTCACTGTATACACTGCAATTCCTTTGCAAGGAGATACACCTTCCTCGCAACTCTGAACATTTCCTTCAGCAAAAAATCTTCCCCTTCTGGTGAGCTCAATCATGGAGCTCCTCTTCTTGAACTTGGGAATGTGACCATTCATGTTCAAGTATAATACATGTCGCCTGTCCTAGCTTTAGTGGTCCTTCAGAAGTAACTGAGTAAGGGCATGAGGATCACGTTTGCAGATGTTAGCCTTTCTTCAGGAGTCTATGTAGTGCACTATTTCAGTCATCAAATCCCAGAGATAGTAGCAGAAGAGAGGTCGTGTTAAAACTGAGCAAGGGGGTATGCCTTGTGCAACATGGTGCAGCATGTTGGAGTGGCCAGAAGTGAAGCAAGCAGCCAAAAATGCAGGGCTAGATTACTCCCCTGCTTACATGAGTATAAAACTCCCCATATGTCCCTTGCTCAGCCTACCTGTATCTTGGGTATGGCTCGGGATGGAGCACAGTCTGCTCTCCTCTAATACTTGCTGTGTCAGCAAGAGGGTGGGAGTGCAAGGGGCAGAGTAGTCTGTCCTAGCTGTCCTCATTTGCTGCCAGGAGTAGTTGTCTTGGGGCCTGGTGGAGTGGAAGGAGTGAGGGAGGAGTAAACTGCACTTTTTTAAGTGCTGCAGGAATTTACTCCCTCCTTTTATCACCCTTTCAGAACACGAGGATAATAAAAAGATGAATTGTGACTGAGACCCAGTTCTGTCCCAAGCTATTCCAGGGGCAGAGCTATAATTTAATTGGCATCCTTTCGTCTGCGAGAAATTATGGAAATTGCATCTTATAATATAGATGGTTTGCAATGTCTAATCCGAGATTTGCATTTTGGCATTTTTGCAAATATTTGTGTCTTGGTTGGTAGCTGCCAGCTTCCTATAAGCTCTTTTTCTTTCCAAGCTGTAGGAGTCAGCTTCTGTCATGGACTTCGATATAGACTCATAGACTCATAGACTCATAGGTCAGAAGGGACCAATATGATCATCTAGTCTGACCTCCCGCACAAGGCAGGCCACAAAACCCTACCCATACACATTTATAACAACCCCGAACCTATGACTGAGTTATTGAAATCCTCAAAAGTGAGATTTGAAGACCTCAAGCTGCAGGGAATCCACCAGCAAGCGACCCACGCCCCATGACAATGGTGCCACTTGTTACAATCACTTGCCAAGGTTTCCCATCAGTCAGGATCAATTCCAAATTCCTTTATATCTCACTTGCATGTGTCTTTATGGCAAAACTTGGGATGTCCTGCTGTCCTGGTTCCTCTGATAGCTCCCCATATAATATATCCTTAGGTATGAGTCCATCTTTTTCTCCTGATGAGCGTAAGTTGTCCACGTTTTTGCCCCCATACATGAAAGTGCTGAGGACACAACTTAGGTGCACTAGCATTTTGGTCTTGACGGCACGCTTTGAGTTGTTCCATGCTCTTTAAGTTAGCCTACTAAATGAGGTGGCAGCCTTTCCAATGCAAGCCTTCAGATTTTCAACCAATGAGAGGTTGGTAGTATCTGTAGAACCTATATAGCTGAACTTTTGGACTACTTCTAGTGGGTTTGTATTTAAGGCGATTAAAGGATCTTTTAGAACCCCCTGTCATAATAGAACCATTTTCTTAATACTGATGATGAGAGCAAATGCCTGACAAGCACTTGTAAAGGTGGTCCATGAGTTTTAGTAGTAGATCTTCATTGTGGGCGATAAGGGCGGCAGCATCAGTGAATAAAAGTTCCCTGATTAGCACCTTTTTTAATTTAGTCTTTGCCTTAAGTCATGAGAGATTGAAGAGTTTCCCATCTGATCTTGTGTGGAGATACACTCCATCTTTCATGTCCTTAAACATACAGTTCAGGAGTACTGAGAAGAAGATTCCAAAGAATGGAACACATCCTTGCTTCATTCCATTTTTCATCATAATCTATACATTTGCTCTCATGTTGTCATGAAATGAATGTATAAGACTTAACAAGGTGGTTGGACATCCTTTCCTTTCTAGTATTGCAAATAGATCTGCACTGCTGACTGTGTCCAATGCTTTGGTTAGGCAATGTACTATGGTCATTTTTTCTGTCTGTACTTTTCTTGAGGTTGACACAGAGAAAATATCATGTTTATGTTAGATCTTCCAGTCCTCAATCCTCACTGTGATTCAGGGTAGACATGATTCGCCAGGTGTTATGGGTGCACTAAGATAACTTATGCAAAAGCTTTTCCTGCTACAGTTAGTAGGGAGATACCCCTGTAATTGTTACAGTCACCTTTTCACCTTTGTTTTTATAAAGAATGATGATATTTGTGTCATGCATCTCTTGTGGCACCTCACCCTCTTTCCAGCATTTAAGTAGCAACTGATAAGAGATATGGTAGTAGGCTTCTTTCATACACTTCAAAACTTCCTCTGGAATGCCATCTTTTCCAAGAACCTTGCCACTTGATAATAAATCAATGGCCTTGCTTAGCTTTTCTACAGTGGGCTCCACATCTAGCTCTGGCATGATGTGTGGAGTTGGTATTTGATCCAGTGATTCACTGGTGATGTTCCTTTCTTGTGCATATAGCTCTGAATAATGTTCAACCAAATGAGACAGCTGCTTACTTTTATCTGTAATAATTTCACCACTTTGCTATTTAAGAGGGGCAACCGTAATGACCTTATGGACAGTGGGGGCCTAAAGTTTTCTTCAGGCCATCATTCATGACTTTGAGGTTTCCCGTATCGGAAGCTGTCTGTATCTCTTCACAGAGCTTGGTCCAGTAATGATTTGCACAGTATCTACTTGCTCACTGTACCTCAGTTTTTGCATGTCGAAGTCTCACTTTGGTGCTCTCTGTGACTTCTGATTATGTTCCAGATAGGCACTGTTCTTAATGTTAATAAAGTGTAATAGTTCCATTTCATTTCTTCAAACTAATCCCCTTTTTTTTGCTCTCTTCCCCCCAAATATAGCTAAAACTGTTTCATGGATAATTGTTCTTAAATCTTCCCAGAATTCCTCTGCCTTCTCTGGTGGTGACTTCTCATGCATGTTCAAAAGCCTTCACAAACTTCTGGCATTTCCTATGGTTTTTAATGTTAGTAGTGTTGATTTTGGGCTTGCTTCCAAGTTTTGCTCTATATATTGTCTTAGTTGTAACATTCACTTTGCTAATGATCAGTGAGTGGTCGGTGTCACAATCAGCAGTGTGAAACGTGTGAGTATTCTACACTGAGGGTAGGTCTTTCCTCCTGATGATAAGGTCTAATCGGTGCCAGTGGCCTAATGGTGGATGTTGCTATGAAACATTGTGGTGATCTTTTCCTGCAAAATATAAATTGGTAATACACATTTGGTTTTGGGTGCAAAATTCAAGAAGTCATTGCCAGTTCTCATTCATCTTGTCCATGCCAAAAAGGCCTAGGCAATGTGGCCATGAGATGTTATCTGTGCCAACTCTTGCATGGAAGTCACCAAGGAGGAAAAGTTGCTCACTTGGTGGTATTTTTTTGATGACTTGATAGAGTCATAAAATGTATCCTTCTCCTGGGGGCTAGATTTGAGTATTGGTGCAGAAGCACTAATGATGTTCACAAAGCTGGTAATCGTCTGAAATTTAAGTGAGATAATGAGCTCTGACTTCCCAATAGGAGCTTTACCACTTGTTTCTCACAGCAAAACCAACACTATGCAGATGATTTTCTTTGTTACTTTTACCCTGCCAAAAGAAGGTATAATTGGACTCTTGGACAGAACCAGCATCTGCAAGTTTTATTTCCTGAAGTGCTGCAATGTCAGCATTGAGTTTGCACAGCTCACAGTCTATCAAAGCTGACTTCCGTATGCTGTTTGTGTATTGTAGGTCATCATCTGTCAATTCCAGACACATAGTCCTAACATTCCAGTTTCCAAGTCAGAAAATTCTTATTTTTTGCAGATACAAGATTTCCATCTGCCTTTTGTGTTATGTCCATGCTGCCAGCAAGGATGGAGTGTCCTCTCCATGTAATATGGCTGCAATAGCCTGGGAAATTAACATGGAGTCATTGCTTTGCCCATGTATCAGGGTCTCCCTTTTGGCTTCACTGGTTTGGACCAAGGGAAGGACAGAAGTTGATACATTTGGAACCAGCTACGCTGCAGGAGTTGTCAGTGCAAAGACCTTCCATCTGCCTACCTTCGGGGCTCCACACCTAAATTGGTTAGACCCAGTCTGTCCAATGTGGATGCTATTGGCAAATACGTTAAGTGAATTTGCTCATTTGCCTTTTGATGGCATTTCCTCCACCAAGGATTCCACTATCCTCCTTAGGCACTCATTCGCCTGAGACCATTGTCACTTCCTATGGGTTCTGTGTTAGTTAACCACCGCCCAACACTTGGCGTTGACCAATGCGGATTGTACCGATTCATGATCATAGTGATAGCAGGTTCTCAATTCTAACCTGACCTGACTTGGGTGGAACAGCTATCTCCAATCCTTTGGTCAGATCTGAGATTCTAGGCTCAGTTTAGCTTCTATGTCTGACTATTTATACCAATAGCTTACACCCCATTAGTTTTAAGCAAGGACCTTAAATATGTCCTGAAGTGAGCAGGAGAAA
The DNA here is from genome assembly GCA_007922155.1 of Mesoclemmys tuberculata. Taxonomy (NCBI): domain Eukaryota; kingdom Metazoa; phylum Chordata; order Testudines; family Chelidae; genus Mesoclemmys; species Mesoclemmys tuberculata. The sequence goes on from ML675631.1 coordinate 16,441,792, forward strand.
TAATTGACAATTAGTTTATTCAATTAACTGAGTGTCTCTCTATGCTCAAATCTTCTTTGAACAGATCATGATTTTCTCAAATGTGTTCATTATTGAAATTATCAAACACAATTTCATCAAATAATTCTCAGTCTGCAAGGTATAAGTGGAGAGGTCACTGGGAGATTTTGATATTCAAGCTGATTTATGAGCTACAGATGTCACATGGTATAGTTTCTCTTTCTAATTGGAAGGGTATAATTCTTCAGAATCAAGTTTCTGGTGCAAATGCATATAAATACTGTACTAATCAGAAATTTGCTTTCTGCAAGTAATTCTGCAATATTGGCTTTAAAATGTCCCTTTTGGTTATAGTTGATGCAGGTAACCTCATTCACAGGATTATCCAGGGAATGTGAATACTATACCATTTAAAGCAAATTCCATTAAATGCTCAAAATTTACAGAAAATTTTTGCAGTCCTTGTCCAGTTCTGATCTGTTTTCCTCTCATTCTTTAAAGTTCATTTAATGCTTAAGTGAAATTAGTTTAGTCAAAAATAAAAGATGCATACATCCAGGGTCTCAAGTACACTGTCCCATAGCTCCATCCTGTATAACCAGTAAGCCAAGTCCAATGTATGGTTGATTAAATAAATGATGAAGCAGTCACAGTTGATGCAATTTTTATTGCCCTGGCAGGGGAGGCTGAAATATTTCACAATGATCTCATGTAGAGAATCATTTTGATTTTTTAAGAATGAAGATTCCTTTAAAAGAATATCTTCAACCTAACTGGAAAATAATGATAAATATCCCATGAAAGAAATTTGACAAAAAACAACAGCCATGAATCAGACTCTCAACAGAAATTTTCTGATCAACTCCAGCATCTTTTAAAATGTATCTTCTTTTCAATAAAAAATTTAAATTGAAGACCACTATTTTTTTTGTCAATTATTTTTGTGGAATTTGCTGCATTACTATAGATAAACTTGAAACCAATTTTTTTTTGATGGTTGACAAAGCTAAAAATGTTAGGTTTTTCAGTTTTTTAATGAGAACTGAAAGGTGTTGAGGAAAATGGAAGTTCTTTTCCAAAAATTTCAGTTTAACTGAAACAGAATTTTAGGTATATATAACCAAGAATATTTCAACCAATTTGAGCTCTTGTTTGATGAACTGCAGAAAATCAAACCTTCCCATCACACAAAATATTACCATAAGTTATTGAAGGAAATAGAAGTGTTTGCCAGTATTTTAATAAGAATAGTTAAACTGCATTGGAACTACCAGCTACTCGTAGTGCAGGCCCTTTACTGATGTAGTGCACAAGACCCCACTCATTTATATCAATGGAAGAACTCCCATTGACTTGGCATTAGATCAGACCTGTAAAATATATAGTGGTCAGTGCATCTAAACTGAAATGTTCCTCAAAAACACTGGACCAGATTTTGCTCTGTTGCACCAGTGTAAATCCAGAGTAACTACTGCACTCAGTTAAATTACACTAGATTTCCACCTGTGTAACTGAGAGCAGAATCTGATCCAATATCTATTTGTACAGTAATAATACGTATTTCTACATAGAGTCAACATTATAAAGTTTTCTCACTTTATTATCTAATATTATATCTATGAACTTCAAAGGGTAAAGGCTCATGAATAGAATAATTGGCAATAAATAATACAACAAGGTAACCACTACATGATAAAAGGTGAATAAATTACCTTTTTCTTTCTAAGGTGCATGATTGAGTGCACACCCTATTTATGTAATAGAAAGACCTTCACTGCAGCACTTAAATAAAGGGATAAAACCTTAATAAATGAAAACAAACCTAGTAATAATTTGCACTTCAAAACCACCTTTCATCCAGGGATCCGAAAGAACTTTGCAGAAATGAACTAATAAAGCTTCCTCAACCTCCTGAGTGGCACAGCAGATACAGCATGCATTATGTACATTTTACATATGAATTAAAGCGCTTGCAGGTTCAATGACTTGGCCACGTTCCCACAATTGATCAGTATCAGAACTAGCAATAGAACCCCAGCGTCTGGTATCCTAGTCCCTTGATCTAATCATTAGACAACATTCTCTAGTGAAAGTCTAAGAAACCTAATTAAAAAGAGAGGCAGCACAGTACTGCAATAAAAATAGAGAATTGTTACCTTCACTGTAGCTTCTGTTAGAGAACTATATTTAAAACTGTAAAAATGAGTTACTTCATTTCCCTGGGCTTAAAATGTAGCAATAACTGAGGCAGTACATTCAGTTCAGTGCAAAATGCTAACTGGGTAGTTTTTTAAACTCTAATAACACTCTTTTTGGGTAGGATCCACGATATCATATGTGACATGAAAGTCTCGGAATAGTCATAACTTTACAGAATCCAAAAGGGATAAACATTGTTTTTTTAAAAATGATTATTAAAACACTCTCAACAAATGTTCTAAGCAATATGCAGAAGTTAGAGTACTCATAGGAAGCGACCTCTTTTGGCCTTTTTTTATGAGAATGGTCTATCATCTTGTGTTTGTCAGATCATTGAGCTCATCAAAATGGTGACATGGTGCTTTCCTTCATTGTATGACTTTATTTTGGAGCGTCATTTTCACCCCTGGTTTGCAGAATACAGAAGTAAATCTCTTTGGGTAACCAAGCATTTGGGAATGTTATTTTGTTTTTCTTATAGATCTAAAATGGGTAGAAAAATCTTTGCTAAACTCATTCCACATTGGTGTGGATGACTCTTTCTGCTGTGTGTTTGTTTTATCCCCCTAGTATTTTCTCCAGGTCTTTAGTCAGCAACGTCAGGTTTTTAGGGAATCATGGTTAGTATATTAAGGCACCTACATATTCCAGTGTAGCAATATCTCTTATAAAAATCCAAGTACATATATCCTTGTTTATATTTCAGGGTGGCCAAACTTACTGACGGTCCTTGATTCAGATGAAAAGATTTGGCAATGGGTATGAACTCTCCGCAGCAAGTGCCACTAAAATGGCCCTCCCTCCCTTTCCCCTACCCATCAGTGGGTTAGCAATGAACTGCAACCTACCATAATTATCTCAATTCTTAGAGTTAAGTGTGTGGCAGCCAAGCAAATGCACCTTGATCTCAATTCTCATTTGGCTTGCAAAAACTCCTCAATGTGAAGTATTTACTTTGTTGTTGAGAGAGTTCAGAATAGGGTTTAGTCTATGGGGACAGCTATCCGCTAACTCCTTCTGCATCATCTCTAAATTTATAATGATAGTACATGTGTGATTAGAGTTTAGAGAGTACTATTTGTAGAACTGGTGTTTTGGATATGATGGATGTTTTTGCTGGCATACACTCTTCAGCTTAGCTTCATGCTCACAAATATGTGTTGGTTGGCTTATGTTCTGATTAATTTATCCACCTCACACTTCCGTGCATGCCTATGGCTATGGGACAAACTTTTTTTATAAACTGTGAATCCGAGGAGGAACATGGTAGTTCAAGTCTGACAAAGCCATGAAATTCTTTGTGGAAGCAAAAACCAAAGCATGTGACAGTTCAGTGAGCTTTTCAGACTAGCAGACTGCATAGATTTCCTCCTCTCTAGACATAGAGGGCCAAATTCACCTCTGCCATAACTCCATTAATTTCAGTGCAGTTGCACCAGCTCTGAGTGTGGCCTGTGTTAGAGTCAAATGCAAGCACCACTTAGCTTATTTTAATTATTCTTGGAAAGAAACAGACAGACATATGGACCCTTGGGAGCCTGTCAGAACTTTCCAGGGGAGATTTGTGTTTAATCATGGGATCTGTGTGTACTAGGTCTGTCAGAAGCAGAATCCCCTCCTCCCCCCAGCTTTATTTATTTATTTATGTATTTATATATTTTTTAAAGCTTCTATTTGCCTGTACAGTACTTATAAACAGGGGCAGTTACCAAAATGGGGTTAGGATGTCATATAGGGCATATCAAATAGCCTTGTACAGGGAAGTTTAAAAACAAAGCTGTGTAGATTTATTCGGAACTGTATATGCACCAATATCATCTAATTAAACAATTATTCCATTTACAGGCTGCAGGGAAGTATTTTTAAACAATACTTCCTTCTCTGAAAATGTCACTGTAGAGTTTAGGGCCAGAAGGGACCATTTAAATCATCTAGTCTGATCTGCTGCGTATCAAAGTCCACCAGCACCCACACATTATGCCCATGATATTGAACATGAGGTTATTGGAAGGAAATGGAACTGCGTGTGTTTTATTCATTGAGCTAAGCTCTTTTTAGACTTTGCAGAGGCACAAATCCTAAAGACTAGGTAAACTGACATTTCTGGGAATAATTTTCAGTGGACTAAAAGGGGATTAATGCTCTCCTGGAGAAATGAGGCAATGTTTACTATGGTAAAAGTGACGCATGTATCATGCAGGCAATGGAATAATTTTAAATCACAAAAATGGACAGTAATGGCATTAACTAGTATCGGCCACTTCTCCCCGGATCAGTTATGCAACGTAGTTGTCATTAAAATGGACGACTATTTTCATTTTATATGAGACCCTCAACATGACTAGCAAGTAATTCAGCAGATTTTATGAGACTGCCAGCTTTCCATCTGCCCCAAGAGACAAACGCACAGAAAAGGCTATTAGTGCACTGCTGCATAATGAGGTGAGTTTGAGGAATCTCATATCATTTCTCACTCTCAGTATGCAGATCATGTATCAAGCCAGGTGCAGAATCAATGATATCCTTGCCCAGTTTCCAGGATAATGTTATTTGTCATCATAAAGACTACGGACACTTGGGAACTGGTGGAAACCCATTTGAGGCTGCTCAGGTAGAGTGCACGGAGCATTCTATGTACATTTGTTTTGGCACTGACTAAGTTCTTGTTACCTGTAAGCTCTTGAATGATGTATTGTAATGCCTTATTCCAGAAGCTTTCTCTGCAGTGAGCCACAAATTAGATTAGAACACTCTGAAGGGTGGAGCAGGCATTATTATTCAGAACCGTACAGGGTTTCCCTGTGCATGTAGCCCTTAACTTCACATTCAAATGTATTAGCACACACAAAGGATGCTGCACGCCTGTACTGAAGGCTGCTGAAGGGAAGTACTGGTTAGGAAGAGGAAGTAAAGAGGAGAGAAAAATCTGGCAGTTTTGGAAGGAGAGTAGAGAAGGGTGAAGTAAGTGAGCATTGAGGGAGAGGCCGGCGTGTAGGGATGGAGAAGAGGGCCTAAGAAGGTTAGGCTCTGCTTCATTTGCTGGGACAGAACCAACTCCTAAACATTTCGAAGTTCACTACTTAGCATTGCATCAGCACAAAGTGCTCATTAGTCTCTATTTGTGATATCATCTTTTGTTTTGCAGTAATGAACATAATGTCACAAAAAGAGGATTTTGATCTCTTGCGTGTAGTTAGTGGCACGACCAACAAATTACTTAGTGCTGAATTCTACTTTCTGATATGCATCCACAGCTCCCAAGAATGGAGGGGCACAGATCTGTGGGTAGAAGTGACTCTGGAGAAACTAAAAGAATATTTTGTTAATGCACATAGAATTAAATAGGTCAGCAGAACTTTTGTTTTTGACACAGAATACTTTCACTTAGCACTCTGTGTTATTCACACTGTCACATAGTTCTTTATATTTTGTTGATTCAGAGAATTCCATTTTTAAAATCAGAAAGTTCAAGGGGCCTGTGACTAATGTCATTTCTTGGCTCAGAAAATATCATAGGAAAATAGTAGCAAGCGATACAAGATTTACATTTTGGCCATAAGCATTTTGATGACAGTGGCCAAATGCCATCAAACTGCAGGCTGTGTTTTCATGGTCAGATTACCCTGCACCTCCACCCATCTTATTAGATCTCTCTGCAACAAAAGAGCTGTATTCAGTGTACACTAAAAATAGAAAGTAAGCAATGTCCTCCTGATGAAGCCCCCTCCCATGAGTGATACGACAAGGAAAATTTATTTTTAGTCAAAATGCTAATAACTTATTCGATAAGGACAGATGCAGAAAAATATGACAGTGACCTAATGAGAGGGAGAAAAGTTGCAAGGGATATGTTATCTTCCATGTGCTCAAACCAGATGATCTGGCAATTTAGGTTCACTGATCTGTGCAAAAGGCCTCACCACATTTGGAGAGTTGCTTTGGTTAAAGGCTGGCACTTATTTGAAATTCTAAAACAATTGGAGTCTCTTCCTTTCCTTTTCCCTAGCACTATCCCTTGCTTTTAAATACACACCTCTTAATCATGGCATTGGACTACTAGCTGACCTCCTGTAAGTCCCTTCTATCAGGATCTTCAGCTGCTTCTGACCAAAGCCTCTTGTGTTTCAAAAAGCAGTGACTTGAGAATCCTTTAAAAATCCTTCTGTTTTGGGGAGAACATTTATATGGGGCCTCATGGGTCTTTGTTCACTCTCCTGGGTGCAGGTTTTGCCCTGATAATCTTACTGATTCTTGTGTTTCTCTACCAGAAACACGCAGCAGATCCTGGGGCTTGTTGATTAGTTAGGAAATTGTATGCTGCCTTATCCAAACCAATACAAAGGTTCTAGTTCAGGTAAGATTGGGAGATGGATTGAGTTTTTGGCCAATAGAATCTCTAAACATTTTTTTTTTTTCCTTTACACAACCTTCCTGCCAAAGGCCTCGTCAATACAACAACCACGAAATAGAACTCTGAGATCACTGTGAGGGATTTTAGTAAAACTTGAGTTATAAATAATAAAGATCTATACCTCTATGCTTTGCCTGGCTAGGCTGCTATGAATAAGGAACCCAAAATATTGCAAGGCATTATCTGTTCTTGCTGCAGTGAATTTAATGTGTGTTTTGAAAATGATCTAAGTTTTGTGTCTTCCCCTAGCTAATTCTGTACACTAATGCGAGGAGCCTAGGGAACAAGATGGAGGAACTAGAGCTACTGGTGCAGGAAGTGAAACCGGATATTATAGAGATAACAGAAACCTGGTGGAATAATACTCATGACTGGAGTACGGGTATTGAAGGCTATGTGCTGTTTAGAAAAGACAGGAAGAAAGGCAAAGTCGGTGGAGTAGCTTTGTATGTCAATGATGAGGTGAACTGTAATGAAAT
>ML675631.1:16449280-16506842 GCA_007922155.1 Mesoclemmys tuberculata
TATTGGTCCCTTCTGACCTATGAGTCTATGAGTCTATGAGTCTGTTCTTGCTGCAGTGAATTTAATGTGTGTTTTGAAAATGATCTAAGTTTTGTGTCTTCCCCTAGCTAATTCTGTTGTGCACAGAGGTGTTAAATATTAGCTAGAGTTGTTGCTGAATGTTAAGAGCCTGTACAAACCAAAGCAGAATAAGGTCCACTCTGCCCATCTGTAATAATTATAAGAACCTATATAGAATACAACGGAATAAAATGTATGCAAAGCTTTTATTGCTTATTCTTTTTTTCCAAATGGAGGCAGCCCTGAGTGGTGCAGAGGCTTCCAGCATGGTTTAGTGTGGAATGCTAACTCTGCGTTTGTGATCAAGGAAAAAAATCTCAACACTGTGTACAGTAATTATCACATTTATTAAAAACAAAAACAAGAAATCTGTGTTTACAGAAGATAAAATTGCTGGGCATGGACAAAGTGGCTTAAATGGTGTTTGGTTCTGTTTCAGGTTTGAGATTCCCTGGGGAGGAGTCTGGGAACACTCTCCCACTCTGAAAGAAGAGTGGGCGTGAAGAGGAATCTTGAGGGGCAGAAGATATCATATCGATAACTAGTGTCATAGGGGACACTGAAGTGGGATATTGATACTATGGAAAGGACTATAGTGTGGCCTGTCTGGAGGGTCACATCACCACACCAAACCAAAGGAGCCCTAAGGACAAGAGGAGGCAGAAGTACTACAAAGTCAGGTTTCAACACGAGGGGCACTCTGGAACGGTGAGTCTGTCATACAGCTATTAACCCCCTGTTTACATGACGATACTCATGGCTAAATAAACGTACTATGTTATAATTTTGAAATGGAAATATTAAAGACTCTTCTGATTCCACATGTATAAATATATTTTGAGGAAGGGGGCTACACTGTATCGAGAAGGTGGATCTGCAGTGTATTTTGTTGGGTGCATAACATAACCACTCTGTAGTCTTCCCTTTTTAAACATTCAGCTCAAATCTCCATCTCTTCTTTGCTTCCTGGAAATAGTCAGCTAGTTCCCCAGACCACGCCTACCTTTCCCCAGATTTACCATCTCTTTCTATAGCGTTTCCATTGTTGTGACCACTGTGCATTGTGGAATAATATTATGAATGACATGTGAAGTATTATCAGTGTTTCAACTCCTGTGCTTTTATTGTGAGCCTTGTCATATTTTTTTATTTCTTAAAGCCCCAGCTCCTGGAATCATGTTGTTTTGTGAGAATGTCTGGTTTTTTTTTTTTTTTTTTTTGAAAAGCAAGTTTTGCACCCTCATGGTGGTGGAGAAAAGCTTGAAAATGGGATGCCTAAAGGCTGAAAAGCCAGGAGGCAAAAAATTAATGTAAAAAAATATTTTGTGACTTCTTTTTCAAGTCAATTTCATTCTCTTTGTTGCCTAACTTATTTTTGAAAGGTTGGATATGGCGATACCATGTTACATTGTACTGCAGTCCAATATATTGGCTGCCTAATGGAGCCTGAGCCATTTGGATTTGAAACTCAAATCTAGATATGGTCAAAGGAGAAAAAAGATACTTAGTTAAAGCTCTGCTCATAGGATAAAGTCTACCTGCAATAAGTGCTAATGTATCAAGTGAGGAATGACATAAAGTTGGGAGGTATTGCCAATGCAGAGAAGGACCGGGATGTCATACAAAAAGGTCTGGATGAACTTGCAAACTGGAGTATTAGAAATAGGATGAAATTTAACAGTAGAACATGCAAGATCATGCATTTAGAGGCTAATAATAAGAATTTTTCTTATAAACTGGGGATGTATCAGTTGGCATTGACAAAGGAGGAGAAGGACCTGGGCGTATTGTTTGATCAGAGGATGACTATGAGCCGCCAATGTGATGTGGCCATGAAAAAAGCTAATGAGGTCCTAAGATTCATCAGGTCAGGTATTTCCAATAGAGATAGGGAGGTGTTAGTACTGTTATACAAGGTGCTGGTGAAACCTCATCTGGAATACTGTGTACAGTTCTGGTCTTCCATGTTTAAGAAAGATGAATTCAAACTGGAACAGGGCTACTAGGATGATCCAAGGAACGGAAAGCCTGTCTTCTGAGAGGAGACTGAAAGAGCTTGGCTTGTTTGCCCAACCAAAAGAAGGTTGAGGGGAGATATGATTGTTCTTTATAAATACATCAGAGGGATAAATACCAGGGAAGGAGAGAAATTATTTAAGTTCTGCACCAATGTGGACACAAGAACTAATGGATATAAACTGGCCATCAGGCAGTTTAGACTTGAAATTAGATGAAGGCTTCTAACCATCAGAGGAGTGAAGTTCTGGAATAGCCTTCCAAGGAGAGCAGTGGGGGCAAAAAACCTAACTGGCTTCAAGACTGAGCTTGATAAATTTATGGAGAGGATGATATGATGAGACTGCCTAATTCGGCAATTAGCTGATCTTTGACTACTAGTGGTAAATATGCCCAATGACCCTTTCCGGATGTGTGGCTGGTGAGTCTCACCCACGTGCTCAGGATTTAGCTGATTGCCATATTTGGGGTCAGAAAGTAATTTTCCCTCAGGGCAGATTGACAGATTTCCTGGGGGGGGGTTCGCCTTCCTCTGTAGCATGAAGCATGGGTCTCTTGATGTTTGATTCTCTGTACCTGGAAGTCTTTAAACCATGATTTGAGGACTTCAGTAACTCAGTTATAGGTTAGGGGCCTATTACAAGAGTGGGTGGGTGAGGTTCTGTGCCCTGCATTGTGCAGGAGGTCAGACTAGGTGATCATAATGATCCCTTCTGACTTTAATGTCTTTGAGTCTATGAATGTACGCAGGGAATTGCCATGTTATGGTGAAGACTGTTTTTTGTGTTTTATACCTGAATGGAAGTCTTTGCAAAATTCCTGTATTAAGGGGCTGGACTTTCAGGTGACCAAATCAAAAGGACCTATGAACACAGATCCATCTTTTTCCATAAGAATGCAGAGAGGAAGCCACACTAATCAGTGACACTACCAGCATCTGGGACTATAAGAATATGTCTACATAGCGAGCAAAATCCCATAGTACCACGTCTGAGCTCAGGTCTGCTAACGGAATCTTCTGCTATGGTGCTAAAAATAGCTGTGTAGACATGTGCGTTTGGGCTGGAGCTCAGGCCCTGAAACCTAGGACATGGGAAGGGTTTCAGAGCCCAAGCACCAGCCCACACACCTCCCCTGCTTTTTTCCGAGCTGTACTGCAAAATCAAGAGCCTGAGTCTATAGAGCAAAGCTCTGAGACGTGCTGCTGCAGATGTCTGCTCACTGTGTAGATGTACCCAAAGAGGCCTGTCTCAGGAGTGCCCAGCACTGGGAAACAGGACTGAGGTCTCCCTCCTTTCCCAAAGCTGGAACACCAGCCATTGCTGCTGTGTCACTTCCAGAGCATGATTCCTTAAACACCCCAGCATTTGGAAAGTTTTTGTTCAGATCTAGATCCAAATCCAAGGTTTGTGGTGTGCTCTCTGACTCCGAAAGATTGTTAGCTGTGTTTCTTATGATTAGGAGGCAATTTTTACTCCCTCTGATTAATGTGAGAATGTATGGTAAGTGTTTATGCCCTAACCTAGTCTTTTAATTATAAATTTCATATGTAACTGAAGCATGTGTCTTTATTTAGAAAAATCAAAAATGACCTTATAGGGAAAGTGGAGCAACTCACAGCTTCTCTAAGTTAAGTCAACAAAAGGGAAATGATAGTGTGTTATGACAGGAAACTTGCTCATTTCCTTCTAGAGATTTTAGTCATTTTGCAGTACTGTTACTGGAAGATGGAATTGTGCTAATCTGAAAATACTAGCAAACTCTAGAGGTAATTCTGGCTACAAGGGCACAGAGCTACTGTATCTGTTAAACAGATTACTCTGTTCCATGCAACTTTGTAATGGTTTAGTCATCTTCCCAAATGGCGTAAGATTTCCTCCCCGTCCATTCATTTCCATACTGGACAAGACTTTGTTTTGTTGTGTTTAGAGGTATATTAACGCTGTGGTCTGCCCGTATGGGCAGTGGCATTTGTTGACCTTTCATAGGGAAGATGAAATACCAGCCGAATTAGTGAATAATGGAACACAGATCTATTCATTGCAGGTTTGGGCCCCAAGATACCACAGTAGTATAAAACTGAACACACATCAGTTGGTCATAGTTTCAGAGTGGCTTTTAAAACAGATCTTGGGAATCCTGGGAGATGACCATGAAGACTTTCTGTGAGATGCTAACGTACCATTGTGGCTGTCCCCCTCTGAATTCAGGCTGAGTTCTAAGGGTGACTGGGAGTGTTCCACAAATAGAATGGAATGACTAATTCTGGCACTCTGCCCAAGAGGAGATTAACCTTTATATGCAGGCTGCCCATTCGTATGGGGCCTGATCTAGCTCCCATGGTAATCAGTGGCAGAACTCCTCATTCTCTTCCCTGAAAGCAGGATCAGGCCCATAACCTGTCTGAGCAGTAATCACAGGCCCGTACAGAGAGGGTGTCCTTGTGCTCCTAGAACGTTTTCAGAGCACAAGCTGAAAGTGGGTAGCACTGTGAGGGGAAGGAGATAGCAATGGCAGCTGAAAGATGAAATCAAGCACCTCCTCCAAACGCCATGTGATGCAAGAACCTCTTTCCCCATCTTTACTGTAGCAGAGACAATGAGCTGTGGTTGCTGTGCAGACACCATGTCTTTACAGCCTGGTGAGCCTCCTGTGACATCAGGAGCTGTTATTCTAAACTCTGGAGGTGCAAAAGGGATGGAGATTTGCACAGAGGAAGGAGCTGATCTCAGGAGGGAGGTGTGGGGAGAATTCAAGGAGCACGTCTGGGCTCACTTCGTTAAGGGAAGGCCAAGAGTTATGTTGTGGGGGAGAGACTAGAGGTTGATGGGTCAAAGAATAGCTTGTTTTGGTTTTTAGTAGGCTTTTCTTAATGTATTCTGGATTTAAAGATTTAGGTTTTGGACCTGGTCTGGAACCAAAACTGTATGGGAAAGTTTGAATGCAGGGCTTAGATACCAACCCCTACCTGAAATTCAAATGAGTTCAGATTCTGCTTTTGGCTCATCTCTAACTGGAATGCTGCTTTGCAACCAACCTTCCCACTTGAGACACTGCTGCTAGTACAGCACAATACTCCTGGTCTCTATTGGCCTGTGAAAGAGCTGACATTGCCCGAAGTGCATCTCAGGTGATCATGGTACTCCCTACCCTCTGAAGTAGCAGGCTTTTCACTGCAAGCTGAGTGTTTTGATCCTTTCAAATGTAATATATAGTAATATTTTCATCTGATAGTCTTAACTTTTGAGACCATTTGCTCATTTGGCCACATAAATATATCTGTGCTGAGAAGAAGACTGCTCAAATGTTTGGGCTTACTAGGCTGGGAGTAAACCTTTGCTAGAAAGGTTAATTGCCAGATGACTGACTGACTGGTTTTACACTATTGCAGGCAGACAGGTAGAAAAAATAGAAAGCCAGAAAAAAATATACTTCAGGGAAATTATATCCTTGATCTTTATGTTCCTTTGTTCCTTAGTACAGCTATTGTTTTCAAGAGTTATGAAGTTGAATGTGAATTCAAGATGTGAATTGAAATGACTTAAGACCCTGATTGCTGAAAGTTGACTTTTTTTCTCCAAACTATTTTTCATATAAAGTATAGTAAGTCACATATATACCAGGGCATACTAAGTTTACGCAGTGCCTGAAATGGGCACGGAATAACAGGTACTGCCTTTCAGCAGATTCAGCTCTCTGCCACAGGACAAAACATGATGCGTGTATATATATCTGTCTAGATCACTTACTTCCATGAGTTCTTTTAATTGTAATTAATGGCAGAATTTGGACTTACCCAGGGTCCAGTTCTGTAAGGTGTTGAATAGTTCCTGGGCACTTGTAATTCCTATGGATGTCATAGGGAATTAAGGATGCTCAACACTTCAGAGGATCAGGCCCAAAATACCATCTTTGCCTGCCATACTGACATTTCATGCAGTGCAATGAACTCCAGGAGTTGTTGTTTTTGGGAGAAGTATGTCATAGAGCTGTGCAAAATGTGTGCAACAAAACCACACATCCATCAAAATTTGCCTGGATTCATGCTTTGTTACAAACTTTGAAATTCAGAGCAAGCTCACTGAAAGCTATGTTAAAGCTCACAATCTTTTTAAGTAAACATACGGTCAGTGTTCAGTTTTAATGGGCCAATTTATGTTTTTATAACAAACTTGTTGTCTTTAATGGAAAACTTGGCAGTTTTTATGGCGTTTGAGTTTGGGGGGTTTGAACAAACCCAGAATTCAAAGCAGAACTTGGGATATGGGTGGATTGTGATCGTAAGAGGGGCTGAAACCAAAGAAAATGTTCATGGAAATCTCTGATACGTGAAATATGTTGAGATATACATAGCCCTAATTATGGCATCATTCCTATCCATAATTGTACTGCAATACCTAGAATTCTTAAAGGACCAGTTTTCTGGCAATATTTCTGAGACTGGATCCCAAAGCTTTGGAGCTACCTACAGCAAGTGACGTGGTGTCTTCAGATCACCATGTCTGCTTGTGGTTGGCAGTATGCTGGCTCCCTGTGTTTTGGTGTTTTCAGTAGACAAGGCTCTAAATGAATTCCTCCAGACCTGTGCACTCCAAAACGTTGTAAGTCTTCAGAATCTGAATCCAGAGTTGTTTACTAAACACTTGCTATCTTTGCAGAGTGCCAAATCCATATCTCTGGATCTGAGCATAAGCAAGTCTGTTTGGAATCCAGATATAAATCCAAATTCTTGGGATGGTTTTCAAGGGAACAAGTAGGAGATAAGCATCCGGGTCCCAATGAAAGTCAGTGTGGCTTGAGTGTTTGTCTGCCTTTTGTTCCTTGCAAATCTCTCTCTTTGTGTCCTGGGCACACCTCCAGTTTGCACAACTAATCACTCCCACACATAACAGTGCAAAAAGGAAACTAATCCTACCAATGTGCACTGAGCTGTTGGGGCTCCTCTAATTTTAAACATTCGGAATGAAGGATGGAAAATACTTTGTATACCTTTTGAAATGTTTTCCTCCATCACAAAATATTCCAATTTCACACATCTCATGAAATAAGTGAGAGAGACATTCTTTCCCACTTGCCATTAGAGTTTTGAACCTGTCTAAATTAAACTCCAAAGTGATTTCGAATGTAGATACTCTTACATCAGAAACCAAAATGATACACAAATGGATAAAAAAACCATATAGATTAATCCTTTTAAAAAACCCAACCACCAGCAATAGCCCTCCTCTTCCCAAGATATAAAGTCTAATTCCTTGATTTTAAACTCAGTATTATTACAGACAAGAAATAGGATTATTTTTTTCTATTTTTCACTGGAAAAAGGAAGGATTTTTCTTTTAAATATTAATTTATATTTTTATAGCCTAGCTCAGCAAAAGCTATAATCATATGAGCTTCTAAAGTAGAAATTATACAAGTCCCTTTACCTATATCCTGTTTTCAATTACTCTGTTCTACTTCAACAAAAGCAGGATATGAGGCAAACATTTTCTTTGGGTAAATTCCTTCAAGACTGTTAACTGTTTAAGAGAAACTCTTTCTGCCTAAGTGTCTTCAGCAGTGAGACCTGAACCTAGCCGTATAACAAAAACCAGACTACTCAATGAAATGTGTGTCTTGTGGCATAATTTATATTTTATGTTAAAAACCTCATTTCAATATTAAACTTAAAAAAAAAATTACATCAGCTGACATATTTGTTTGCAGTGCAGCACCATTTCTGGAGCTGAGTAAATCTGTGCACTTCTTACACCTTGTTTCATCTCCTGTAGGTTGCCCTTTATTTTAGAGGAGAACCCCATCTCCAAAGAGACCATAAATAATTTGCAAAGTAGACATTTCTCTGGCTTTTCTGTGCGCGCGCTCTCTTGCTGGTTCTGACCCAGGCCATTTATTAATTTAGGATGCAAATCTTTTGTATATTGCTATAGCATCCTGTGCTTATGTATAATAAATTTTCCCTGCCAAACAAAGAGCTATTGTACTGAATGCTTTTACAAATGCTGATAATATTATTTACAGTTGCTGTCAGAAGTACATCAGCTAACCATACCTATGTTTATTTCAGTAGCAGTCAGTTTTAATATTCTTAATGGCTGAGAACTGTTCAGGTTGCCTCACAAAAACAACCCAGTCCATAATTCTTTCTAGCATTTCATATTCTTCTTTTCTTTATTACAGCATGGCATGCAGCACATTAAGATACTGTCCACCCTGCCAGTCCCACCACTGCAGAATATAATTCCAACAGAAACAAAGATGCATTGATTCATCTCTTATGCATAAACGTTTGCATCTTTGCAAGATGTATGGAAAACCTGTTAGCTGAGGGATCTGCTACATAAAACATTATAGTTACAACAACACAAAAGCCCGGTGTTAACAGATTTCTTGTTTCAAGGCTCTCTCCATGGAGTAACTCAACAGAAAAATAGTAAGTTTGGACAGCTGAGAGACAGAGGTTTCTATTTCCAGACCAATAGACAGTTATAAGATCTAGGTACTGTTAAAAGGAACTTGGGAGATCAACAGTAAAATTTTCAAGAGCACCTGAGTACCATTTTCAAAAGTGGCTTAGACAGGCCTAAAAGTCAATGGGGGCTTAGGTTCCTAGTGCCTGAGTCACTTGGAAAATGGGGCTGGAGCTTTAAATCACTTACTTGCTTCTGAAAATATTACTCCTAGTCTTTAAACAAATGAACCTCCAGCTATGTGAGATCTGAATAGTGCCTGCCTTTGAGTAAGAGAGCTCTAACCCTTTGGTTCTTCACTCCAGAAGCATTAAAATTCCTTTAACAATTTTAAGCTGAAAATAATACCAAAATCGTCTGCAATCTTGATCCAATTTATTTTTGTATAAAGGGAGCAAAATATAAGGTAGTGTACATTTGTCCAATGATAAAATAGTAACCCTATTACTGTCTGCACTGCAGCTGAAAGGTCTCCAGGTACATTTGTAGTATTGATCCTGTTATTAAGTCTCATTGTAAAACTCCACTGGCAGCATACCCTGGTCTCTCAGTTTCCATCGTAAACCAGAGGAACAAAAAAGATCCATTTCTGAAAGTCTAAATACTCCTTACAGTGTGAGAACATTTTGCTGTAGGCTCAAAGAGCCTGATTGTCTTCTCACACCAGAGTAAATTAGGAGTAACTCAACTGATGCCAATAGAATTATGTACAAGTGACAGTAGTGTTAGATCAGAGATGCTGCAAAGATGTCTAATGCACAGAATATTAACTAAATAGCCTATCTTGTAACTTTAAACAAAAATCAAACCAATTAATCAGGGAATAAAAGCCCGTAAAATGAACCTACAAAGAGCAACAATACACCATTGTCCCTTACCTGATTCACAAGAGTCAGAGAAGCTTCAGTTTTATCCCAAGTTAGGCAAACTAAATCAACAATAACCAGAAATCTACATAGCACTACACAGAGTAAAGAATAACTAAGGGAAAAAAAATCAGTTTTTCATTTCATTAAGCAATACTGGGAGTGTTCAGCTTTCCAGTCTCCAAGGTTCCCCAGCTGGGAGTGAGCCTTTTCCCATCCTGCATCCCTGCATCCTGTTATTGTTCCAAACCTTACTAATGCTAGTGAGAGAAAGGAGTGGAGGAAACCAGATAAACTTAGATGTATTATTGCTATGCTTACCTTTTTAGAGGGAGCAACAAATTAGTGTCTGAATAAAGGGAAATGGATTGTAACAGAAATATAAAGCAAGTGCTGATGCTTAATATGTTTAGTATGAACAGAAAAAAAAATCCAGAATGAATACTTAGATTATTATTTGAATGTCTGACCACTATGATCAGTCTGGTTTATTTTCAAATGCTTTGTGTTCAGATGGAACAGGATTTTTTGGCATTTTGCTGAGTCCTAGGCATCAGGACTTTTATACCAGAAACAATAGTGGGCTGAAGCTCATGTCCGTCAGAAGGGAGTTCCCATACAATGCCACTACTTCCCTTGGCCCAAAATTAAGGAGCCAACCTTTGCTAGTAGCATGAAAAGAATATTTAGTAGATTTGAAGTCTATTGAAATTGTGGGAAAGAAACATGAGCTGAATTCTGCTCTTGGTAACAGTGATGTAGATTTGAAGTAACTGGATTCTGACAGCAGTTCTGGATTCTGAGAGCAGAATCGGGTTGCATGCCTCCAGTTAGGATCTGATTCTCCCCGCCTTGCACTTTGTACAGGTGGAAATGAACATACAAAATGGGTGTAAAAATGCTACCATTCTGATTTAGTTGCCAGACAGTAAAGAGTTAGGCCTCAAAATTTAAGAAAAAAATCTCTACAGGGAAAATTGTTGAATTAAATTGTTGCCTTAGTTGCCTTAGACATTTTTAAAGCAGAGGAATACTTAGGGGAGAGAGAAAAGGGGACCAGGTGAGTGGTGTGACTTATGCTAGTAGGCCTGATTTGCTCCTCAGTTGCAGTTCCAGGTTTAGGCCACAGTGACTCTAATGGGTGTTGTACCCATGAAACTTAAGGTATTTCAATGTGATATGTAGAGCCTTCCTAGAGTTCAAGTAGAATATTGATGCTCTGGTCCTGGACAGCAACATATACTTTAATTTCTCCTCTTACCCTAAATATAAAGAAAAAATGTAGATCCACTACTT
Organism: Mesoclemmys tuberculata; assembly: GCA_007922155.1. NCBI lineage: Eukaryota > Metazoa > Chordata > Testudines > Chelidae > Mesoclemmys > Mesoclemmys tuberculata. The sequence goes on from ML675631.1 coordinate 16,459,989, forward strand.
CTTTTACTTTCAAGCCAGAGAGGAATTTCTTTATTAAATAATTCAAGAGAAACTCTGAGAAGCAGGAGATTAAAAAAGAGACTAATTTTTGAGGTCTTACAGGGTGTGTTATAATAAATATAGCCAAATGTGCAACGTATTTTATAGAAGACTTTAAATAATATCATCCTTCAGTGAAATACTCTCTCACCCCTATTCCTCATCACACTTTCGCAAAAGTAATGGGATTGATTTTTTTCCAGTTTTCTAGAAGACTGGTCTTTGGTTACATTATTTCATATTTTTATGACATGCGGCGGCAAAGACAAATAGCTCTTTTAAAATTTTGATGCATTAATTATTCAGGAAGGTTAAGCAGCTAATGAGGGGACATTTTTCAAAGTCTTCTTTAAGGAGACTGATTACAATTAGGTTTCCTCATAAGAAAATAAGCAGTTTCTATTTCATTGCTGAGAGCAGAGGAGAGGGAAAAGGAGAGGTGGGGAGGATGTTAACTGCGGTTCACTGGAAAACTCCAGTAATCTGCTGAGGATGCAGTTTAAGCGATGGCATCTGGTACCCAGAGTGGATGGTAATCCTAAATATTGTTTACTTTTGCAAATAACTCTAAATTTGTTTGACTGATATAATCACGTTTGTTGCTATCAAGCTAACAAAGGATGGCAGATAAGATAATCCTTCATGCCCCTTGCTTTCAAAAAATGCTCATGTTGTCTTTATTGGCCATTTCTAGTCCAGATCTCACCAAATCCACACAATGACCTTCTACTTCCACCCCTTTAAGGATGAGTCAAAGAGGGCTTGATCCAAAGTCTATAGCAGTCAATGGGAATCTTTCCATTGCCTTTGTCCCTTAGTGACAATTTGGCTAGGTATTGGAGAACTTGTTTCCACTATCCTTTCTTGCTGTGTGTGTCCTGGGACAAACAGACCTATATTTTCTTTTGGATCCTAGAAAACTTAATGGAGAATTGTCTGCTTCAGAGTTCTGAAGGATAGTGGAGAAAAACAAACCAAGAAACACTATTTTTCTATTGGTTTTTAAGTCTTAGAACCTTACTAAATTTCCATAGACCCTTTTCTCACTCTATAGAATTCACTTCTACTGAATCCTATAAGAGGATTTAAGAGATTATTATGAGGTAATATGATCTTGACTATTTTAGGATAATCAACCCATCTTTGGATACTTATCCGAATAGAAATGAAATTTCCTTATCTTTCAGGCACTCTCTTCACCAATTTGAAGCCAGGCTTTCTCACTGTTGTGCTTTCTGGACAACATAGTTCAGATTTTCAAAAGAGGCACCTAAATAAAAGTGGTCTAGTTTTCAGAGGTGAACAGTTGCAGTTCATGCTGACACTGATGCAAGCTCAAAATCAGATCCTTGTTCCCAGACCTGCTGGCATGATGGTTTTCCCTTACACTGTTTTTTGAAACTCTTCTATAGGCCTTCAGGGTAAATTCACTAGTCTGTGGAGAAGTCCTCTGCTGACTGGCTGTTTACAAGTTAATGTAATTGTATGCAAATCTAAAAGGTATTGTGTTTTGTCAAAAGATGTTGTTGGTAAACTCAGAACCATAGGGTTAGAAGTGACCGCAAAGTTCATCTAGTCTAACTCCTTGCCAAGATTCAGGATTGGTCATGTCTAAACCATCCAAGACAGATGGCTATCTAGCCTCTTTTTGAAAACCTCCAGTGAAGGAATTTCCATGTCTTCCACAGGCAGTTTGTTCCATTGTTTTACTGTTCTAACAGTTAGGAAGTTTTTCCTGAGATTTAATCTAAATCTGCTATGCTGTCGTTTGAACCCATTGCCTCTTGTCCTGCCCTCTGTGGCAAGAGAGAACAATTTTTCTCCATCTTTTTTATGGCAGCTTTTCAAGTATTTAAGACTGCTATCATGTCCCCCCCCCTTAATCCCTCTTTTCCAAACTAAACATACTCAGTTCCTTCAGCCTTTGCTTGTACTGCTTGCATTTCATCCCTTTGATCATATTTGTTGCTTGCCTCTGGATGCTTTCCAGTTTCTCTACATCTTTTCTATACAGCAGTGACCAAAATTGGACACAGTACTCCAGCTGAGCCATTAACCAGCACAAAGTAGAGCAGTACTATTGCCTCCCATGACTTGCATGCTATGCCTTGGTTAATGCAACACAAAGTTGTATTTGGTAGGTATGCTTTTATTTAGGTGCCTAACTTGAAGCACACAAATTTGAGAATTTAGACCTCTGCGTCTAAATGGAAGAACTTGTAGAAGCGGGTGGGAATGTCCAGATGCAGACAATTCATGGAATCCTCAGTGAGTGATGTGATGCACACAGAATTGAGGAGAATTATGTCCCTTAGGATATGGAAGGACTGAGAGGAGACAGACTTTATGCCAGCAAAAGATGCTGAACTATTCAGTTAGGACCCATGGTAGTTGTCTGCATCTGTAGTACTCTTCTATATCCAGGAACATTCTCTGCCTTTTCCATTGATGACGTATCTCTTCAGCATTTATTCCACAACACATTTTTTAGTTAACTGTACCCAGCTTTTTCACCCTGCCAGCTTTGCTCCCTTTCTAGTCTTTGCCCCTTGGTTGTTCAGCTGCTACTTTGCATGCTGATTTTGTGTAGCAGAGTCAGTTTAGTGCCATTGGTTCAAAGCAACACCTCTTTCCATCACACACTAAGGTTTCAGAATCATCCTTATGTAAAGTGTTGAAGTACAAGCAGATGAGCTGAACTATTTACTCTTGTAAAGTTCAAAGTTGTTAAATAGGGTTTTTACTGGACTGGATAAAGTTCCAGTTTTATTGTTGAGAGTTGTCTGTCTAATCCAGCACTGTTTAAACTTGACATTTGCATAAATCCCAACAGGTATATATGGTTTTTCTTTTATTAAAGGGAGTAACACATTACAGTGGACTATAATTGACCTTCCATTTAATATAGTAAATACAGGTAATCTGCTTCTGTGCTCACTTCCATAGGTGTAAATCAGGTGCAACTTCATCAAAATCAATGGAGTGACACCTGCGTAAAACCAATATGGAATCAGAATCAGTATATTTCTTTTTAAAATTTTGCAGGTGTTTTATTTTTTTTTTAATTAAAAAGCTGTTTTTACAGCATGCTGGGCAGCTGGCCTTGTTTATTATTAATTGTGTTTACTGTGATCGTGCCTAAATGTCAGCTCAGAATGGGGCCTCTCTGTGTTAGATCAGGGGTAATCACAATACATTGTTTGGTGGCCTCGGAGGTAGGCATCAAATCTTGCTGGTGACCACTCTGACAATTTTTCCTAAAATACTTAATTAGCTTTAGGAAAAACAAACAAACAAATGTGCACATACACATCCGAATTATAGTAATTTATTTATGGGGAAGGAAGTAGAGCTCCCCATTCAGCATCCAGACTTTGCTCCTATTCTTGCGCTTGGAGCGTGTCATGGAGTAGAAGCTCCTCACCTGCCGGGCAGGGGCCAAGTCCTTCAGCTGCCTGGAACCACTGAGTTGCTATGGTAGCTACCGCAACTGTAAACAGCGAATGTGTCGCCAGGTGGGGGAAGCGCCGACCCATCTCTCTGACCCTACTGCCTGCGGGCCAGCCAGCGACTGCCTGCCCCTGGGAAGGTGGGTTGGAAACTCACTGGCCGCTTGCAGAGTCTCAGGCTTCCCCTCCCCTGCCGGGCGGGAGTGGGGGAACTGTCCATCTTTGGCACTGCGCACACCAGCCCTATGTGTCTCCAGAGGCGCTGCCCGGAGCTCTTGAGGAGGTTATATGGTGCAGGTGCCGATCCCTGCTGGTAGTGGCAGCGCAAACACCAAGGCAGCACATCTTACTGCCCTTGGTAATAGCTATTCAGGAGCAACAGCTGGGTACTGCAGGGAGGGACTGCTGGCTTGTGCCCCTCCCCCCCACTTTCCACCCATGCTTTTGGGGCTGTTGTGGCCACAAAAAAATCTGCTGGTGGCAGTGGGCGGCTAAGGTGGCCACGTTTGAGAAACGCTGTGCTAGACACTGTACAAACACAGGCTACATTTATGCTTGGAGCTGGGAGTGTGGTTCCCAGCTGGCACAGATGTACTCTCACCTTGTTCTCATCAAGCTAAAAATGGTAGTGTAGTCATGGTAGCATGGACAGCAGCAAGGTGCAGCATGGCCTAACATCCCCAAGTTCAAATCTGCCCGGACCTTATAGGCATATACTTGGGGTGGCTATGCTACTGCAGCAACACTACTATTTTCAGCATGCTAGCTCAATGAGAGCTAGTGTGAGTACCTCTATTTGGAACTGGGGTGCGATTCCTAACTCAATGTAGATGTTGCCACAGCACAGTAGACAGTCCCTGCCCCGAGGAGTCAGGTACTTGAAACTCAGTCTTCATTTTTGTAGCCAGCACAGTGGCGTGAAATTCACTGTAGAGGACAATATACTGGGCCAGGTTCTAACTCCTGATAGGACTGTTGCCTCCGTCTTCACTATTACAGTCTGTATCAAGACTGATTGCTGCGCTTCTTCACATGTTTCCATATAGAGAGCCACATTCTCTGTTACATTAGCATAAATTCAGAGTAATTATATAGCTGAGCACAAATGGGCCCATAATGTCAATACTTTTAAAGTTGCTTCTCATTGTTTCCCCTCCTCTCTGCACAAATGTGGAGTTTACATGTCAGCAAATGATGGAAGCACTGTCTCTTATCCAATGCCCGGACATAGCAGTTAAAAATTGACTGGAAAACTTGTGCAGTTGGCTCTTGTGGTAGAAGTCTCTTCACTGAAAACCCTCCCCTTTGGAGACTTCTCCTCTCAGGTCACCAAAGCCCTGGGAGTTGGTTCAGGACATGTTATTAGGAAAGAAATAAGTCATTTTATGCTTACTTAATATTTAAATAATTGGGTTTGATTGTATCTAGTTTTGTTTAATTTCATTTTAGTTCTTGATTTGGGTTGCTTTCTATCTTATCTGACTTGTCTGTTGAATTTTGCTGGTAACGTTCCTGAGAACTATAGTTTTAAGGCCAAATTCACTGCTGTGAGAAGTAAGAGAAATTCTGCTATTGTCAATGTCTGCTTTTTGAAGAGAGTGAGTTTGGTTCTTCTTTTTTGATGCCCCACATATTATAAGTGTCTTATTTAATTTACGCAATTTAATTTTTTTGTAATGAAACCATTTACCATGACAGCTGTTGGAATGAGAGAAACCAATATTATAGCAATTGTGGATTCATTGATCATAAACAGTTGCTGTAATATTTGACTCCTTTTGGACTGGAGCTTTACATTTGAGCAGTACACCTGTAGTTTGTTCCAACTGTATGCCTTGTAATATAACACAAAGATCAGGCAGGTACACATTCCTCATAAAACTTACCCACAAGGTACAGTGCAAGTGAAGCTGTGCCAAGAGTTGACATTTAATCACAGCTGTGATATTAGTCAGTATTTTTAAGACCTGCTAAGAATTATGGAAAGAGTGCTTTGCACCAGTTATAAAAATAATCTCTAAACTGCTAATTTGAAGAATTTACATAATCATTGTAAAATTCCTCACATTTTAAATGGGGCACAATTGTATGTGACAGCTGTCTAAGTCCTCTCCGACAGCAACATAATTTACTGTTTAAAATAACAATTAATGTGCAATGTGGCAGGTTTAATCTTAGTAAAAAGTTTGGTTATTATTTCTGGGACTTTTAATCAGGGCTCTGCAGTTCTAGCAGTCATTTCCATTTACTAGCTGTTTCCCTCTGTCACAGATTGAGGTTTATATCCTGGAGCAGATCTGATCATAGCTTCTTATAGTTAGATTTGTTAAATAGAGGAATGTAACACTGAATGTACTTGTAATGTACAGTTTGTAGAAAATGTGAAGAAACTTCATTTCAGCAGGCTAATGGAAGCTGAAGTAAATAATTGTTTCAGTAATGTTTTCAGTTTGGGCTACTACAACTGTGACAACTGCATTTAATTAAACTAGACCCCAAATTAAAGGCCAGATCCTACACTCATTAATCAGGCAAACTTTCCACTGATTTATTGAGATATGAGAGTTCTGGCTGCATAGAGACTAAGGATTGCAGAATTTGACACTAAAACATTCAGTAGTGCAGGTTCCTATCAGACAGACTGTCCTATTTCCTTGTTTATAAATGACAGGAACAAATAGATTTTAGAAAAGTGGATTCATATTCCACTTGGGCTCCTAGTAGCATTGTCAGAATAAGCTGTAAAATGAAACTCTACCTTACTGCTGAGTGACAATAAGAATCTAGTAAGCATGCAAGATGAACCCCTTTGGCTTGGTTATTGAAAATACAAACAATGATTGTAACTTGCAAACATGCAAGTTAACCCAGGCCCCATAAACCCTAATATGTAATGTAAATTTGCAAGAGGCAGCTGAACTCTAATGAAGTAGAAGTGGTCAGAAAATTTCCATTACAACCTTTTTTGAAATGGAAAATTGGTTTTTTTTTGTTTTTTTTTTTTGCGGAAAATGGCTGCTTTCCTTGGCCTATTTTGATTCTCTGATGGAAAACTGAGTTATTTGAAAATATCAAGTAAAAATTTGTGTGGAAAACTTGAACAAAAATGAAAAATGTTTTTAGCTTTTGTTCTATGGACCCTTAGGTACCATTCATTGACTAGAGGTGTAAATATACAGTCAGGAGAGCTGCACTCTTTTCCTAGCAACTGATACTGATTTGGTGTGTGAGAGAACTTCTCTGCCTCAGTTTTCCCATCTGTGAAATTAGGAGGATAATGCTCAGCCACCTTTTCAAAGTCCTTGAGATCTTTGGGTTAGAAAGCACTATGCAAATACCAAGTATTATGAATGTTAATCATAAAAGCCACTCTTGTATCATGGATATTGGACAAGAAAAGAGAAACAGGGCTTATTAAGACACACAATTCTCCACATTAATGGGCCAAACGCTGTCATTTAAGGGTATGTTTACACTGCTGGCGAATTGGGGGTCGATGCAGCGAGATCGGTTGAGACCTGCTCAGTCGATCCCGGAAGTGCTTTCCGGTTGATGCCAGTAAGGAGTAAGGCTGTGCTGACAAGAGGATGTCTGTCTCCCGTTGATGCAGCACAGTGAAGACACTGTGGTACAGCAATGTAAGTAAGTCAATGGGAGATACTACATTTCGGCACTGCAGTATTGACCAGGCCGGAAATGTGCATGCAACTCTAATGGTGGTGTTTAGTTGGCCATTTGTAGTGATCTGCTTCCCTGTAGTCCAGTGGTTGCATTCAGCTCGTCAAACTGCACTCCAAAGCTAAATATACTCCAGGGTACCCCAAATGAGAAGAAACTTAAAAAAAGATTTAAAAGAATGCTCAAAAGGTGCTTACTTTGTTTTCCTTGTTTTATTTAGGAGGCTGTAGAGTAAACCAAAATCTGACATTTCAGCATCTCACTGTTTTCTGAGAAAGGCCAAGAGGAATGAATGTCAGATTTCTGTTTTATTCCCAACCCACTAAACACAAAAGAAAACAACAACTGAAGGACCTGGGTTCTATTCCTAGATCTTCCCTGATCTGCTGGGTGATCTTGGGCTAGGCCTCGTTGGAGACTTTCTGACAAAACAGGGTTTAATCAGAAAAGGCCAGTTCATTGAACCCTATCTGCTGGACAGGTTTTGTCTGAAACCTGCCCGGTTTCCTGCCAGCTTGCCCGACGGCTGCTGAGAAACCTGGGCTTCCAGGATCAATGGGTAACCCCATCATGCAGACTGCCCCAGGACTGGGGACTCAAGGGTTCCCAGCTCTCTCTAAAATTGCAAGGAGCTCCAGTTCTAACTTGTGCTTGGCTCCCAGCTCCCCAGCTTGACCTTGGGTTCTCAGGGCTTTGGGACTCCCTGCCACATGTCTGGGAGCATAGGAACTCCAAGGCTCAGCCAGTGCTTCTGGCTCCCCGCGAGTTCACTAGGAATGGAAATTCCAGCTTTGGAGACAGTTTAAGTGTAAAACTGACATTCCCCCATGTACTGTTCCTCCTCTGTATTCTGCTTGGTGCCTCCTTTGAGCCAGTCAGAGCATGTGTCAGAACTCTTAATGGCTTGGAAATTGGTCAGTATAGATATATGTTTCCCTAAAGAAACTGATCCATCTGATTGGTGATAGTTAGGGAGGTGTTTTTTTGGTTGCACATTTGAGGCCAATTTCAGCTCTTTTGTCAGCGGGTATAACTCCACCGATGTCACTAAAGCTGCACTCATTTACACCTAGGCTGAATCTTGCCTTTGGCCTCTAATTTGGAATTAATGGGGAATTTGCTGTAAATAGGGTTTCACTTTACCCCTGGACTGATGAAAATAGCACAATTTATGTAATGTTTGATAGAAGAATACTTTGATCTGTCAAAATGGTTTTTAATTGGTATCCAGCAGCATAGGGGGCCAAATCTTCTAGAAGTCCTAGGAGTGAACTGGTATTTATTTTTCCTTTTAAACTAACTGAAAGAGATGCCCTGGGGGGGAGAGAGCGAGAGCGGGATTGAAGGCCACAGTTTATAGTATTCTTAATTCCAGGATTATATTGTTCTTTGTTGTTGTTGAAGAAACATCAAAAGTTGGCAAGATAAGTCGAACTCTGGAGCACACAAGTCATTGGCTGAACTCAGCCTCTTAATTTTCACCCCCATAGACTGCAACATAGCCCCAAGTGCCAACCCTTCTGCCATCTCTAGAGCTATTTGAATGAATTGTTTGTTGCTTATTGTATAATTTGTTTCCTCCTCCCTCCGCTTCCATTCGCTTCATCCAGCTGTTTTATAATATCTTAGTTTGTAAGACTTCAGGGCAGGGGGCTGTGGTGTCTATTGCTTGTCTGAACAGTGCCTATAATAATGGTGCTTGATTGGGACCCTTAGATGCTATCCCAGTATAAACAAATATAATATAATTGTTGTGAATAAAATTAATTCAAACCCTTTTCTCTGTGGGAATTATTTGCAAACTGATCCTGACCTCTGTAAATGCATTTGCTGCTTGTAAGTATTCACCAAATTCCACTTACAGTGTGAAAGAGACATTTTTAGCATGCAGTTTGGCTGTGAAGTGCTTACTTTGACTATTTGTGCTATGGTGTGTGACTGGTCTCCTATATCACATCCTATTGTTTCTGCTTCCTAACTGTATCATTGCAACTCTTTTAACCTAGAGTATAATGAAGGAAGAATAATGCATAATGGATAGCAAACAAGACCCTTCTGTTTTCAATTGTTGGAAAATAATCATTCATGCTGAATTGTGTGTCCCCGGATGGCTTTCTTTTGCTGATACACTCTGTATGTCTAAAATGAAATGTTATCCATTGCCCCCAACTCGTCTCCAGTACACTTTCCTAGTTTCTCAAAACAGAAGCCTAAAATTAGACTCTTAATTCATACTTCTCTAATACACCTAAATAAGTGGGCAGCATAAAAGTACTAGATAACCAGGAATGGTACTCTTCTGGGTGCTTAGAACCCCTGAAAATCTGTCCACTTATTAAAGTGCCCAAGTATGGATTGAGGAGTAGAGCTGAGTGAATTATTGACTTTTTTCAATTCAGTAGCTGAAACTAAAACATTACATTTCAGGTTGTATGAAACATTCATTCAACGCAAAATGACTTAAATTTTTTTTTTCATTTCATTTACAGGTATTTTTTACCTTTTTTTTGGTGTTTTAAATAAATCAGGCTAAATTTTGAAACAAAATGTCTTTCAGAAATTAAAAGTCAAAACATTTCTTTTAAAAAATGTCATAATGAACCATTTCAACTGTTCAAAAAAAAAAAGTTAATTTTTTTTAGTAGAAACTATTTTCCAATTTTGACCTGAATTCACAAATAATTTTGGTTGATCCAAAACTACTTCGTTTTGGTGAATAAACTATTCATCTGAAAAACTTCACGCTTTCAAAGCTTTTTTTAACTGTAGAATCCTATTTTCAAAAAAGGCTATTTAACGGTGCAAATTTATCTTTTATAATTTTGTGAAATCCAGTTAAATAGCATGCTCCTAAATATAAATATATCCTCTGTCCCACCCATTGAATATTGCACTGAAAAATTCAAACAGATTGTTCTTTCATGTCTGAATCCATGATGATCACTTCTTACTAAAAGTTTTCTGGCAACAAAAAGGCCTCAGCAACAAGCTGGTGAGTGCCTTCCCTTTGCTTCTCCCTAAATAAAGTAATTATGTACAAAGAAGACTTTTTCTCTGTCGATCTCCTTCACTTTCTCATGTTGGGACAAATTTTATTATGCAGAATTCAGTATCCAGTTGTGTGTATATTGGGTAAATGGGCATCCTACATTATTTACGCATGCAAGTGTATGCTAACACTTGTATGTTTCTGTGGATGTTAAATCTGAGGCCGATTTTGAAGTGATATGAAAACTTGGCTTTTTATGCCGGGCTTTTGTCAGGTAGGCAACAACTTTCAATCTCATACTTTTGGGCTAGGCTTAAGACCTGCCTGAGTCCATTCTGCCATGCACTCCTATTTCTTTCAAGAGATTACCAATGCTACGAATCTACTGTTCATTCACTCTAAGTGTTTGTCAGTGTTGGACGTGTGGAGTTATGCACATTGTGCCAATTGTTGCTATGGGCATGTTTGCACATAATCAAATATATACAACCACAATTTCAAATATGGCTGATAATACATTAATATCTTATATCTATATCGCTGTTCCTCCCTATAACATCTAAAAGTGCTTTACAATCAGTATAAAAGTACTGTATGTTAAGAGTTGACATAAAAATGCTGCACAGAGGAGACCCACATGTAGTGAACAACAAAAAGCTTTACTGGTCCTACCGGCACTTTATCTAGCAATTATTTAGATATATACCGATCACTCTTGTAGCACAAACTTTACCTTCCACTGATGCTGCATTTAACAACTGTAATAAGCCATGTTTAACAACTTACAGCAACACCACAACAGTTTAGGACAGAAAATGGATAAAATTATTTTTTCAAATTAAAATAGCAAAATATAGGCAGGCTTGCTGGCTTTGTACCATCTGGGATTTCACTACACTGGAATAATCCCATGCCAGCTTTGAAACAGATATGTGCCAGTGCAGATAGCAAAGCAGCTGCAATCTCTGTGGGGGGCCGGGATCTGACACATGGAGTCCATATTTGATTGAGATAAATGTCCAGATGTTAAGATGCTCGTCCAGTGCTTATTTGAGCTATCACAGAGTAAGTAGTTTCCAAAACTGGGCTGCAATCCTTATGGGAAGTTTTTTCTTATGACATTTCCAGTATTTCCTGCTTCGTCAAGTTGGCAAAACAGCAAGAACAGCCTTTCTTGAAAAAGTTTGTTTTCCCACTCCTGGCCTTGACTGAAGCCTGCAGGTGCAAGAGTAGCTCAACAATGGGAAAGCATTTCATAAAGGTTTCCTTTAGACCTTTAGAGAGATTTGGTTTACGCTGGATTAAATGTGGGGGATATGGATAGCTCTCCCTATTCCTAACTGTTTCCATGCAGTATTATCGTGTATTAGGGTCACTATATAGGAAATCAGTGTCAAGCACCATGTGATATTTTGCATTGAAATATAAATTGTTACAGTCTGAGCCATTCTTTAAAATCTGGCTCCCAAGAAAACAAAAGTACCTCTGTGCAGGCGCCTGTCATACTGAATCAGTGAACTGGGATACTCAAAGTCTGAGCTGCTGCTGCCTGGTGGTTGATTGCTCTGTTGGCCTCCATGTGGGGTGGGAGGATGATGATTAATAGGGAAGCAGCAGATTAGTTATCTGGAGTGTTTGAATTTTTTACTGAGGTGAGAGAGAACACATAGCCAAATATCACACCCTCCTACTCATGGTGAGATTCATTACTCTCTCCCTGGCAAGGCTGAATTGTGAGTTACCACACGGTGCTGTGCTAGGGGTGTTCTGGGGCCAGTTTGTAGAGTTAGATCTGGCTCCTCCTTCCCTGTTGCTGAAAAATACTCCACAATCACCACTTAAGTACTTCTACAAAGGGAGCTTCCTAGACTTCTTTTCAGCAGTCTTTTTAGTTAGCTGATCCCCATCTATCTGTATTGCATCCAAGTTTTCTGTAGAAATAACTGCCAGATCACTTAACCTTTCCTGTCCCATGAACATTCTTTGATAGGTCTTGATTAATTTTTCCTTGATTAAACTCCTTTCATTAGCAACCATGGTTATAGGAAGAAAGCAAAAAATGCACAATGCTGTTTCTGCATTAGGGAAATTTTCATCTAGAGATGTTTTGCGAATGTAGCTAAGGAGATCAACGGGCACCTTCATTTCCAAGTCCGACTTAAAAATTCACCTGTAAAAACTGGTGAAGAGCTTAATCTCATTCTCAAAACTTGGAGTTTAAATCCCCAAGATGGCTGCTTCCTATGAGGCAGGCTACTTTCTGAGGCTGGCTACATACATTTTTCCCTAGCTTCACATGGCCGGTCATAAATCATAACTCATGTTGTATTGTAGATAAAATGCACCTGGCCAACTATCTAACTGTGCATATAATCCTGTAAAGTAGTGGGAAATATAATTATCAATCTGTGTTATTCTATGGTATGTAATCTTAAGTAAAAAGCTAGTTTTCTTTTAGTGTCTGGGTGAGTCCAAATAGGCCCAAATTTTAAACAAAGAAAACTACACTGCGCATTATCACCCACCTTATCTATGTAAAATGTAGTGATGTTATGTATGAATATTCATGTAATCCTAAAAATGTATATAAGGCAACGCCCCAGTATAATCGGGGCTCAGCCTTTGGAAATAATTCCGCTGAGTCTGTTGTCGACAATAATAAACTGCTGTTTTCCTCATGTCGGTGTCCATCTCCTTAAGTGTGCCATAAATCTTGCTACACCTAAGTTTTGAGTGTGCCTTTAGGTCTTTGCTGCTGAGATTTTTCAGTTTCTCACCTATTAAAAAAGCAAACCTTTCTCCAACTCCATGGTACTTGCACATCCTATTGTCCAATTGTGTAAATGTTGTGCATAAAACAAGGCTGAAAACCTCACTTTCAAAAACGTTTTCAGGATCTCATGCAATTTTGCCTGGCATTACTTTCTTCCTTTGAGATCATTTCTTTTGAACTGCTTGGATGTTGTAATGTTTCGGCCTGTGAAGCAGCAGCTTTGTTACATGCAACAAACCTAGAGGACCATAATTCTGATGAAGCATCTTGAAGGTCATCAGATAAACTATGAGCCATTTTGAATGTCAAGTTCTGGACTCAGCAGTTTTTTTGCTTGCAATGTTAATTTTTTGATAAGATACAAGGAAACACACAGAAATGTTTGTTTGTGAGGTATCATCAGAAGTTCTGGCATAAGACTGTGTGAAGCATTGATCTTATCTAAAGCATCAAGGACACCCTAAACTTGATTTCATGGTGGATGGATTGCCTCTACCTTTTGCTGATTCTTTTGACATGCTTTACCATTTGAATGTAATGCCAATATGTTTTTTTTGAACACATCCAAATGACTAGTAGAATCAGGAAACAAGATATACAATCTTGAATAATTCCAAAAACAGAGCAACTTGGGGAAAAACCATTGCAGCTGCTTCTCCAACAAGATTCAGTGATAGGGCAGCACATGGGCCGAAAGACCTGTATTGACTTACCTGCTGAATTCAATTTTGAATACTTTTGCATGCTGTAGACAAGTTAGCTCCACTGTTGTAGCTTTGTTTTCTGCAATCAGCTATATCTAAATAATTTTTTTAAGTTTCTCTAAAACAACCTCTGTCATACTGTCTCCTGTTTTGATGTGGATATCAATGAAAACTACAAAGCATGAAATGGGGCCTTGAATAAACCCTTTGGGGCATTAAGTGGATAAAATTGGTACCCCACCATGGAAGAATAGGGTGAAGTGCTTTTAAGAAAAAAACATGCCACCACCAACAAACCATGGAGCCCTTAAGAGGCCTCTGACTTTCCCGGGCCAGGTTCCACTGGAATGAATTGAGCCTTCCTTCTTGTGGCTCTCTTATCACATGTAACCCAAACTGTGAGAGAGAGAAAAAATGTTTCATGATAGAAACCTAGAATATTGTGGGATTACTTCCATTAGCTTCATGATATTTTTAAATTTCTGATATAAATAGTTTTAAACTATAAAAATGAGAGGACACAATCTGTGTGGAACATGGGTGACTTTGGGATTGAAATGAGGGACATCCGAGAAGTATGGGTAGCTAGTAGGTTCTCCCCCAGCCCATCTTTTGTACAGTCTTAAATGGTGACAGTAAACCTGTGACTTGTATAACAGAAGAAGTGATGTTCTTATACTGTATGGATAATAATAGACATAAGGGACCAAATTCTGATCTTGATTAGGTAGGGTAGTGTAAACCCAGAGTAACTCCACTGAAGTAATACCATAATTTAAGCTTTCCAGAAGGTTGAAATCATTTCTAAATCACAGAAACCAGTAAATCTTGCTGTGTTTTTAGTTAGTTTGGATGCCTAAAGTTTTAACCCCCCTCCTTTTTATCCCTCCCACTTTATTTGGGTATAATGTTTTCCTAAGAAGGGAGAAACTACAGAGAGCAACTCAATCATGGAGTTTAACCACTGATTAAGAAAGCTTTCTGAATGACAAAAAGGAGACTAGCAATTCCAGGGTCTGGCTTTGCTTTCTAGAGTGAGGCATAAAGCTATAATATGGCACTGACACTATAGTACAACATATAAGTAAGAAACTATGTACCATAGAGTGGTGTGAACTTCATAAGGCCTCTGTATCCAATAGTGCCAGAATATTCTTATTAGCCATGAGGTTTCTTTGCCTTGTTCTCTCTATTATAACTAGAAGGTTGCTCACTTTGATGCTTCTGTAGGCTGACCTGTATGTCCAATAGAGGAACATAGGAAGCTGCCGTTGTGATAAGTGTAAACAGCTTCCTGGGGGGGTGGGGTTTCAGACACATTTCTCTACCTTGAGCAAATTTGGTGGGGTAGGGTTTGATGGGGTGCTCTATTCACCACTGGGTTGGCACCTCCTCCTGGTCACTCTGGGGAATAACTTGTCAGATCAAGCCCCTTCCCATGGCCGCATGCCGTCTTCCTCTCCTCTATCTGGGTTTGTGGCCCCTCTCTCGTGCCACGAGCTGCTGCTGCCTCTCTGTGATTTGGCTGTCCAGCCAGGTCACTATATGTATTTTCCTGTTCTGGGGTATCAGTCTTTCCTTGTCGGAAGTCCTAGACAGTCTTGCCATTCACTGCCTGCTTGTACCACTCCCTCAGTGGCTGGCGGGAACCTGGGCCTGCCCTCTACTCTGGGTTCCGGCTCATGGACCCTCTAGGCCAAGGGTTCCCAAACTGTGGGCCATGGCCCAAAGGACGGAGACAGAGTCTTGGGTGTCTGCTGGCGCAACTGCATTCTCTAGTCACGCTCTTAGGAAATCTTCCACGCCACATGACTCGTGTTCTTTAAATAAAAGCTATGTAATGTAATGTTTTGAGCTATATATGTTAGACAGAGTACAACAAAAATGTAATTTATTTATTATTTTAAATCCCCCCCCCCAAACAAGCTGCGATATGTCAAGTTTAATTCTTGTGAGTACAACTGTGCGTTTTACTTAGCAGGAGCGCACAGTCTGCCATTTACAACTATAACAATCAGCAAGCAGTATTTCAATCTGACAGGGATCGATTCATTTTTTGACAATGTGAAGGGTGCACTGGTGGAGAAGATAATGGAAGTCCTGGACCATCTACAACTACATGAAATGAGCCTGCCCTCCCTCCTTCCAGCACCCCCCCCTCCAAAAAAAAATGCTAAGAAAATCTGACGTACTTGAACTTCAGATTCTCCTTTACCGGCTCGGATGAGTAAGTACCTATTGCCTCAGAGTGCCATAAAGGGAAATGAAATGTGTACATCGTTTATTTACAGTGTTATAGTTTATATGTCTGTAATAACGAAAATTAATCATTTTCCTCACAAAGCGTTAATAGAGGGCTGTAGTGCCTATTGCAGCTGCACAAGTGGGCCTCAGGGAAAAAAGTTTGGAAATCCCTTCTGTAAGCCAAGAGCCAAGTCTGTTCCCTTCCAGACCTTACTGCATTTCCCTGAGCCCTTCCTAACCTTCTGGCTCTCCCCTCCTTCTCTGGGTCTGTCAGTTTCACAATTTCTTCTTCCCAACTAGTTAGGCAGCCTTTCTCAGCAGTCCCTTCTGCTTCCAATTTCCTGTCTTTATAGTCCCAGCCCAGCTCTTTCCTCCTCAGCTGGTCTCCTTACCTAGTCAGGGGATTGCTTACTGATTCCCCTCAGCTATGACTTATTGGGTTAATTATCCCCCTTCTTACTCTGCATTAATCCTTTCTGGGCAAGCGTAGGGTAAACACCCCTCACAGAGGGGATGTCTAGAACATGGGGGAAGGGTAATGGGACCTGGGGGGAGGGGAGAAGAGACAGGGTGCATGTGGGGTTACAGACACATGCCAGACAGTCCCTGTGCACAGAACTGCTTTTTAACACCCTCCACTCCATTTTCCTTCCCACCTTATCCCAGAATTTCACACCCTTCCTAAACTCTGGTTGGAATTGCTCCCCCACATCTCCTTTTTCCAGAGTCAATATTTGCGACAGTAGTTTATCTGAGAAATCCAGGGTTCCTTATAAATAGTTCCTCCTCCTCTCCCCTGCTTTCATCTCCCCATCTCCACCCTTCCCACCTCATTTCCAGGTCCCTCCAAAACACAGCAGCAAATCAAGTAGAGGAGCTGGGGAATGGAATAAGAGGCCTGATTCCCAACTACTAGAACTCACAGCACATTGCAAGATAGATCCCTGCTCCAAAGCCCATTAAATCAATGGGAGTCTTTCCACTAACTTCAGTGGGCTTTGAATCAGGCCAGTGGTTCTCAAACTTTTTGCACTGGCGACCCCTTTCAGACTGCAATCCTCTGCCTGCAACCCCCCTTATGGATTAAAAACAATTTTTTTTATATGTAACACTATTTTAAATGCTACATTTATAACCCTGTTGTTTAAAATGAATTTACTGTTTCTCGCTGCTGTTAAATTAAGACTAACCCACATTTTAATCGAATTGTTATAAGCAGAAAAGTTATTTTTAAATAGTTACTGTTTAATATTGGGGGCGAGGCTGACTTCAGAGCTGCGTGGCTAGACGGCGGTGGTTGCTGGCCAGGCCCCCGGCTCTGAAGGCAGTGCTGGCGTCAGCAGTAGCGCAGAACTGCAGCAGTAAGGGTGGCAATGCGTAACGTTTGACCTTTGCGCTGGTGGGGCTAAGGCAGGTTTTGGGGTTGCTATTGCCCCCTCAAGCCCTCCCCAGTGCCATCCCTGTCTGTGTGTCTGCCTGTTAAATTATAAATTGCATGTTTTTTGCCAATCTCAGTGTTCTGATTGGTCCGTGGTCAGATCTTCAGCTGCTTAACAGTTTTGTCTCAGTCCCATCCTTTTAGTCTCAAGACAACAAACATGCGCACACAATACTGCAACCCCCAGAGTCCAGCTTCCTTAAAGTGGTGATAGTATAAATATATATTTTGTTTAGAAGGAATGATCACTGCATTATACATTTACATGGGGTTTTTCAAGCAAATACACCACATGGTGATAGAAAGGTGTTTGTAATTTTTTAAAATGCTAGATTTAAATCATATGTTTTAAAGCAGTAGCTCTCTGTTTCGTGCATGTACTCATGACCACCCACGCAATAACCTCTTGACCCCCTGAGGGGTCACAAGCCCCAGTTTGAGAACCCCTGAATCAGACCGCTGAAGCTGAAGTTTAGCCAGTGTAACGTTTGACTTATCCCCACTCTAGCTTAATTAACATTAAAAGTGGGCTTGCTTTAACTTTGACTCGATATGCACTGAATCTTCTGAAATAGAAATTTGGTTGCTGCAAATGTATTACTCAAATGTCTTATTGTTGACATTTCTTGCAGACCATTGCGTTAAGAAAGGCATAGCCTGCTCCCTGTCTATTCTGATCTGTGCACTGTAATTTTATTATAATTCATTGCTAATCCAACTCACTTTACTTAGTCTCATTGTCTTTAATAGAACTGCTTGTATGAGTGAAGTAAACTGAATTTTGGCCCTGAAACTGTAGGCTGACACTTTGCAGTGCATCTTTTTTCTTTAATCACTGTTTATGGCTGCTGTGTGATTTGCATTGGTCCATAGCAGAAGGAAATCAGAGAAATTATAGTATTGTAGTAAGACACTGAGCATTGTTTTAAGGGCCCTTATTACTCTGTAAAATCAAATATTATGTGCATTTTCCTGAAAGCAGAAGTTTGTTTTAATTTTTTTTACATTTTTTACTCCGAGATGGGTGATATTTCCATTTTTTTCATTTCATTTGTTTCTTCGTTACATGCATCCTGTAATTCAGCTGAGCTACTTCTCTGATTGTATAAACCATTCAAATGCTCACAAAGTTCTCCATAAAAAAGTAGAACTGGTGATGCTGAGGAAATGTATGACGGTAAAGGGAGGGTTCATATTCTGCTCTGTTATGCTGAGGTAATTTAGAGAATCTTATTGAATGTAAAACAGTACTTCTTGATTTATTCCGGTGTTGCCAAGATCAGACTCTGGGCATTAGGTAAAGCATTGATGAACTGCTGAGGGCTCTGGAGGCTTCTTGTTAAAATTCTACTACTAAGTAAAGGGGCAATTCGGGTGGTCTCTCTCCCCTAGTGGAATTCATCCCCTTTGCATCCTGCTAACTGTTCCCTGCCAGATGATCCCTGGGGCTAATAAAAACACTTCTGAAAGAGCAAATTGGGATGTACCAGATGGTGCCAAGTGTCAGATATGTTGAGAAACATTTCCTGGCTGAAGATAAGAGTCTTCACCCTCTCTCTCCTTCCCCCCTCCCCACTGATCCCCAAGGTGAAGTCTGTGCTGATGCTAACAATGTACTCTGTATAGTTCATAGGAACAAAGAGTAATTTCCAGCTAAGTGCACTTCATGTGCATATTTACAAAGCGCTGTTGCTTCCCTCCTTGGGAAATGACTAATTCTCCAGCCTCTCATCCCACTCTCAGTGGGCGCATGTTCTTCCTGTACCCAGGGGATTGATCCACAGGCTAACAGGGAATGTTACTGGGTGAGCCCTTGCTAAAACACATCACTGTGGTACAGTAAACACAGGAAAGTCCAGCCCTCCCTGCCCCCTGATGCAGAAGGCCACCTCGCAGGGGAACAGGTCTGGTTGTGCTGTATAGGGGGCAGCTCAAGGAGTAATAAGTAACCGAAATATTTTGTGCAGAATTGTGGACCACATGGCCCGTCATGTGTCTCTCTTCTAGTCTGAAGGGGCCATTGTTAGCGTTGAGGGATTCTCTTGAGGCACAACCAGAACCCACGGCTTAGCCCCTGTAGCTAAGCTTGGAGCTTGTAGTTGCAGTCCCTTTCTCCTGCTCTCCATTGGGTGCCATGTAAGACAGGATGATCCAGATCACAGCAAATCCTGTGGGCCCTCACTACTCGTGGCTGCCCTGCATGCTGCCAGGCATGCAGTCCCTACAAAGCTGCTCTCTGTGCCAAGCAGGGGCGCTCCGTCTACCAATCACACCATAGGTGCAGGAGAACTGCATTCGTTCTGCAGCCAAGGGACTATTCATTGGTGGGAAAGTAGGCAGAATTTGCTCTTCTGTGGCCTTGAAAGTATTGAATTTCTAACCTTATAAGTCTTGCTAGATCCTCACAGATGGGAAGAATCTTTAATCCAGAATTGGGCAGTTTTTTAAAGTTTACAAAATGTTTTTTTATTTTATTTTATTATAAAGAGCTTTTCAGAAACATGACCTATGCCATCTCTGGGTAAGACATCAAAGCTCTCCATTCATTTCTTCATCTCTGGTGGACTGCCCTAGACTCAATGTTGTTACTTAGCTGTTGGGGTAAAATAACTTTAAAAAATACGATCCAAAATACTTGATCCATTATTTTTCTTTTAGTTTGTCTAATAAACTAAATGCTACATACAGTTATGGGAAGAATCTTTCTTTCCAACATTCCCTTCCCCCTGACTTTTCATCTGGTGAATCTTTTAAGGTATTGATTTTCTTTTCCTCTCTATACCCCATTTTAAAGAGTTATATTTCAGTTGGATGCTACAGTATATTTGCTAGCACTTTACTGAAATGCTTTGAAAAAAGGAACTTCTTGTTTCCTTTGCTGAGCATATAGTTTAGCTTATGTTGACCCATCTGAAAGGATTTCCTTTGTATAACAAAGCTCGGGATGGGGTATAAATGACAGGAAGCACATTGTATTTGCACACTTGCTGAAAAATGCTGTAGGCTGCTGTAAGATTAATGCATATTAAACTGTTGATACTGAAAAGTACGTTTTCTTTTTTTTGAATTGTTTCTTTCCACTTTAGAAAGAGACTGTTAGGGGAACAAAAGCAAAAGAAGCAATACAGGAGGCTAACTTCTTGCTCTCAATGTCTGAGTAATATTTATACACTAACAGAGATGGAAGAGCTTGGGAAAGGGAAAAGTGTTCTCACTTCAAAAATAAAACAAATCTCTAGCTTCGTTATGGTACTGCATTTATGAGGCTATGAAGAATCAGTGGGATTGTTAGCAAATCATTTATCCAGTATACTTTTCCTTGAAAATTTATCCCCAAACAGATGTTATTGTAACAATTTTGTTTGTTGTTCAGAATTGTTTGAGGAAGTTTTATATGTACCACTTCAATCTATGGATTGTCTGTGTCCTGGCTGTGTCTTCAAGTATGTGCCACTTGTTCATTGTGTATGATTTGTTGTACTCCCTGCTTCTGAGGAACAAAGTGGGTGAAAGATGGTAATTAGGTCATGTTAATCTATAGTCAATGGCCATGTAGAAAAATTGAAAGAAAGCAGAGAATGGAATCAATGAAATTGTGATTGTAGGTTTCAGTTAAAACCCTATTGATTGATGGTATTCAAATCTTCTGGTGATGTAAAAGAAATGGCTACAGCAACAAGTCAAAATAGTCTTGAAATCATTGGCAGCATCCATATGTTGTCTGCTGGAAATCGTTCCCACTGGGAAATTATGATGGGAAAGGGTTGCCTCATCTTCTGATGATTTCTTTTCTGAGCAACACCTGAAAAGTCACCCAGTTTGAATAAATGTTCACAAATCCTTTTCTTCAGTATTCATCCTTTTCTAAACCTGGGCATTAGTCAATTGGGCAGGTCAGTTCCTGACTGGAACCATAGGGGCAAGGAGGGTGTGCCTTTTTGGCCAAAGGAGCTCAGAAGATAATCAGAGTTTACTTCTGGATGCATTTGCTTATGCTGGGTTTTCAGGGAGAGAGAGAACCTAAGAACCTTGAGGTAAAGGTGAAGCTAATAGGGGCCAGGTAGGTAAATGCCCATGGGAGAAGTAGGGGGGTGCTGGGTTGGAACCCAGAGTAGTGGGCTAACCCAGGTTCCTCTACTGACCACAATGTCATAAGCCTCAAGAAGAGGATGGGGCTGAAGACCCTAGTGAGGGCAGCAGGACTGTTTGTTTTTTGGACTGTTTACTATCCTGGGAAGGGTGCATTTGGACTTTGTGACTTGGCCAGAGGGCTAAACCACTGAAGGACCCACCTGGTGTGCAGAGGGCACCAGGGATGGAAAAAGGACTGTGGTACCACATCCTGCTACTAGTAAATTCTCAAGCTGTGAGTGTGCCCATTCCACAGTCTGTGTACATCATAGAAACGTAGGGTGGTAAGGGACTTCAAAAGGGAATCTAGTCCATCCTCCTCACTGAGGCAGGATTGAGTATACCTAGACCATCCTTGACAGGTGTTTGTTTAACCTATTTTTAAAAACTTTGACAGATCAGGGATTCCAGAATCTCCCTAGGTAATCTGTTCTAGTGCTTTACTATCCTTATAAATGGAAAAATTTTCAAAATCTCTAACCTAAATCTTCCTTACTGCAAACTAACCAGCTTACATCTTGTCCTACCCTTGACTGATGACCATCCTCTTTATAATAGCCTTGAACATATTTGAAGATGGTAATTGTGTTTTCTCCTCAGTCTTCAATAAGACCACACATGCCCCCAAGTCTTTTAACCTTTCCTCGTAGGACATGTTTTCTAAGCATCTTTTTGTGGCTCTCCTCTGGACTTTTTCCAGTTAGTCCACCTCTATCTTAAACTGTGGAGCCCAAAACTGGACACAACATTCTGATGCCTCAGTGCCATGTGCAGCAGAACAATTACCTCCCATGTCTTCCTTACATCACTTCTGTAAATACATCTCAGAATGAATTTGCCTTTTTTGCTACACCATCACGTATTCCATTTGTGATCCACTATAGTCCCCATATCTTTTCTGTAGTACTATCACCTAGCCAGTTATTCCCCATTTTGTATTTGTGCTTTTGACTTTTCCTTCTTAAATATGGTGCAGAAATGGTCTGTCTCTAAAGTCAGGAACAAATTTATATAGGGGCCAAGATAGCATCAATCTAGATGGTTTATAGGACAATTTACTTTTTTCTGATGTTTTTCCCTGAATTGGGTCTCAAAGTTAGAAAATTTTGGAGTTTCTATATGATATTCTGTGTAGATTTCATTCAGTTTTAATATTTGAATGAGATACTAACTAGGGAACTGGTTGAGATTGCAGAATTTTCAACTGGACATATAGAAAGAATGGTTTGAACCACTGTGATTTTGTATGATTGGAGAAATTTTCTGCACTCTTGATGACCCTTCCTAAATCCTATCCCAGAGCTGCTTTCACCACAGTTTTATCTTCTTCATGCTGTTTTGTACACAATGTACTGGCCAGCCCTCATTCCAACACTTCAAAAATGTACCCCACCTTTTATGAGTGAATCAACTTTTAAGTTCAGGAGGAAAAACACATTGTATCCATGGCTGTGAAGAATCCCTTGGGAAGCTAAAAGTTCAGGGAAGCCATAAGAAAGTAAACTGAAAACCAGAGTGTTTTAAACATAGTTTTTAACCTTCAATGGATAACATTTTAGGTAATTTAGTGGATAGTTATCTGTGGTCAGAGGCTATCACGTATCTCAGCAGACCGCAGTGGACATGCAATTCATTATGGGGAAAAGTCATTACTAAAGATAGAACAATGGTCTCCCAGGTTCCTGAGCAAAAGCTCATTTACTGAACTTAGAGCAGCTGGTTTTAAGCCAGCATGTTTCTCATGCACAATCAAGAAGTCTTCGGATGTCATAGTGTGAAAGGGCTAAATGGAGATTTATAATAGGCTACAGAGCCTTTCACTAGTTCTAGTATCTGACTGGTGAGGTAGTAAATGGCTGCTCAATGCCTTAGGAAAAATGACTTCATGGCTTCAGAGTTGTTCCTAGGGAAAGGGCAATGTCTTGGCAGCAAAGCTAAAGAAGTGAATGGGCATTATGGAATTTAACCTACCATTTCTCCTTAGAATGGGAGTAATGTGTGGGATATTTGAACAAATGCTGTCCTCTAACCCTCCCCCCCCCACCCAAAGGGGGCTTAGCATTGGCAATTCCAAAACATTCATGAGTTCCAGTTAACTTTTTAACATGAAATTGGTTCCCATAACTAAAATGCCAAATCATCCCCATCTATATCAAGCGCTGAGACTCTCTTCTGGAGCTTGTTGGGGGATCTGCAGGTGTTAGTTACTGATAGCAGATTCAGTGCCATGCTGTGGAGAAACAAATTTGCACCTTTTACGAGTGTTAAATTCACTTAATGAGAAAAGAGGAAACTGCTAAAAAGTTTTCTCAGCCAAAATGCTGACTGGTTTTCAGGTTTTCAGACAACTGATTTCATTAGTCTCCTCATGTCCTGTGAATGTCGCAAAAGGACTGAAACTTCTCTCAGAATTATTGAACTGCTGATGAAACAAATAGTGTTTCCCCCCCTGCCTGATAGCTTCTGACTACATCAGTGATGTGTTACATGTAACCACAAAATACATTCTAGCCAAATAGCTATATGGCTTTGTTTGCCATCCCTTTTTCTGGCCCTTTTGAGCCTTAGTAGAAATGGTGCCAGCACCATTTTTTTGCTCATAGGTGACATGATCCTTTGTGAAAGTGGTCTCATTGACATGGCCATGAAGTTTGTGCCACAGTTTATAATTATTTCATAGATTACACTTTCATTTCTAGACAGCTGAACGCATCCCAGCTTGGTCTGTGGCTAAACAGCTTCAAAGCAGCTCTGTTGTGAGATAATAAATCAAGGCAAGGTAATGATTTCTTTGTGTGGAAGATCATGCATCACTAAGCATGATTCATGACAAGAAGTATAGTGCTGGCAAGTGAGGTACGTTTTTGATACCCCTTTTTGCAGAGATGAACTTATTCCTTAACCTTTGTGTTAGCTGACTAAAGAGATAAGCCTTTACTTATTTTGTCTGTGTTCTTTTTTTTTTGCTGCCTGGTGGCTTATCTCTCCTATTTAACATTTCCAGACTTTGCTTCCTTTTAAAATATACAGTGAATAAATACATAGGCCAAATGGCATTGATACTACCCAGTAAAGGATAGAAGATCTTAAACTGATTATGTATGTTGGACGGAGTTAGTTATTGCTTAGGTACACATGAAGGAAATGTGCAGGCAAGATAATCAGTTTGAGCCATGGCTCAGCTATAAAGTTGATTGCTTCAGGACAAACATCCACATACCTTTCTATACGCCACTTTATCTGATGATCTGATAAACTACTTCTTCAGCTTCAATTTACACATTGAGATTTCTTATCTAAAATGATCTATCCCATACTTAACTCTTACTGTTGGCAGATGGAGTTCAGGGATTTCCCATTGATGGTAAAAACTCCTGTTAACAGCAAAAGGTGCAGTGTTTCTGGCATCAAGGTGTTAATTATGTGCAGCCCATCCTGTTCCCTCTCCTTGGTTATGCTTTTTTTGTGATCTTACACTCAATATTCCCATTCTCCAGGGGATGATAGTGTTCATATAACAGAATTTGGAAGGGTAGGTAAAACAAATAGTGTAAATGCTAATGTTCAAGTCAGCTGGCAGAGCACTGATGAAAGCAGCATGCACCTGAGAATGAAAACTGGAGATGTTGTAAAGATTTTTGAGTTATCTGAAAAAGTGTCGCCTTTAGCCATTGCTGCTATTCCTCTAGCACAATCAGCAGATCACTTCAGCAGTTAAATATTCCACCAGTGACTTCTCCCATTTGAATGATGTGCACAGGACAGTATCGTTGCCTAACTAGATTTGTAATGGTTTGTACTGTTGCATCTGTGCCTGGAAAATATAATTATAATAATAATTTTTGTGCTTATCTAGAAACACATTCTGATACCCTTATGTTGGGTAGCATCTTACTCTGTGATTAGTTCCATTGACGTCATTGTGTTATTTGTACAGTTAAATAATATTTATTGTGAGCAAGGGGATCTCTCTGACCCATACAGGTTTTCATTTGAGTTACTCAAAGTACTCTTAAAAATATTGGGCGGTATCTTTAGCTGGTAAATTGGTGTAGCTCCATTGACTTCACTGATGGATTTACCATCAATGTGCCAATTAAGAGGTCTTTAAATATTATAGCCATCATTTTATACTTTTAAAAATATAGTCTAGCTCAGTGGTTCTCAAACTTCACTGGTCCATGTACACCTTCTTTAAAAATGGATTTTTCAAGTACCGTGTACTTTTTGTGCACATTAACTTAAGTCCTTTATAGGAATAAGTATTTCTGGAGTCCTAGTAAAATAAACACTTAAGGAAGCCTATAGTGTTAGTTTATAACATCCTTTTTTAAATATCTCAGGTTTTTAGACCGTGCATTATTTTTGTTTTGCGTTGCTCAGATTACAAGAAACAATTAAATCTCAAATAATGTCTTGGTGTCTTTTTTGGTATGCTGTTGAACTAAATCAAGAGTTTGACTTGTCTAGTTTAAAATTAAAGTTCCTCCTAATTCTTACCTGGATTTTGTTGAACATGAGCTGAAGTCTACTTTGTTATCTTTTTACAAAAGTTAAATCAAGAAAAATACAAAATATTTAGAGTAGCTTTCAGAGAAAATTAAAAAGTGCTAGAGTGTACTTGCTTCACAGAACATAGTTGCTTTGTCAGGTGAAAGATTGGTGAGTTTCAGGTGGAGGACTGGTTCTGCATTGAAATTTGCACTGTAGTTGTTTTCAGTGGTCACCAGGGCAGAAAAATTAGTCTCACTCAGGTACATAGTGCTGAAGAGCGTCAAAATATCAAAGCTCGGTCAGATATCAGACTAAATTGCTCTCTCTCCTTCTCAATCAAAAGTCAGTGAGCTGCACTTTATTGAACTCCAAGCTTGAATCCCCCATCTCATGTAAAGTAATTCTTCCTTTTCCAGGAACCCATCTAACAGGTTGTCTTCTACTGAAAACGGGTCCCTGATCCTAACCTTGGCACAAGGCAACTTTAGCTTTAGTTCGTCCTTGTTCCAATGCTTCAGATTCCTGGTTGCCCTCCAGTGTTGGGTGCTAATTAACAACGTTAGGTCATAGCGGTGTCCGAGTGAGTAATACCAATATTGAGTTATGTTCTGGTCACAGCTGACCCCTGGGCCTTGGACAAGTATCCCATCATCCAATTCCCCTCATGGGTAGTTACCACACGTGCGGCGTTAGGCCCCTCCTGGTACACATCCGTACCCTTTAGCCAATAGTGGTGCCCGATACACTTTCCAGCTATTGGGTACATGCAGGGGTGGGCCTCCCTCCCCTGCAACAAACATACTTACCCCAAGTCCCACTTATCACAAGAGTCGGGGTTAACGGTATAGTTGTCTTGCTCTATCCAGGAGTGAGGGATTTGCGGGATCCATAAATTCCCTCCTATTAGCTGGGGGAGTATAAAGAATGGGCACCAGGTGTTCAGTTTCCAAGGTACCACATATTTTAAGTGAGCTTAGCACCACTCGCCCTTGCACCAAAAAGAGATGGGCTATACCCACGCATCTCCTGGGAGGCCCAGCTCTCGCCTCCACATGGTGGTGTTTAGCCTCTGTCACTATATAGAGCATTTGATATTGTTGGTTGGCTTCTATTTGGGCTGTTATGTACCGGGTTTGGTTATTTACCACACTTTGTTGCTTTTGGAGTTGATAGGACTCCCACAGGGACAGATTGGTCCATTGCCAATTTAACACCCAAGCCAAGGCATTCTGTTGGATGGTATCCCCCATAAGGGGTCCCCAATGGGCTAGAATTATAAGGGCGTGGCCAGCTGAACTTCCAGCAGTCCTGAGTTTATTGCACAAGGTTTCAATATCCCACTGATCAAGGGCTCCTACCCCTATAGCGGTGCCTGCTCCTACTAGAGCATCGCCAATACTGTGCCCATGTAAGCGGAGTCACGTCAATGGCCACAACTGTTGAGTGAATGGCCAACAACCCTGGAGGATGCGAGATATGATGCCACGGACATATTAAATGTTCTGCTTACATCCATTATTCGTTGTGCCTGGGTCATGTTGACACAGCGTAGAAGCTGCCTTCGGTACATGATGTATCCCGTGATCGTGTTGTTATTGTTGACGTGGCCGGGAGCCCTGGGTATGTTATACACCAGTATAACTTGGGATATAACCACTTGCTTCTTGGTAACATTCTGCTTCTTGGGGTATCTTGGGATTTGACTACCTGCTTCTGGTAATGTTACAGAAGAAAGCTAGGCTACACCCGGGTTCTAGGGTGCCAGTGGCAGTACCTAGGACTGTCCAGGGGTTACCAACTGATAGTGGTCCCTTTATTGTGTGCAGGTCGGTGCACTGGTCCCAGTCCCAGTACCTCCTGTCCTCGTTCCAATTTTGGGGTCTATGGCAGCAGTAAGCACTGCTGCCATTATAGTAAACCGTGATCCCCCACGTTATAATCCGTCCCTATTCCATGTGTCCCCATATCTATAAAGGATACAGCTGAAGTTGGTGACCTTAATGGAGATAATCACCTTTCTGTTTGCCATGGGAAAGAGAGTACCATTGTCTATTCCTGGAAGTGTTTGCCTGAAGCTAGAGTGGCAGAGCGCCCAGGGGATCCATGTAGTCACTATTGCCCTGCATGCGAGGACAACTTGGTATTAGGAATATACACAGGGTTAGTTGCCCCACGCGTTAACACATAAGGTGTATCACCAGCTCTTGCAGCTAGTATCTCTCCGGGCTTTGGTGATTTCCCAGGGGTATGCACCCACACTGTTCTACCTGGGATTCCAACATCCCCTGTCCTGTGTTTGGTGGTCTCCATGGGCGGTGCCACCATTGACTGTGGAGAGGGCTTTTACATAGATTAATTGGGCGATACAATCCCCTGGCTCAAATGCCAGAGGGGCAGGTCCAAGATTGTGGAGTATCACATTGATCTCCCCCTGGTGGCCCGGATTGATTACCCCACCCATGACTTGCCCTCCCTGGTATGCTATGCTTGACCAGGCGGTTATTTGCCCATTGGTACCTTGGAGAAGTTGCCACACCAAACCTAGGAGAATGCATTCCTGTGTCCCAGGTTCTGTTGTTACCCGCTCTGGGGTCCGTAGGTCTAAATCCACACTACCTTCTGTTGCCCTAAATGGTAGGTAGGCTTGGGGAGTTAACTTCCATATCCGGAGGGTGATAGGCAGGCTAGTCTGGGGCCTGTTTATCATTCGCTTATACGGACTTACATGCCCACTAGGGGGGACAATTATGCTCAGCAGGGCATGGTGGAGAACCTTAGTTCACCCCTTGAGGGTCCTGTGTGGGTGAGCTTTCGGATTTGTTTCTTCAGTATCCCATTATCTCTCTCCATTAGCCTGGCCGCCTGTGGATGGTACGGTATATGCTTAGTCCATAGGATTCCTGCATCTTTGGCCCATTGTTGTACCACCTGTCCCATGAAATGCAATCCTTGGTTGCTCTGAATTTCCTTGGGGATGCCATATGCCAGAACAAGCTGGCTCAGGCCCTCGAGGGTGGAGGCTTGGTTGGCCTGCCTCACCGGGTAGGCTTGCAGGATTCCTGAATATGTATCTACTGCAGTTAAAGTGTATTCCTTTCACCCCTTCCTGGGGTAGAGGCCCTATGTAGTCAACCTGCCACACTGTCCTGGGCCTCTCCTGCCTGCGAAGGTGCCCAGAGGGTTTAGTAATTAGCTGTCTAGTTAAACTGTGTTCATTTTTTAACATTAATAGGTTCAGATAACTGAAATGCCAAATCTTCCCCATGTATATCA
The DNA here is from genome assembly GCA_007922155.1 of Mesoclemmys tuberculata. Lineage (NCBI taxonomy): Eukaryota > Metazoa > Chordata > Testudines > Chelidae > Mesoclemmys > Mesoclemmys tuberculata. The sequence continues at coordinate 16,489,201 of ML675631.1, forward strand.
AGCACTGAGACTCCTGGGGTCTGCAGGTGTTGCCTTCAAATTCTCGCCTCCCCAATTTTTTTTTTAATACTTTGACCAAATAGAGAAAATTCTCCAAAGAGCAGAAATATTCAGAAAGTGAAATAAGTGAGTGAAAATAGATTGTTATAATTAATATCACTTTCCATATGTCTTAAAATTATATGTAGGGGTTTTTTTTTGTGCTAAGGAGAATCTGTACACATTTTTTGTGAAACTATATTTTGGGCAAATCATTTACTCAATTTTAAGGTCAGGCTGCTTTTAAATCACCATAATCTCTATTACCATAACTTGATCTGGAAAGTAGTCATAAATTGCATTGTGTAATATTAGCATAAACATGTTAATGGATTCCCATTGGATTATAAATGGTGGTTGGAAGACCTTCAAAAGTTTGTGGCTTTGCCATGCTTGAATTATGGGCATGATCTTTCACTAGAGGGATGCATATAAACATCTATAATCATTCTGTATTCAGTTATGTATCCTCCATTATGCCTGTTATGTATCCTCCATTATGCCTGTAATGTACTTAGCAGTAAAAACATGGGAATATAAATGAGACCACAGTTCAGGAAAAAAATACATTTGACATTTTTGCTGCAGTGCAAGAAAGGGAAACCTTGCAGTAGTACTTTCCTCCCTTTTTTGTGTGGTTCACTGATATGAGAAGTACTATGGGCATAGTCAAACATGTTGCATACTCCTTGAGAACAGCACTGTAACCATCAATATTTATCAGCCATCAACAGCATCATCAGTTTTTAATTTACAGGTTTCATCATTTCCAGCCCTTGCCATAGTGATGTCTAGATATGTTGTCCAATGTACCAAAGCCTATTCATCCTCTTGGCTTCAGCGCTTAAGATTTCATTACTTCGATGGGTAAAGAATAGAACAGTTATAAACTGTAACAAAAGATAAACAGAAGCGACTTCTATGGGAATACAGTGATTATGTTCCTAGTTTGAAGAGTGGAAAATTGTCTGAGTAGTCATAAAATCTATAATGTTCAGCTGCCCATCATTGTTACAGAACACTCTGAGTTGAATTAGTTCACATTCAAGCTCAGTCTTTTGCTTCATGTTGACATCCAATATGCACTAAACCAGAGCTGGTTAAACCTTCAGGCTGGCTTTGTGGTGAAACTGAGGACTGACATAACATTTCACTGAAAATAGAGAGACAAAACTGTGCAACATCCATACCCTCTTTGTGAAACTTGTCAGCATTTCATGAAATGTCACCGAATATAATTCAAATGAAGCATTGCCACTGTAGCTAGCAGTACTAAGAAAGACCACTGAAGAGTGAATCCAGGAACTTCAATACCAAATACTTTAAAGATATATCTCATTGATCCTCTTATAGGATCTTGTAGGAAAAGTATATTCACCATTCTTCAATAAGTGTGTGCAACATATGTTTGTGCATTGTATATTCTATATGGACATATACCTGCATGTATGTATATGGTAGTTGCAATGAAACTATTTGACATTTGTAATGTTTTTTTAAAATTTTGTATGTGCATATATCTTGACATCAGCCCTGTACCTAAATTATTTCATTTGGAAAGAGACTTGAACTAGAGGGAGATAAATGGAGGGGAAAATTCACTTTACTTCTGCATAAATAGTGTCTTCAAAGAACTGCATCACAGCTAAGAGCACAGTATTTCTGTCAGGGCTGGCTAAGCACTATGGGAAAGACTATCTGTGTCGGCACCATCTGGTGATTCTTGGAAATATTAAAAGCGTGATAGCATCCCAAACGCCTAATGATACAAACCTTTATACCACACCACATAATAATGAACTTATTCTCTCTGTTTCACTCCGCGATGACACATCATATCCTTCAGGTTGCTCCCAGTGTGGGGCCATGCCCCTTGACCACAAAAGAAAAAGGGGAGGAGGGAACAGTGAGGGTAGTCCAGAACAGTTATTTCAATAACATTTCAATAACAGGAAGAGATACAGAAAGCTGTCATAGACTATGCTTATTTTTGCTATGGTTTTGCTCATTGCCGTTGAGGGAGCTTGCAATGACTTTTCTTTGTAATGACACATTTAGTTGTGACTATGCAAAAAAACTCCTCTCTGTCATGTGAAAAAATTTGATTTCTAGTGAATCCCAAGTTGTCAGGCACCTCTGAATACTTAAGCTTGCAGTTCATTTATTTTTCTCTTGTTAATGAGCTTCACTTTTTATAGTTATACTTGACTGAAACTTTTTTGTTATGCCAGTGAGACCTGGATGAAATGATGCAGAAGACTGAAATTATTCTTGAGGTTGTATTCCCAGCCCTTTTATGATTCCTCCCAATTTGAAACTTGGGAATGAATTTACTTGCAAGTAGAAGAAAAACAATTTTCTCTTATAAGAGCCATGGAATAAAATACTGCACAATGAACAGCATTGCTTGGAAAATTTATAAAAGCGTGAACAGAAAAATGCTGCCCTTTCACAAGAGGCATTAACATGTTGTTCTCAGATTTCAGTTAAATCTCCAGTAGCTGAGGATTTGTTTTAATGTTGTTACCTAAAGAGTTATTTAAACACACTTCCTCCTGTAATAACATCAAAAGGTGTTTGTAATACTCTACTTAATTATTTCAAAAAAGAAAATGAACTGTAATAGTCCTTCTGCACTAAGTATTTCCCCTGTAGTAGAAAGAATGGTGCACGTTATAATTTTCATGCACTAGATCATTGTTTGTTCCAGGTCTAATGCAATCTTGAGTTACAGTACACTAGTATGCTTAAGAAGTCAGTCACTTCAGTAATTTGGACTATGTTCCTTTCTCAGTTCCTGTTGTGATATTCTCAGGTGTTTTTACCATATAGTCATATGACTTTTCCAGCGAAAAAGGCTGACTCATAAACTACCATGGATTACAATGTGGTTATTGTCTAGATGTGAGGGAAGAGACAGTTTTGTGTAATGATTCAGCCTTCACTTCGTAATAGTTTAAAGAAATGCATCACTGACATTTTTATTTTAATGAAACATTTTTGTACACTAGAGAAGACAGTGTTTTTGTGAAAAATGTGGAGAGGTTCACTTTGCAGTCTCCCATGAGAGTTTACTATAGCCATGCTCAGCCCAGATTCTGTGGAACTCTTTCTAATACAGCGGTTCTCAACCTGTGGGTCGCGACCCCGGCGGGCGTTGAACGACCAAAACACAGGGGTCGCCTAAAGCCATCGGAAAATACATATTTCCGATGGCTTTAGCCGCTGAGAAGTCGCGCTACCATCTGTAGCAGCGCTATTCAGCTGGAACGCACACCGTTATGGATGCGCGTTCCAAACTGAATGCCTGCGCGCATGCGCAGACGTGATTGCATCATCCGTCCGGGGCCTAAGGGGCGGGGGAAGCGGGAGGAACGCTCCACAGTCCATAGCAGCGCATTATGTGTGTCCGGCGCATGCTGACGTCATCAGTGGGAAAATGAAGATGTTGTGGAAAATGATATTCGCTGTGCCCTTGCAAAGACCGCCCCAAGAATTTCTGAATTGGTAAGCAAGAAGCAGCCACAACCATCTCACTAAATTTGGCAGCATACTGTTGCAAAATATTGCACTGTTGTTTACTGTTATATTACTGTTATTATATTTAAACCCATGCTATGCCATGGTGAAATGTTATTTATTGGAATTAGTAATAAATATTTCTCAACATATAATTAAATATTGTTTTTGTGATTAATCAATATGTTTAAATTATGTTTGATTTGTGGCAATGAGAATACATAATGCATATCAGGTATTTACATTCCGAATCATAACTGTAGCAAAATTACAGTTTTGAAGTAGCCACCAAAATTATTTTTTGGTTTGGGGTCACCGCAATATGAGGAACTGTATTGCGGGGTCACGGCATTAGAAAGGTTGAGAACCACTGTTCTAATAAATGAGCAGTGTTGCTGTTACCGTTGTGGTCTTCAGCTAAATAAGCATGCTTTTATTTCCTAACTGCCGCTCCCACGGATCTTGTTGTGCCATGGCTTCACCTATGGATGACCACAGTGTCCAAATAAATACTAACGAGCACTGTTAAGATCAAACGAGTGTTTCTTTAAATTTGTGAATATGCCCTCATGAAGCAAGTTGTACAAGTGTAGTGCAAATCCTGAGGCCAAGGGTCAGTGTTTGTAGAGTAATATATTTTCCTGACTTGACATGGTTTACGGTAAGCCTGATCTCACTTAGAAGCTTTTGTTCATTAATTGTTTTGGCTCATTAAATACTGCTGAAAGATTCAATGTTTTGCAGTAAGATTGCTTGTTGATGGTATTTTCATATGTACTTTAAGTCTAAAACCAACTTTTGACAGTTGCCCTTTAAAACTGTGCTTGGAGTTTTGCATGTGTCCAATCTGTACTTGCACCTGCTAAGCATGGAGCTGGGTGCTTAACTGGCTCATTTCTGCACCAGATCTTAAGCTGATGTAGCAGCATTGTAATCAATGGGCCTCTTCACAGAGACATTAGCTTGGGATCTGTCCCTTTGTGTGTAAATGTGAGGCTTAGGGGGTAAGCAGTTGGAGGTGCAATTCTGAGTGCAGAAGTTTAGAGGCTGTGGCTGAGAAGTTGGGTCATAGAATCATAGAATAGTAGAGTTGGAACTGACCTCAGGAGGTCGTTTAGTCCAACCCCCTGATCAAAGCAGGACTAATCTCAGCTAAATCATCCCGGTGAGGGTTTTGTCAAGTCGCAGCTTAAAAACCTCTAAATATGGAGATGCCACCTCCTCCCTAGGTAACCCATTCCAGTGCTTCACCAACGTCCTAGTGAAAAACTTTTTCCTAATGTCTAACCTGGACCTCCCCCACTGCAACTTGAGACCGTTGCTCCTTGTTCTGTCATCTGCTATCCCTGAGAACAGCCTAGCTCCGTCATCCCTGGAATCCCCTTTCAGGTAGTTAAAGGCTGCTATCGAATCCTGCCCTCATTCTTCTCTTCTGCAGACTAAACAGGCCTAGTTCTTTCAGCCTCTCCTCATAAGTCTTGTGCTCCAGCCCCCTAGTCATTTTTGTTGCCCTCCACTGGACTCTCTCCAACTTGTCCACATCCTTTTTGTAGTGGGGGGGCCCAAAACTGGAAACTGGGTCAAGGTAGGATAACTGGTATTCCATGCAATTGTTATTAATGAAATGGATGGGTAGACGACAGCATGTGATCAGTGCATGCACTCTCTCAATATCTATCTGTTTTCATACTGCCTTCATCAGCAATATTGTCATAAAACCTCTGTTTGCTTAGGGAGTTGGGAGGAATATAAAGCAATCCCCATAGGCACATTGTCCCAGTCTACTTTCCCCGTCCCCATTTCCCCACTGTCCTGCCTGTATTTGAATCAGGCAGCTTCCCCCTCCATATTGCCTGGTCTGAATGGGTTGTGTGTGAACATCGGAGGAACAGGCTCCTTGCTCTCCGTTCCAGTGCCTCACTGCGTATTTAAATTCCGAAGAATCAAGAATGGTTTGAAAAAAATCTATTTAATAAATTTGTATATTATGGATACTATAAATTGAATAGATTTTGTATATTATGGTATGTCTAGCAGAACAGCTTTACTGCTTTCTGTGGGAGTCTGGACAAAGCTCTGAAATGTTTGGCATATTACACATTTTCACTGTGCGATGTACATCAAAACAAAATCCAGCAGGAAGAAGATCTCTGGAAGTTCTGAAGGGCAAACAAAGGAGGAATAAACTTGATTAGTGAACCTAGTTTGTATTACAGAGGGATCAAAGGGGACAAAATTGCCTATAGCACTGTTTGTAAAATAAAGATTCCAATTACTGTAGATCGTGCAGCAGCTGTGCCTCTCTGGCAGTTAAAAGGAGAATGAGAACAGCAGCTCTTGTTGCATTGTTATTAATTCTTGCTAGAAGTAGGTAGTTCAGGCATTACATACTTAGCTGTCTAAAGGCCAGTCTGGGACTAGGGATGAAAGGCTCAAAGGCCCAGATTTTTTCAAGGTATTTAGACGTTGCTGTGTGCAACTCTGCAACGTCTACCTCATCTAGGAGCCTAAATATCATTCTCAAAAGTGATTTTGACACTTAGGAGCCTAAATCCCATTGACAGTTGATGAGGTTTAAGCTCCTACGTACCTAAATCCATTCTGGCAATTCTATTTAGGCTCCTAAATCTGGTAGACATTGGAATGCTGTGCACAACCATGCCTAAGTACCTCAAAAAAACCCTGGGTCTTAAGCATTTATGCTCTTAAATCTCTTTGAAAGTCAATGAGATTTAAGCTCCTAAAGGCCAGATCGTCTGGGCTGTGTAGGCATTTTGTGACTTAAGCTCCTGTTTCACTTAGGCGCTTTGGAAAATTCTATTCTATGTGAATAGCTCATCATTTCTCAGTGTTGCCCCCTTTATTGGCTAATACTTGTTAATTTTAAAGTACTCAGGTGTGCACAGGGATTTAAATTTCAGCGCTTCTGGAGGGGCACATTGTACACACACACACATCCTCCCACCCCGCCCCCCACAGGGTCCTGGAGAAGCTCTGTGGCATCCATCCTTCCCCACTGGGGGCCAAAGGAGCACTGAGCCCCCCTGCTGATTATGGGAGGGGGCCATGCCCCTGCTTGCTTCCCCTTGCACGCGCCTCTGAAAGTACTTAAAACATGTTGAGTTAGTCTTATTTTATTCTACATTTTAGGGTGCTTTGATACAATATATCTTTTTAGAATCTTAAATAACAGTTGAAATACAAAGCAGTCATACGGTGTCTGGGCAGCTAGGGTATTTATACCCCAAGCTCCTGTACTTGCCACTTGTTAATATTACTGCAACTAATACTGAATAATAAGTTGGCACTTCTATAGCACCTTTCATCCAAAGATTTCATATCCCTTTACGAGCACAAGCTAACAGTATTTCACAACACACTGAAGTTAGATATCGATTATTGTACCTATTTCACAGGTAGGGAAACTGGACGTAAAACAAGTTTTTAGGCTAGACTGCTACTTGGACTACATACGTTTGCAGGGACTAAGGGGGAATAAGAATCTCCTTCTAGTCCTGCATGGGTGAGGTCTGGATGTTCAGGAATGAGCCCTTGTGCATGAAGAAAGGGTAGGGAATGGGCAGAGCATCCTGTGCACCATCCATTGTCCAGGAGGGGGCAGGTGCTTGTGGATGGTGAGCTAGTAATTTCCTGCTGTTATAGGCTAGCAACAAATTATTTTCCCTCCACCTCCAGCTCCCTCCCTGAGCAAGGGGAAAGCAAGGAAAGAATAGGGCCTCAGTGGGTTATCTGTGAGGCACAGTGCCTCCTGGGGTTATTCCTGGGGAAGTGCAGCTTACATTCACAGCAGGCCCTAATGACAAATATTGCCCATTCAAGTCAAGATTTCAGCTTGCTGTGAATAGAGTCAGTGGCCTGGCCATTTGCTCGTCCCTGCACCAACAGGAATGAATCTATGATTAATGTGTAAGTTGTGCCATTCAGAGACAGGAAGACTGTAGGCAATTCCTATGCAAACTAACCTTGCAGCACAAACTGTGGTGTATTGCATGCGCCACTGTGTATGCAGAGAGCTAAATTGCAGTTTGCTGTCGAATTGTCATGCTCATTGGTAATGTGAGACTGTGTTCTGCTGAGAGACCTCGATTTGTTAATTTCTGCAAATGGCTGCGTATTCCAACACAGTATTATATGCACTGTTAATGCTCTGTCAAAGCTTTGCAAGAATGCTGTATGCTACACGGAAAACAGCTTTTAAAAGTTTGACGACACAGTGCTTGCTTGCTTGTTGTTTGAGAAATCCTTTTATTAGTTGGTTATTATATAGAAGCAGATTGGGCCAGGCCAAATGTGCTTTTGGCCTGATGTTGTGAAAGTGTGTTGCAGCTCCTTATGCTCACCTTGGAGGACCCTGTGCATGACATCATTCCTTGCACTTGCATAGTCTACTTGCACCAGCTGCTGTTGTACCTGTGCCAGCGATGTTCCAGTCATAACTCGGTTCAGCACAGCCATGCCCTTCATAGCCTCTAGATTTACTCCAGACCTGGTATAAATCATCTCTCACTTTTCTAGCTCTTATGCCACTGTTGAGACAGGTCTTCAGCTGGTGTGAATCAGTGGCTGCATGACACCAGCAGATGGTTTGGCCCAATGTTTATCAGCTATATAATACGTACTGCTATTTAACTATAGCTTTTTGTGAACATTTACAAGCTTTACAGTAATGAGACAAAAACTGTGTCTGGAAAATGATATTTTGATGCACTAGATTTCAGTCATATAGAATTAATCAGCTTATGCCTGGCAAGAGTAATAGGATATAAAATTAATTCGTGGAACAAGTTTTAAAAAAAATAAATTGCAAAAAAAAAGTTTTAAAAAAATAAATTGCAAAAACAGGAGCTCAAAGACTACATGCATTATTCACAACAGCAACAATCTGTTAGTATTTGAGCTGTTTGTCTCATGATGGTTGATGACAAATGACGGATTAACCCTTCCTTCTGCCCTGCCATGCACTTCACTGGGCAAATCTGCAAACACAGGGAAGGTGTGGATTCTGTGCAATTGACTTCATTAGGAGTGGGATTGGGTTCCTGGGCCTCGTCTGCTGAGTGAAAGGAAATAACCTAATTGCACATTTGCCAGAGATTTAGAATGAATGTACTGAGATCATCCTTTTTTCCCCCCTTAGCTGTGCAAGAGGATGATGTACATTTAGGCACATGATGGCAAACAGCAACATTCATGCATACCTCCAAATTCCATAAACACCTGAGTTTTCATTTTGTTTTCCTGTGAAAAATCTGGAGACGTTACCCAATGCTTCTTTGTTGTTCTGCTATACCAACCAGTTTCATTGGGATTTAATGCTACACATATGTTTTTTCCCTCTGCTTCAGCTTAAATCCTGAGTAACATTGGTGCTTGCTTGAAATATTCATTAAAGAGTATAAATAAGTATATTAGAGGAGGTTGAAATTGGAGAGGAAAATTGACCCCAGCATAAACAGATGTAATGTTGTTGCTGTGGAACTTGGGAAGGCTTTATAGTAATACATTATTGGTGATTATTTATTAAAAATTAATACAATTAAAACCTAAAAAGATCATGAGACCTTTTTCACCAACATTGTCTAGAAAACATATAGCACTATTACTGTATGTATAGTATTTCAGACCTAATCCTGAGCCCACTGAAATCATTAGGAGAATTCTGACCTGCAACTCTATTATAATAATTGACTAATCATATTTATTACAGTAGTGCCTAGGGCCAGTCAAACCAATTGTGTAGGCACTGTACACACAAGCAGTAGATGGTCCTTGCCCCAAAGAGCTTACATTCTAAATAGACAAGACAAATGCAGTATGGGGGAAGGGATATAACATGCTAGCAGATTGAATAGTATGATGGCAGCAAATGTCAATTTAGCCCCTTTAAAAATCATGGAATTGGGGATAAATGAAGTTCAAAAGAGAAGTTAGGGGTCAGGACAGGTGTTGAATAAAGCTGAGGTGGAGAGACTGAGGGAGGTGGAAGGTTGACGCAAACAGCTAATCAGCACAAGGCAGAAATTCCTGCCACAACTGTGAAAATTCTCTGAATGTCCAGAGGGCTCTGCTTTGGCTGCTTCTGCTGGAGTCTTTGGCTGTTTTCTCTCTGAATATTTTCTCCCAAGGCTACCTATCATAGAATCATAGAGTTTAGGGTTGGAAGGGACCTCAGGAAGGGTAAGGAGAGGAACCACTTAGGTCCTAGTGTCGCTAAAGCATAGGGATCTCCCTGCACAGTTCTGTGTCCTGCCAGGTGCTGGGGAGAAGTGAGGGGTGACCTGGCTGCATCCCATTTCACCCCACTCTCCAGTACAGCTGTGCTTGCTTTGGCTGCTTCTGCCCCTTCCAGCTGGAATCTTTGGCTGACTTTTCTCTGCAGTTTTCTCTCAAGGTCACTTTAACTGCAGTGTTGCAGTTTTGATATCAGGGAAGCCAATCCAAGCTTAAATTTGCTTCCATTGATACAGAATAAAATCCCCCTTCCTCTCAAATTTTAATTACAAATCTTCATTTTATACTCTGGCTCCTTATAGAAGCTCCATTAAAGGCATAAAACTGCATCAATACAAGCATCTTGTAAAAGTGTGATTCCTGAAACAAATGCTTCCATGTGGATAGTATGTGTTTATATAATGGGTATTCAGGTAGGGTTTAGGTCTGCGCTGAAAATTTAAAGATGAGAATGAAGCTTTACTATATACAGATACAAAATAAGTACATGCCCTGCAGTAAGCACTTATCAGACACTAAAGGACATATTCTAAGACATTTACTGATGTATAGAATATTATCTTAGTCCATGAGTAACACCACTGAAACTAAGGGGACTGCTTGCAGAATAAGGTACTACTTAATGTCAATGAAGATGGCAGAATCTATCCAAAAGCTGGCAAATTTTTACCTTTTATTAAATTATTAGCCATGTTATGAAACTTTTTTCATACCTCTACATTCTAACTTAATGCACAGATCTAAAGGTTTGCCTGGAAACGAATAGATTCAATAGCTAGCCTGGAAAAGCTTATTAACATCAGTTATTGGCAATGAACATCACACATTATTCTGTCAGAACTGGCATGTCATTGGGTGACAAATTATAGTTGATTTGGATATTCATTGTATCATTTCTGGTGTGTCATGTCAGCGTGGAATTATTACTGTTTGTTTATTTAAGGGCTAAATTGTGGATTTACCATAAGCTCTGAATAAGGGACAAAGAGGAGACCAAAGGTCATAATACCACAACTTCTCCTTACTGGCCTGTTACTCTTTGTGAGCAAAGTCAAGGCATCTTGGAGTTTTTTTAAAAGAAGCTGATGTCAGAGCCCTGTAGGCGTTGTTCTGCAGCTCCATGTGATGTGGGAGATGAAGGGCTTGTGTTTTGGGCTTGGTTCCTTGGCGTGGCTACTGCTGGTTCAACTGAGGCAGTGGGAAAGGTGGGTGGGGCTGTTCTCCAGAGTATCAGAGGACTTCCTGAATGATGGACTGCAGCCCATCTCTATTATTTTAGTGTAAATAAACATGGCAGCAGCTTTATACCATCATTTGCAAAACCAATAAATAATGGTGACTACTGTATAAATAAAGTCAACCCTTAGCAGACTGTGTACATGACTTTCTTTAGCATTTCTCTTATTTAAGGATATATGGTGGTATCTTAGATATCATTGTATGGTAACTGTGAACTTTTATGACACTGATGGCTGTAGTTACTAGAACAAATATCTTACCTATGGCAGTGCCGAACAAACAATGTACCCCTAATCCCGGGTTGGGACTTTAGGTGCTACTGTGATACAAACAATGATGATACGTGAATTAGGAGTTATGTTTTGGGTTTGAGTTACCCAAGAAATTGTGGCTAGGAGCTGAACAGCAGAGTTCAACTATTGAGTTTCCCACCTGAGTGCTCCGCATGAAACATTTTGGAGTTCTCTGTACTTTGGGTGCAGTAAATTTGATGTGATTCTTATGGTTGACTAAAGTGGGCTCTGGAGCAGGTCCTCTGTGGTTCAGGAGAGGGTTGCAATTAGGGCCAGGTTACACAATGTGTGTTTTAATGTGACATCTCTTCCACCCACCAGTGGCTACTCTGTACCCTTCCCTATTTGGATTTGGATGACTTGGACTCCTGCTATGAGCTATGTGAGCATCTGTGAGTTGCCCAGCTAGAACGTAAGTGGGAAAATGACTACCTTTGTCCATCCTAGAGAGGTGAAAGTAAAGAGAATCAGAATTTGGCTTTTGTATTCTTCAGCTGACCTAGTGTGAGACCTTGGGCCAGTAGCTTCACTGCTCTATGCCTGTTTCTTCATCTGTAAAATTGGAATAATGATGCCCTCCTTTGTAAAGCACTGTGAGATCTCTAAATGAAAACTGCTATTCGTTGATATTTAACAACAAATGCATGTAGCACCTGTATCGTGCCCATCAGTAGTGGGAAATGACACACATACCAAGACAGTGCACATACGGCAAATCAATACTTCATGCTGCATATAAAATAAATTATTTAATTACAAATTAATAGAGTTTATAAGCAAATTAATCTGATTCATATACATTTCAATATCCAGGAAAGTGATATCTATGCCTCAATAGATGCTGCATATAAACCAAAATGTTGTTCAAAACATAATATTCTTAATTTGTGTTTTAAGGTAATCAATGTCATAAACAAGTTATTGCATTTTATTAAGAAAGTAACATGTTGGAGATGCGAGCTAATTGGTTATGCAGAAGACTCATTCCTGGGTGTAAACGTAATATATAATATACACAATTCTTAGTGCCTTTTTTTATCTTACTGTTTAAAGCTTCAAACAAAAGAGTCTCTATTAGCAACTTAGCTAGTAAGTAGAGAAGAAGCCATTTGAAGCTGCTGCACAGTTGTCTTTTACATAGACTCATAGACTTTACGGTCAGATGGGACCATCATGATAATCTAATCTGACCTCCTGCACATTGCAGGCCACGGTACCTTACCCACTCACTCCTGCCTCCCTCTGGGTTAATGAAGTCCTCAAAACAAAATTTAAAGATTTCAAGTTGCAGAGAATCCACCATTTACACTAGTTTAAACCTGCTAATAACTCGTGCTCCATGCTGCAGAGGAAGGCAAAGACCCCCAGGGTCTCAACCAATCTGACCTGAGGGAAAAGTCCTTTCCAACCCAAAATATGATGATCAGTTAGACCTTGAGGCTGTGTGCAAGACCCATCAGCCAGAATTCTCTGCAGTAACTCAGAGCTCTCCCCATCTAGTGTCCCATCACCAGCCATTGGAGATATCTGCTAGCAGTCAGAGATTGGCTACATGCCATTGCAGACAGTCTCATCATATCATCTTCTCCATAAACTTATCAAGCTCAGTCTTGAAGCCAATTAGATTTTTTTGCCCCCACTGCTCCCCTTGAAAGGCTGTTCTAGAACTTCACTCCTCTGATGGTTAGAAGCCTTCATCTAATTTCAAGTCTAAACTCGTTGATGACCAGTTTATATTAATTTATTCTTGTGTCCACGTTGGTGCTTAACTTAAATAATTCCTCTCCCTCCCTCTTTATTCCTATTCCTATTTATTCCTCTGATGTATTTATAGAGAGCAATCATAACACTCCTCAGCCTTCTTTTGGCTAGGCTCAGCAAGCCAAGCTTTTTGAGTCTTTTTTCAAGGGAGGTTTTCTATTCCTAAAATCATCCTAATAACCCTTCACTGCACCTGTTCCAGTTTGAATTCATCTTTCTTAAACATGGGGGACCAGAATAGCACACAGTATTCCAGGTGAGGAATTACCAGTGCCTTTTACAGTCGTACTAAGGCTTCCTTGTCTCTGCTGGAAAAACCTTGCCTGATGGATCTGAGGATTGCATTAGCTTTTTTCACAGCTGCATCACATTGGCAGCTCATAATCATCCTGTGATCAACCAATATACCCAAGTCTTTCTCCTCCTCTGTCACTTCCAACTGATACATGACCAGTTCATAGCAAAAATTCTTGTTAGTCCCTAAATGCGTGATCTTGCACTTTGCACTATTAAATTCCATCCCATTTCTATTATTCCATTTTACAAGGTTGTCTAGATCATCTTATATGATATTCCGGTCCTCCTCTGTACTGGCAACACCTCCCAACTTTGTGTCATCCATAAATTTTGTTAGCACATCCCACTTTTTGTGTCAAGGTCAGTAGTAAAAATGTTAAATAAGATTGGTCCGAAGACTGATCCCTGAGGAACTCCACTAGTAACCTTCCTTTAGTCTGACAGTTCCCCTTTCAGTATGACCTGTTGTAGTCTCCCCTTTAACTGGTTCCTTTTCCACCTTTCAGTTCTCATATTAATTCACATCTTCTCCAATTTAACTGATAATTTCCTATGTGGAACTTTATCAAATGCTTTACTGAAATCCAGGTAGATTAGCTGTAATGCATTTTCTTTGTCTAAAAAATCTGTTACCTTCTCAAAGAAGATCAGGTTAGTCTGGTACAACAAACCATGTTGTATTTTATCCCAGTTACCGTTCACCTCTATGTCCTCTCTTTCACAATGTGTTCCAAGACCTTGCATACAGTTGAGGTCATACTAACAAACCTGTAGATTTTCTGGATCACTTTTCCCTCCCTTTCTTAAAAATAGGAACTATATTAGCAATTCTCCAGTCCTGGGGTAAAACCCCTGAGTTTACAGATTAATTAAAAATCCTTGATATTGGGTTTGCAACTTTAAGCTGAACTGTTGAAACTGAAAAAAATGGGGGCAACATGGAATATAGGGGAAGATAGTTTTAAAAATATAGTCACAAATGCGTAACTAATATACAAATCTGCGAATGTAACTGAAGCAGAAAAATACTGTGGGATGCTGCTAATCCAGTGAATAGACAGGAAAATGTAGATAATTTATATGTCCTATCAAAAAACTGATTTTTGTGTATGCATATAAAAGTGACAATGAAATTCCATTTCCTCTTACTTATAACATAGCTTGTTAAGCATTTGAAGCTGCACAATAAACAGACAACTTCCCATCTTATTAATAACTGAATGCACAATATTTTGTGCACTGTTGTAGCTGTGTTGCTCTGAGGATATTAGAAAGATGAGGTGGGTGAAATAACATCTTTTATTGGACCAACTTCTGTTGGTGAGAGACAAGTTTTTGGGCTTACACAGAGCTCTTCATCAGGTCTGAACTTTGTGTAAGCTCAAAAGCTTGTCTCTTTCACTCAAAAAGTTGGTCAAATGAAAGACATTACCTCACCCACCTGGTCTCTCTAAATATGCATTAGTCAGTTAAGCCTTCAGTCTGGGTCTTGAATTCCATTACAGCTCATCTGTATGATACTGTTATACAGTACTTCAGATCTCTGTCTTACATATTGATTAGTATTTAAAAATATTTTTAGCCTTGGAAAACAGAATAGAAAAAGGATAGACTGTGTTCAAGTGAAATAAATTATGCTCAGTAGTGTGGTGGTAAACAAGAAACATGAAGATGTAGAGTAGTAATATTTTCAGCTGCTTTCCTTTATTTAAAATGACTGGCAAACAACCAAGGTAATTCAGACTATCAGGTGCTGTACACTTTCAAGGCAGTGTGCAGGATTTTAGCTGCATGACTTCCATTGACTTGAAATGCTAACTGAAAATAGATTCACAAGTCTAGCCCTGAATGAATTAATAATACCTACATCTCTACTTATTTAATACTGCAAGAGCTGTTTGAAAGTACAAAGTGGTGGCTTGATATGAGCCTCAAAATTTTGCAAGATAGACACTGGGGTGATAAAAAGAAAAGAAGTCAGCAGGCTGACATTTTACTAAAAGGGTATGATAAATTGGGCTGGGTAAATACCAGTAGAAGCCACCTAAAAGGAGAGACTGTTGTCAACTGTTATGAGAGGCTAAAATGTCTATGTTTCAGATCCTGTTAAATTGGTCTCTCCAAACTTTGCTTGGCGGAGTATAGAGTGCAATGAACATAACCGTATTCTGAAAGAAATCTCACAATCAAAATAATCTGTATAGATCAACAGTACTTTTGCATCGATTATCACCCATCCTGCGCTTAGGGTGAGAATCCTCTGTGGGTGGTTTTATCCCTGATCTATACCATTTCTCTGATGCTTCGGCTGCCCCTTGTCACTTTTTGTGTTCCGAGATAAAGAGTCCACATACGTTCTCTAGCTATACATCTGGGTAGCACTGCACAAATATTTGTGCTTTTCCTTCCCTGCTCATTTTGTGATATCAATGAGCTTTTGACGGAAGATTTATATTTGCATTTGAGAGCAGGGAAAGGGGAAGTCTCAAAAACTATATCATGCAGGAGTCATGACACCATCTTGTTTCATTTTTGCCATGTCTCCTTTTGGCAAGTAGCAAATCTGTGTGACGTGCGTTGTTGGTGGGGGGCGTGCATTAAAGTTGATTTGTGTCATTATACACCTCACTGAGGGGTTAACCATCACAGCCCTAGCTTGGCCAGGCAGGCCCCCATTGCACCTCCCTATGGAGGAGAGCAGTGGCTACTGCCCACTGTGACCAAGTGGATGGGGAGATTGGTGGTAGCGAATGCTGGCTTTGCCTGCCCACCCCCTGCTTACTGGCCAGAATAGCTGGCCAGGCCTATGAGGGTGGGAGTAAACTGCTCCATGAAAAGAAGTAAACTAGCTTACTCCTCACCACCTTCAAAGCAAAAGAGGAGCACGGAAGGAATTGTGACTGAGTGACAGCTCGTTCTGGGGTCGATGTAGCAATACACCAACCTTTAACCTTCATTCTGCCCTGACTACAGTCTAGTCCCAAATAATTGGCAGTCAGGATCCCCCTAAAAGTTCTGCATTGTTCTTATTTTTTGTGGAACTAAGAGAGTATTTAGCCCTATTCTCAGAATATAGGGGAGTCCTGAGAGGCCGTTTGAAGAGACTGATTACTCTCTTCCCTGATATGCTATTTGTTAGGGCAATAATTAATTGCAATTCCCTGTATATACTCTGCAATTAATATATCCGGGTGAGGAAAGAAACTGGATAGAGCATCTTAAAATTGTAGATACCTTTACATCTTAAAAATAGCTCCTTAAGAATGGCAATTTAAACTAATTTTGCTATTTAGCAAGTTGTAATCTCATTGTAAGAGATAGAGAATGCCTTTAGCTTTTTTTGTAGTTAAGGAAACAACAGAACATATTTAAGATGAACGTTGCTTTATTTATAGATGGAAAGCTTTCTCATTTTACATGTGCTAGATAATTTCAGTGTCATTTCTGCATTACACTGAAAATCTGAATTTTCTCTATAATTTGAAGTAAATTGAATAGAGATTTGAAGAAGAAATGGTCTTTTAAGCTGTATTTACCAGAGATTTAGGGAGTGGGGAAGGCAGCTTATGTTGGCCAATGTGGTGGTGCCCAAATTAGTGCAAGGTATTGAAATTTACAAGGGTATGTTGTAGCAGTCCACATTATTCAGAAGACCACGATGTGGTTCATTTTCACTTGATCTCATTTGGTAACTCAACATTTACTGTGTCTACTCAGCTGCCTTCACATCACCCCAGACATCAGCTCTGCTCTCTGGGTATGGTCCTGAAATCAAGCCATCCTTTTTAACACTTGAATTGATGGGGGAAAATATGAGACAATGATGGTCTCAAGTACCAGCAAATATGCAATTGGTTCCCAGTATTACATCTGTTTCCTCCAGTACAAATATCATGATCTCCCATCAGTCCTTCTGCCTGGCTGATTTGAGCAGCTTGCTGAAATTGAACTGGGCAATTAATGCTCCTGTTTCTGTCACTTGAACTGTCTGAAAGGTCCTGGATCCAGGTCATCAGAAGTATTCAGCTCAGTTTGGGTCCACAGTCTTAAGAGGAAGACAATTGAGCAAAATCCTCCCAGAAATTTATAGATAAGAGCAGTTATTCCGCCATAAGATAAGCCTTAGTATTGCCTTTAAAAAGATAGGTGTAATAATATTCTGTGCTTTATTCTTATGTAAGAAGTAAAAAATCCCAAACATGACTGGAAAATGGATTTTTGAGGGTATGGGTAACAACCAGT
>ML675631.1:16507242-16535123 GCA_007922155.1 Mesoclemmys tuberculata
AGTGATGTAAAACTGAACACCCACAGTAGTGATTCAGGCCCATAAAATGGCTGAGCTCATAAACTGTATGAATCGTTTGGGACTATACCATGTGCAATACTGAGAGCCTTTCCTGTGCAGGAGTACAGAGCAAGGTCCAAACAATTCACAACATTTCAAAAGCTTACAATTCTGAAGTTGAGAAAGTTGGGCTTTTTGTTGCTACCGGAAGAAGGAATTTATGCCAACTGAAGAGATTTTTTTTTGTATTAACCAATTGATGTGGGGGAAGAAAGCATTCGAGTAAAGTCTTAGGTTTGAAAAGAAAATAGAACAAGAAAATACAATCTAAACAAATTAAGTTCAGAAAGTGTTGGGCAAATCTATTTTATGTAAAAAGAAAACAAATGTAAGGAATACATATTGCTATTTAAGTGCTGTGGTAGCAAAAAACATATCAGCATATTTGAGAGAGAGCCAGATAATCAAGTTTGAAAATGAAGTGAGGATGAATAAAAAAACCAATATGCTAAGGAAACAAGAACAGAAAAAAGGGCAGCCTATGTAAATAGAGGTGGAAAATCTTTTCTGTTCTCTTGTCAAATGTATGCATACCTTTGACTTCTTCACAGTGGATGTCATTCCTAAAATTAAAGGGCCAAATTCTGCAGGGACTTATGCCCTGGGTGTAAGTCAACCATGAATTTCCTTCACTATCTTTTGGAGGCAGTACAGCTAGGAATAGCCTCGAGAAACATTTCTTCAGTTAAGAGTTTTCTGCAGTGAAGTGGAGATGCAAATTTCACATATGCCCTCTAGTCACAGGTCTGTGAGCACTTTTCTTTGGAGGGATACTCAGTAAAGCTATGCTAAATGTGCTGGTTTGGACAATTACATTTTCCCCTGTTTTCAGCTCATCTAGTTTCATAGCTTCTGAAGTTCCACTTTAAGATTTGAGATCATTCAAAGAGAGAGAGATTAAACTTCTGTATGAACGCATCATCTTCGGAGTGATTTTTCAGCAGACATACTGGCGGGCCAATAGTTAAAAGTTTCATAATACAATCAAAATGACGACCTGAAACTCAGTCTTGAAAGATTCACTTTTATCCACTGACAGCAAGGAGTTTGACATTGGGTTTCAGTGAAGGTTCTACGGACCCGTTGAATTTGTGCCCAGCAGTTTGTTAGTTCAATTCCACTTTCAAGCATAAAACTATCTGGAAGTTGCATAATTTCATAATTACTGTGTAAAGATTACACAGTTATAGGAAATAGGCATCTATAAAAGTGCTAAATAGGTTTTCCCTGGCGTTTAATGAGATTATGTTCTTGTAGGGCTCGATTTTTTTTTTTTTTTTTTTTTTAAACCAGTCTCTTATTTTACACCAACTGTGGATGAAAATGATAGTAAATAGATTTTAACTACCAATATTTGTACATACAACTATTTGCAAGTACAAATGATGTTGGGGCAGTTTGATGTCACCACGTAATGCTGTTACATATAGTCTTCCAAGTCTTTTCTTACTGAGTGGGCAAATGATCAATCTTGTGAAGACTTTGGTTTTTTTTAGTTCTGTTATGTATGGTTCTGGGAAGAGAGAACTGTACAACCAAAGGAATGTGCTCTTTGTCTTGTTCTCTGGAGCACAGTCCTAAGGCTGAGTTGTTCCCTGGGAACTGGGGACTGGTGTTGATCTGAGATTCCAGAGAAAAGGAATTTCCTGTATGTTGTTTGTGACCACCTCAGTTCCAGGACTGCTACTATGTTGCAGAGGGACCATTACATTAGGAGATTACTTCAGTCTTCTATAAAGCAGTTTTCATCCAGACATCTCAAAGTGCTTTGCAAAGTAAGTTAAGTATTATCCCTGCTTTATTGATGTTGAAACTAGAATAGAGAGAAGTGACTTCAAGTTGTTGCATTTAGCACTGCAGCTGTCACTGAGATACAAAGCAAGATTATCTGTATTGGAAATACGCTTTAAAATGGATTTTAAGTCCTTTTGCTGGACTTTGCTGTCCTGAGTGCCATGCAGATGATTAAAAATAACACTGGCTAAATGTTTAAATGTGTGCTTTATTATAAGCATTCAGGTATATGGCTTTGTAGCTAAGTGTACCCATTCTGATGACTTGACCAGAACAGATGTGCTGAAGAGGGGCTTTGTGGCATGAACAGCTCTGGAAGGGGAAGTATGTTAATTGTAAATAGTGACTGTGGATAATGTAGGAGGTCAGACTGTGTCTTGTTTTTTCTGTACCATATGCCCAGTTCCATACAATTATAACTGTCAGGACTGTTTTCTCTGGCCTTAGAGATTACCATTCACTTGAGGTTAAACTAAGGTAAGGGCTATATGAGGACGATTTGTCTGACAAGGATAAGATGTGTTGTTCCTCCTTTCCCTTCTGCATTTCATAGAATTAACGCAGCTCACATATTTCTTACAATGTGGCTTATGATCACCTTCATTTTTAATACTGAGGTGCTTTCAGAAGCTGTTGGTTCCAGCATGTGATACTGCCTATCTTGACAGTGATGTACTGCCAATAATTTAAGGAGATACTCTTGCAGAAATCTACCTCACTAAGCCTGTGATAAACTCATTCTATTTAGGGCTCATGCATATAAAATGTATTTATTTGTTCCTTATTTAATCTAAATGCTCTCTCCTATAAGCTAGGAGGAGGGCAACACAACTTTGCAAACAAACATATTGATCACATTTAGAAGGAAATAATTTTTATTGTACTGTGCTCCAGAAACATTTTCAGTATAGCTCAGGGTTCAATTTAAGTAATTTAAAGTGCATGTGCATGAGAGAGAGGGGGGAAGGGTGGGGGATCGGCGAGGGGGATGTGGGATCAAGGAGAGAGAAAGAGAGAGAGATGATTTGTTGTGTGGTTCATAGAGGGTAGGGTGACCAGATGTCCCAATTTCACAGAGACAGTCCCAATATTCTGGGCTTTGTCTTATATAGGCTTCTGTTACCCCTCACTGCCTGTCCCAATTTTTAACACTTGCCATCTGGTCACCCTAATGTGGGGGCATGTTCTGATTTGGACTGTTTAATAGCTGAGGTAAGGCATCAGCTGGTGTTGTATCAAATAAATTATTTGTTTCTTCAGAAGCATTTTTGTGTGTTGCAGAGAGGATGTAGTAGGAGGCAGAAAGGGGACGAACTTCTCTATGAGGGCTGGGGGGAAATCACTCCAGCCCTTTCTGCTATATGTGGACAGAATGTCAGTATCTGGCTCCAGCAAGTTTCCAAGAGCCGCCTCTTAGAACCTCAGTCTGTAGAAGTCTTCATTTGGATCAACAGGAAGCATTGCATGCTGGTCTTTGGAGTGTCCTACTTAAAGTGAGGAGAGCGGAAATCTGTTTAATGACTTCTAAAACTTCTGGAAAGTGCCTCGTATGTCCCTGGCTTGATCCGTTTGGGAACCTGCCAGAATAACCACAAGAAATAGAATTCCTCCTTCTAGAGGATTTAGCACGAGCTTTGCCTGAAGGTGAACCACTGAGACAACGGCTTAAAGGGTTCAGTCTGTTATAATACTGATAGGGCAAGCAATGAAGGATCCTGATTCAGGTGTAGATTATGAGCATCCAACCCCAACCCTTCGGTATCAGATAGAGAACTCTTAACTACACCCATTTTCATATATAGGTTGTAAAGTGTGAAAATTCATCATTTTGGCAGGAAAGACCAGCTATTGTAAAAATGTTAAATAATTAACCTTTAACCCTTAGAAATAGGAAGTTTAAATATGAGTTTTACCACCTCAAATTTCAACAGAGAGCAGTATGACATTATAATGTGTCTCCAGAGCGTTTTCAGTTGTGATTATTTATGTGAAGACTCTTCCTACACTATCCTCATTATGCTTATTATAGGAGTAACAGCACTGCTGGAAGCACAGTGAGATGTAAAACAGAGGAAACTCTTTTTTTTTTTTTTTTTTTTTTTTAACACTGTGGGTAGATGTTTAAAGGCTGGATAAACTTGAGAAAGTTTTAAGGTAATGGCTAGAATCAATTGCTGCAGCAGCTGAGAGTTCATGTGTAGTGACATGGAAAGCAGGTTGCTACTCAGGATAAGTTTGTAGTCCTGAAATATTTCAGAACGTCTGTTTACTGTTCAGGCCCAGAGTGGAACAACAGTGGAAGAAATCTGACATGCCACTGTCAAGGTTTCAGGCCTTGAATTTCAGCTACATTAAAGTTGTTGTAAGTCATGGAGTAACATGATCTGGTTTTGAGAAGCAGGCAATGTGTTCTGCTAAGGTCTCTGGAGCAGCTAAGAGAACTACTCCCCCAGTAACACCCCTTTTGGAGCACTCTCTCAGAGGTGCACAGCTGCCGGAAAAGCTCCATGTCCCCTCCTGCAGCACCTGGCATATGGGGCATCCCAAAAGTGTGTAAAGAGGATGTGTCTGGAGCTCCGGCTTTCCATTTATCTTTTGGCCAGTGTAGTAACTTCTAGGGGGCAGTTGAAAGCAGACAACAAACAGTGCAGCCCTGGTGCTGCTCTGAATTGCTCCTGGGTCTGCACGGGCATCTGATGACCCCAAACTATAGGAAGGCACAAAGCCACCTTTGCAACCTCTCCTTTGCTCCATTCCTATATGGAGCAGAGTTCTGTCAGGACAGAGAACCTGGCCCTAAATATCTATTTCATTACTTAATAGAAATAATAAATGAAAATAAATCTGCCAGGCAATAGTTGTTTTTTTTTTTTAAAGGAAAACAATAAGTATTAGTTTTATGCACCCTTTAGAAACACCAGGTTTTGTACTCTGCCTGCTAACTCTACAGCAGCAGTTAATTAACAAACACAATTCCCAGAGCTGTGTTGACATTAATTGTTGATGCTGGTGCACAAACAAAGATGTTTTGGCATGAGAAGGTGCTTTGGTAGTTGAAGTTTGTTGCTGCTGTTAAACAAAACAGCCGCATTAATTTGAGCTCCATTCAAAACACAGGAAAAGAAAGCAATGTTTCTAAATGGAAGGGAACAAAAGTGCTAGAGAAATGAATGTGTCACTCAAAGTTCTTGCTGTGAAATGTGAACAATGGTGAGCAAAATAATTAAAAGTACATGTGGTAGATGCTCAAGCATTACTTTTAATTGCACGCGTCAAAGAGAAGGCTAAGGTCTTGATCATGCCAACATTTACACACAAGGAACTTAATGCATGTGAGTAGTTTCATTGAAGTAGCTCAGATGCTTTCATGCTCGTGTGTCCACCCCACTGTTCTGAGCATAGAGTTCCTGTTGAAGTTAATGGTAGATCTACATGCCTATATCTTGATCAGATTTGCTCAATTTGTACCTAAAAAGATTTTTTTTTCCTTACTGTGAGAGCTGCTGTTAGATTGGGCTCCAGAAGCGAAAGCTGGACGCTAGCTTTTCTTATCCATTATTACCCCTAATAATGATTCTGCAGGCCAGATTATGCCCTGACTGAGTTGCACAGATATGACGGAGAGGATAATTGAAAGCCACTGTGTAGAGTGTACCATGTAAGGAAGCTGTTTCTGATTCTATTCATTCCCATCTCTTAAATGCCCTCTCTGAACTCTAACTGCATGTTATGCCTGCAGACAGGATAAGAGAGGAGAACATGCCATGGTCTCACCCCTTATTTTTCATTTGATGTCAAAGGGAGTTTGGGGGGTGAGCCAGGAAAGCAGAATCAGACCTGAAACTACAGAAACCCTTTGGTGGGGTAGGAAAAGTGAATGGGAAAGGGGAGAAAAAAATTCTTTAAAGGGAATCTTGTAGAATGGAAAATATAAGAAGACAAATTTTAAATAGCTTTGAAAAATCAGTCACCAACCTCATCTACCAAGTAGCTGAAGGTGGTTCTTTCTCTCTCTCTCTCTCTCTCTCTCTCTAATGGAATATACATTTACAGCATGAAATTCACAACCCAGATTTCCATGGCTGTAGTTTATTTGCATGCTGGATTTGTGTGTGCAGTCACAGTAGCTGTAGCCACAAATGTTCATCTATTCTAACTGGTGATTTGTGCATGTATTTATGATGGATATCTGAAGAATCATGGTAATTACACATGCAGATGCATTTGTGCATGTACATTTTTTAAAATTTGGGCCAGCACGTAATAGTTTTATCTAACATTTCTTTTATTTTGATAAAAATTTGGAAGCAGCCATCCATTCCATCGACAGACGGTCTTCAGCACTGCCCCAACATCATTCTCATTGTTTGGCTGGAACCTTGCTATGTTTAACAGGCAGTGGTGGGTGGTTAGGGAAGAGATGCTGCTCTTCAAGTCCCTGTCTCCACTAAAGCTACCAGATACCGTCCTCATCGTTTAAAGATCCTTTGTCAGAGCTATTGCTACTGTTTCACTGACCACTGCGTGTATGTCTAGTTTCTGAAGCAGAGGAGTCTTCATCAGATTTCTATTTTTCTCAGGGTACATGGCAGGCATTTAGAAAAGCTAATCTGAAACATCATTGTTTGTGCACACCTTTTCTGTAGTCCCCAGTTCTGGAATGTTAATGAAAAGTCATGCTTTAAACTCAAAGGAAGAAAAGATGCAATATGCAAGGTTGCAGTAGTCAGAAGCTATCTGCTCACAGTTTTCAGTATTGTCAGAAAAGAGCAAAGTTCATCTGACTTTCCTGAACTGCATTTGTAGTCACTGTGCCTGCTTGCAGATATGCTCTAGGAGATTTATGTTTTACTGTGTCAACGCAGAGGGACCAGAAAGGCCCAGTAGAGGGCAGTAGAATTCTAGGGTTCATGTGTTGCTTCCCGTTAGCTGAGAAAGTGCCATAGCAAAGTCTTTGACTCCTTTCCTCCATCTATCAGAACCAGAATTTTCCAATGTATGACAATGTCAAACTCTAGCGTTTTATAAATGTGAACAAAATACATTTTAACAATCTGATCTCACCCCCTCTCCAAACTGCTTGCAGACATTTTTGCCTTGACAAAATGTCTTGAATCAGAATTCACTTTGCAGTTGGATTTAAAAACATATGTATTTTCTTCAAATTGGAAAAAAAAATGCATTTTTCTAACTGGTCATGTGGAATGACAGATAAATTGTTTCACGATATTGTAGCTTGCCGTTCTAGTTTGATTTATTGTATTAGAATACGCAATGGTTGGTGCTGGTATTATGTTCTGTGTCTTTGTTGCTGTATAAAGCATAAGAGCTATGCACATACCTAACATTTGGAACAATGCACCTTCTGTGAAGGTATTATAAAAGCACTGTCTACTTGCATATTAAGCGGGAGGACAAGCTATTATTAAAAGATTCTAGTGAATGGGAATATTTCTTTTCACCCTGAGGCTAATATTAAGTATTCTCAAGGTCAATTGTGGGAGAATATAGAGGAAGACAAAAGCATAGGTGCTGCCAGTTTAATTTTCTATTTTCATTTAACTGCAGCTTTCAAATCGGAATAATTTATATCTCAGGTGTATCTCACTCTGACCATAAAGTAAATTCCAGCTGAGTTCAGGAGAGTCCTTTCCTTTGTGCTGAAAATGCAGCTGCAAGTTCTTCTGATTCACTCCTTCTTATACATATCAGGCCACTAGGAAATGCCTGAAGTTTTCTTAGCCTGATTATGCTCCCATTTTTAATTAAAGTTTTTCTGCTTGTGTGCTTTATTTGATCATCTTTGACACCTGGAGAGTTTTCTGTACCGAGACTGTATTCAAGTTATGTGTGACCTCTGGTCATTGGAATCTAGACTATTGATAATGGCAATGATTTATATTAATTTTAAAAAACAAAAACAAAACTCTTATGCTTAAGAAATGCTTAGCCTGTGATCCAGAGGAACACAAGCCAAGAAGCTAAGACTTAAAGATGGAATTACAATTTTGGCTCACTTGATTTTTACGTAGACTGCACTCTGTATATGTTTTAACTTCTCTTGTAGCCACGTGACTCTCCTGTACTCCATAGGAATGCACGTGCATAAATGAGTGCAGAATCTGTCCCATTCTGCAACATAATGCACTTATTTGTAATCTCCTTTCAGTATAGATGTGCAGTGCGACAAATTAAAGACAGATGACCAGTCTTTTCTTTGAATTTACTTGCTTTAATTGATTTGATTCAATAACACTGATAATCAGGATAAATCTTTTAAAACCATATGTTCATTCCTTTTTACAACTGGAAGAAAAATCAAATGTCAAAAAACGCAAATGAAATGTCTAAAAATTAGAGACTCTTATTAAACCATATCAGCCTACATAGTTACAGGCTATTAAATAGAGGGATTATGCATCCATCCATCCAGGGTAGCTTCATTTGTTGCTAAATTCCATTAATTTGCTAGGTGTCCTTAAGTAAGTCACTTAAACATTTTGCTCCAGTTTCTTTTTTGTAAAATGAATGTCTCTAATACCATTTGCCTACATCACATGGGTTATATGACACAAAGTATTTTAATTATTGATAAAGGCCCAAATGTTGATCTTATTGAAGTAATGGCAAAACTATCATGGTCTCATGTGGAATGGTGAGGATGGGTGTAGGGAGGTCCCAATATTGAGTTCTCTAGGGCTTCAGAGAGAGGCTTGCTGGTCTTTCAGAGGCTGCGGCATCTCTGTCTGCTGTTTGAGAAGCGCAAGCATCTCCTCCTGCACGAGCCTCTCCTTTTCCTGCACTTTTCTCTGCTCCACTCCTTCTCCAGTCTGTGTGAAAGGGTGATCCTCCAGGCCCTGTGCTCATTCCCTGCAGAGATCTCTTAAAAGGATCTCTGGAACACGTCATCCCAAGTCCTCTTCTTCTCCTCACCTGGCTCAGGTGTTCCACGGATTGGGAAGGGGAGACTCTGAAGGCTGCAACGGCAGCAGCTGCAGATACAACACATGGAGGTACCTTTGCCAGCGTATTCACAATGGAAATCGAAACTTAAGGTACAGAACTCCTTCCTTCTTGCTCCCCAAATTCTGTAAGCATCACATTCTCACTTCTGCTTGGGATTGATAGAGCACGGGGCCAGTCACAGCACCAACTATGGTGAGTATGAGCCTTGGAGGGGGGTGGGGGAATAGTTTGCTAGCATGATTATAGTTGTATAGGGCGATGGAACTGAATACTGGCACCGTTTTCCACAGGTGGTGGTGATTTTAGCTGATATTTCACTCTTGAGGGTAACAGGCAGAGAAAGCACAGCTGCTGCTAGCTGGCCCCAGTACCACCCAGGCCCATATGCTGCTAGCCTCTATATTGCAGTGGTGCCTGCCGAAGCAATTACTGAGTAGTGTGGGAAAGTGTCCTACCGCAGTGGAAGAAATAAGGCAGCCCTTCCCAGAAACCTTCAGCCGGGGTCAGAGTACCTCCGTGAAAGTTTAATCGAGATTTCTATGGAGGATTCCTGGGACATGCTAGTGCACATCAATAAGCTGCTCTGCATGGCCCCCTTAGCCTAACTTGAGAGGGGAATGAAAAGCACATAGCAATTTTACCTCTCTTGGTGGTTCCTTTCCCTCTTCTAGCAGAAGTAAAAACGAGTAAACCAACAAACATGTTCTGCTACTTTGGGGGTTCCATACCTGTAGTTTCAAAGCAAACGGCATACTTCCCAGAGGTTCCTTGGCTTTCAGGTGGCACTGCTGCTGGTCCCCGTTGTAACCCTTCTCCTGCATTTCCATGAGCAGTCTGCTCACTGGTGTCCATGTCTGCCACAGGATCAGAGCTTTGCTTGCACAGCTTTTTCTCCCCACAGGCCCAGGAGATGCAATGCCTCTTGAGTATTTCAGGCAGGAGTGTGTCTGCAGCAGGTAGTTAGCTTGGACAACTGGACAGTTACACTTAACAAGAGAGAGCTGCTAGGTGTGCTTGCCAAGCTGGGCAATCCGGACAAGGAATTTCAAAAAATAGTGGGACTTTAAAGGGGATGGGGGCTTCCTGTCTCCTGATCCCTGAGCAGCAGAGATCTCAATGGTGACCAGAGCGGTTGGTGTGGCACATTGTGGGACAGCTCCTGGAGGCCAGTAATAATTGACATAATTAATGCAGTGTTTACACTATCACTACATCAACCATGACTCTATGCTTCTCGGGGAGGTAGTGCTAAGTTGGCATAGCAGGGCACTTACATCAGTGAGAGCCAAATTTAAGTGAAGACACATCCACAAAGCTGGGTCAATGTAAGCTGCCTTGCATTAACCTAAATGTGTTGTATAGACCAGGCCATAGATAGATAGTATATGTTATTAGTTTAGTTGGCAGGTGCATAATAGGATCCTTTTCACCATTAGGAACATATGGCAGAACATTGACTCACTAATTCATGTGTTGGTCTTCCCTATTCAATAGTGCTGGTGTGTTACCTTTTAATGGCTGCTTAAGTTGATCCTAGGGTTCCTTAGAGCTTTTTTGGGGACACACTTATACTTACTGGTTGTGAAATATTTTGCCACTTGAATTATGAAATACTTTACAATTAATTGATGGATGTAAAACTTCAACCAAAAGACTACTGATTTTATTTACCATATTTATAAAAGGACTGTTTTTAGAAGTTGAGTGTGCCACCTTCTCCTTTCAGTGCTAGGGTTCTGATTTAGTGATCTGTCTCTATTTAGCCAAATACTTTGGCATGTTTGTAACTTTGGGCATGTGCTAAAGTGCCATCAGTATCAATTGGATGCGAGCATATTTTTATAGTTAAAGCTAGGGTTTTGGCACGAGTATTTTTAGTAAAAGTCATGGACAGGATGCGGACATTAAACAATAAATCATGGAAGCCAGAGCCCTGCCATCCAGGGCTAAAGTCGTGGAGGTCACGTAAAATTAGAGAATCAGTGACCTACGCATAGCCTTACTTATAGATAAGTATGTGCTTAAGTGCTTTGCTGAATAGGAATGGACTTAAACATGTGCTTAAATACTTCGGTAACATTTAGTCCCTAATTTAACTTCCTATTACTCTGCATGTAAAATACCATCAAAATACATAATTGCACTGTATTTTCCTATCTTGGTCATATATTTCACTAAAAAGGTGGTGCTTTGTCTGTAACTCTGCTTGCTGTTTTATATTTAGTTCCATTTCTATGCACATACATTTCAACACTGATTAGCTCAGTAAGAACCAATCAGGGACTTTGACGAATGTTTTAAATGTCCATATTTTCTTCACTGCCAGTAGAACACTTATTCTCATTTCTGTATGTCAACTGATGCGTACAAGCAATTTTTTCTTTCTTCCATCTGACATTTGAAAAACACTGGGTTAGGATTATAATTGAATTTTAAGATTCAAAAACCATTCTAATGCTTATGGGTTAGCTAGGTGGACCCCTTGTACCATCATTGTAAACCTGAATGGGGCAGTTGCCCAGGATGTGTTACATAGTTTGTACCTCATGACAATCACAATTTGGTGATTCTTTAATTTTTCCATTTGTGGAGGAAATATCTGCATCTTCTGTGCATTGTTTGAACATTGCTGAGTGCAGTACACCGCTTGCAAGGAAGGCAAAATCCCAGGACTTCTTTCATTGGATTTTCAATCAGGTCTTTGTTTGGAACATCACAAGTGGCCCATGATTCGAGCCAGAGAGTGCTGGCATCCTTTCTGTTCATCCAGAGTGTTGATGCGTGGATCCAGAAAGGATTCCCAGATTTGAGTCAGGAGAGTGGCAGTGAATTGAGGCTGTACTGGTAGGTCCAGAGTGGCCAGGATCTTATTGTACTCCTGGACCATAGCAACGTCTCACCTGATATTGACTGGCATGGTGCCCACCAAAACTGGGAGCCACAGTATTGGCCTTGTTTGAGAAAGCCACTAACAATATTCCTCTGTTGAGAGAACCAGGGCTTGAAGGGTGCATGTATCACATCTTCAGGATATGCAAGTCAGCTTCTGAATGATGTTAACCCTTGTTATTATCTTCTTTTTGGTGTTGTCAAGGTGTTGGCAACCATCAGTGTCCAATCCAAGGTAAATCTAAGGCACTATTAATTATGGTCATGAGATAAAGGCAGACTGCAAAAGTCCACTTTCAGTGACATTTTCATCTCATGGCTGTTCAAGTGGAAGACAAAGATGAGTGTTTCTGAAGCACTGGGTTTCAGTTGCCAAGCTTTGAAATATGCTTCAAGTATCTGGAGGTTGTTGTTCATGATCTTTTCTGTGGCCGGAAGGGAGGACGCTTGCGTTGCTAGTGCCTAGGTCTGCATAGATCAAATTGTGGGATGACGTGACCAGAACTTCGCTAGTGTAGAGATTGAACAGTGCAGGTGCTAAAATGGAGCCCTGTGTGAGGCTGTTGTTCAACCTCTGTAATTGGCTAACAGATTCACCAAGGTGTATGGTGAATCTTCTGTTACTCAGCATCTCGGTGATGAGTCTGATGCTTGATTGGCATGGGAAAGCTAGCGATAAGTTCAGCAGGAGGCCTTTTCACCATACAATAAATGTGTCTCACATTCACTAGGGGAAGTAAATTAACATTACTTATTTCATATTTACAGATTAAACACATATTTAAGAGTCTTTTTGAGTTAGTTTTTCCAAGGTTTGCATATTTTTTCTATAATAAAAGTATCTCTCCTGTTAATAATTTAAATGCATTGGAAGGTAAATGAATATTTGTTTTTAAATGTGTCCTATAATTAGATGGGATGGGAGTTAAAGCTATACTTTTTCCTCCAGCCTCTTCCTCTAAGGACAACTGACACAGTCAGGGTATAGTGTAGCCATACTCATTCTAATTTGCCATGCAGGACCTGAACCAACTTTCAAACCAATTTTTACATGGGTGCAAATCCTCAGACTCTGCTGGAGGTTCTCCTCTTTTCCACTGGTGTAACTGAGTGGAATCTTTTATCTTCATCTCTCTCTCTCTCTCTCTCTCTCTTGGCAGTCACCATCGTTATTTTTAAAAGGCTATGCTATCTATTCACCTCCCCTACATTTTTTTGTAATTCAGTAGAGGTTCTTTTCTTATGGAAACAGGTTTTACCTTTCTACTTGATTCAACATAAAAAATAAAGGCCAGATATTGCCCTTGATCCCCAGTGGAACTCCAATAGATCAAGGGCACACATGGATTGAGGGCAGTATATTGCTCTAAGAATACAAATGACCTGATTATCATGGATTGTGTGCTGTGTTCAGATCAAAATATACACTTACAACTCTGTCTGTAGAAAATAGATAGGAAATGAAAATAGTCCTTGGTGTACTTCTCAGGTGTTGTAGATCTATTCTGCCTTCAGATTTCAATGAAGAAGCAGCATGTACGTGTGTGCATGTTTGCATGCGTGTGTGTATGCGCGCACGTGCACGCCTTACTTTGTTTAGCACTTTGGGATGGAAGATCCTATGTAATATAAAATAGCATAATTTATTAATTTTTATTGATTGTTCAATAGTAAATTACAGTTCACCAGATTCACACACAACAAAAGATTTGGCTGTCTTTAAAGTATCCACTTCTATATCTGTTATATCTGTAGGGAACATTTTAAACAAGTGTCCCATATCCTGTTCTCAATCAAAATTCATTGGGAAAGTTCTCATAAGGGCAATATCCTCCTCTTGGATCCACTTGGTAGTACTGGACACTAATACACTGCTCTCCATATGTATTTTGATTTATCATTGATGTCAACAGGAGAAGCACACAATACTACTCAATAGCTCTGAGAGGACAGAATTACTCTAGGAGGATGTTCCTGACTAATCTGGTCTGCAAAAGGATACCAAACAATTGCAATTTCAAGAAGCTGGATCAGGTATTATTCAAAATATCAGGCTTGAAGATGAACAGAGTTGGGGAAGCCTACCACAGGCAGATGTCAAATGTTAGGCTATTGTGTAAGTCTGCCCCTATTTCCTTTGATCTACAGTGCTAAAAGAAAGTTGGAAAAGGTGAAACTGGCATTTACAAGTGAATAGGGAAATGCATGTTTTCTCCACAGGCCACCAACTAAGCAGTGCGAGCAATGTTCAGATCTCCCTTATTCTATTGTACATTATTTTGTGGAAAAAAAACCCTGCACTTTTCTGCTTTACTAGCAGTAGTATTCTTAGTAGATAATGTACTGAGCTTCATCTGATACGTTTATTAACAACTTTATTTTGGGTTTCCATATAGACAGAGATCTGAAGATGAATGTGTTCAAATGACAGCAAATAGCGTGATGGTTTATTATACTTAGGGCAAAATTGTTTACTGATGCCAAATTCAGGTTATGGAGCAGAGCTTAATGAATATTATCTTCCTGCTGTTATACAATGCTGCAATTAGCAGGTAGAAGTACAAAAATATATTTAGCACTGACAAAGAAAATGAATGGATATCAAGCATCCATTTCTGTGTTTTCTGTAAATAATGGCGCATGCGTGCACCAGTTCTGTCGGGACATAAATAAGAGGGATGTGAGGAGGAGTAAGGTCCCGCCCCCATTTACGCCCTTTTCTTGTTGAACTGAGGCTTCAGGGGGCAGTAAAGGAGCTGCTCTTTCATTTTCCTTTCTGACCAGTGCAGGGTGGGGAGTTGGAGAAGCTTTGACTCTATCCCTTCCATTGGCCAGCCATTGCAGCTTCTCCGCAAGTGCAGGGTGGAGTAAGATGCACCACAGAAATGGGATGAAGTAATTTACTCCTTGCCCGAGTAAAGGAGGGAGCACAGTTCCTTCTCTGAGCTCCACCTGAGGTGATAGTTACACATCCCTCTGACAAGTAGGCCAAGTCCAATGGCACCCACTAGCCCTTACACATTAAACGTGTGGGTGATAAGACAACTTGCTTTGCAAGACCACCTAAAAAGCTCTGTAAAGAAGGAGAACTGTGCTGCAGATTTTTTTTTTTAACTGTAACTCAAGCTGAGACATTTTTTCCCCATGAGGATGTTGTGCTTGACTATCTGTAAGAAGCCTCAGTGCAGCATCAGTACAATGGACTGATACTGTGCCTTTGTATAAAGTTTTTGTATTGCATCTTTGCAAGACAATGAATAACCTGAAGAGTAAAGGTTGAGTCCCAGTAAAAAACAGCACATTAGCCTAACTGCACATATAAGCTGGTAATATACAGCCTTCTGTCAAAGAAAGAAGAACTATAAATGTATATTAGCAGAATCTATGCCAAGCAGTATGACTGCAGTTGCATTGTCTCTGTGATAGAGAGTGTACTACCTGATGTCAACATAAATTCTTACATTATTTTCACGGTGGGAAAAACAGAACTTATTTTAGACCTGCAGCTAGGCTATATATCAGAAATACGAAATGCTGATTGTCTATATTTCAAACCCAGGACTATCTGGAAAGTTGAGATGCTCTAGTCATCTTGTGGTATCTATGGCAATTATGTGCACCTACTTTCTCAGAGAGGTTTATTTGGTTTTGTGTAGTTCTTGAAATGAAGAAAAAGAAAAGGAAAAGCACTATGCAGAGACTCAACCTGCAGCAGGGAATCTCAAAGGACTGTGAAGATAATTCAACTTCATTATTTTCCACCGAGACAAGTACAAAGTAGAGAGTGGGCAAAATTAGTTTATCATTTCATTTGCACAGAGAACAAATGATTGTGAATGAATATCAAAAAAATCTGTGTCTGTGAAAAAACCAGCAGAATTCAAGTAAGATTTGCATTGTGTTTATGCCTCATTTTCTGCAGCAGTCCCCCAAGATAATCTGAGAATTATTCTTCATTTTAGTTTAAAAAAGGGGGAAGGGCTTAGGCAAGAGGCGTAATTGCTCAAACCATTAAGGTGAAAATAGCTGCTGACTGCAGTTATTCTCCTCTATGACAGGCTGTAGGAATTACAGTCTAGGGTGCGATAGCCTTTCATTAACATCAGCAC
The DNA here is from genome assembly GCA_007922155.1 of Mesoclemmys tuberculata. Lineage (NCBI taxonomy): Eukaryota > Metazoa > Chordata > Testudines > Chelidae > Mesoclemmys > Mesoclemmys tuberculata. The sequence continues at coordinate 16,523,061 of ML675631.1, forward strand.
CCAAGATAATGATACAGCTAAAACTGTTGTACTTTATTACATTCTTGCTGTCATTTAATTGCCCGATAATAGGTTTTCATAACAATAAAGGCCCACAGAAAGTTGACTGGAGTAATCCCAACTGATGTATTAACTGCAGCAAAGTTGCCATTAACAAAGCAGGTTGTTTTGGGAGGTCATTCAGAACAGATGGCCGTTATTTAGGGAAAATAGCAGTGGAGCCTTGTCTCATGAGAGGAGCTACAGTTCCCATATTTAATAGCAACTATATGAAAAACATGCGAAAGTGTTCCCAGAGCCATATACAGAAAAGAAATTCTTGGATGTAAACACTTCGCAGTGGAACCATTGTGAACAATACAAACTCTGTTAGAGGGAAACTGATTTTAAAAATATGGCCGTATCATGTTAATCTTCCTTAAATAGATAGTTTTACTATAACGGACTTTCTCCTGTATTTTATGTCTCTGTTTTGTGTGTATGTATACAAAACCCACAATCTACCTGAAGGAAAGCAACTACCTCTGAATAATAGCATTAATCATTATTAATAATACATAATGTGTGCATGCAAATTTGCATGTACATGTACAAACATGGATGTTGTACATGCACATTTTGAAATGCTGTTTTCCATTTGTGACCTCTAACTCTCACTGAATAGCATTTTAAATGGATGCTAAAAACAGCGATTACCCTGAAAAAATATTAAGTAACAAAAGTCTTTTTCAATGTGTTGGTAAGGGAGACAGGATGATCTCTGTTTCCACAGACTTTCTGAAATTGCCAAATACTAGTTTTTCTCTCTAGAGGATACATTTCTTAACATCACAAGCGGTAAGCCACATTGCTTTTTGCAATTCTTTAAGTCGTCTTTTTTTATAACAACATTGTGAATCACTATGAAAACCCAAAGTAATAAGAGATGTCTAGCCTGTTGAATAAATCTTTTCTACCCCAGGATATTTGATAACAATAGGATTAAATCCTTACTAACCATGCAACTCTAAGACTATCTTTAATTTAAGTGGCAGTGTGGCACATTATCACTTGGCTGTGTCCCTTTCTCCAAGGGAGGTGAACTTCTACTTTAATAGAGTTATGAAAGATGGAGTTGGAATGAATTTACTAGATAATCTAGTCCAGTTTGCCCTACTGTACATATATTTGCATTTTGTATTTTAGAGTCTGTTTGAATTGTCTGAGACTATTTCAGACACAATACTCTTGTACTTGGAAATCAGAATTTGTAATCATGCAGTCAAACTGTGTTGGGCTATGATCTTGGCAGATCCCACAAATTTGACAGGCTCAGAGCTTGTTCATACAGCTCCAGTGAAATCCTTGTGTGCTCCTGGAAGTGGTGCTCATGATCCAATGGGTGGCACTCTTGCCTCTGGTTTGCCACTGAGCTGGTGGTCCAGTAGGAGGTACTGTGCTGTTGGAGATGCTTGGCCTGATTCTGAGTTCCTCCCTGGCCCCCTGTACATCACTCTGGCGGTGTGAAAAGGACTTAAAGTAAATATAAATTATGGTTGTACGCACTTAAAAGTCCTTTATGGTGTCAGAATGGTGTAAAGTGGCCTTAATGGAATTCAAAATTCAGGCTTCTGTCTTTTTTGGGTGAGAGGTAAGACTGGCACTTGTGAAAACTGCTGGATCACTTATAACTACAAGAGTAGGGGTGCTACCCCTTTGTTCTGACGTTCATGGGGCTTGTTTATGCTTAAAGATAAAACATGATATTTGCTGGATCATGGCCATCACCTATAGACAATACTGCTCCATAGTGAGTTTCATCTCCAACCCAGTAAAAATTACCATTTAGAAACCACTCGGAACCCTACTGTATGTTAAACTACATTTACTACCGTATTTTTCTTCATACGCTCATCTTTAAGCTGTACTGAACTTTCTTTTATTGTACACTTACATTTTGCATCAGGAAAACGAAAAGTTCCAGTTCAGCAAAATGCTTAAGCCCATGCTAAACTTTTAAGCTTGAGAGTAGCCTCATTGGTTTCAGTGGGACTACTTATGTCCTTAAAGCTGGGTGTGAAGTGAGGCCAGAGGGAAGAAGCTGTATGACAATGTTCTGAAAATGTTTTAGGAGAAGGGGCCCCATAATACACCAGTAGAACAATGATTCTCTACTGATCTGTAATACACATCCTGATAGCTCTTTGCCTCAGTAGGCAAGTGGACAGTGCAGTTACACATTGTCTATAGAGAAAATTGTATGTATGCTCTGGAGCCGAGGGGACTCTTGAAACATGCTTAATTTAGTGAATTGACACATTCACCTGGATACAAGCGTATGACCAAAGCCAGTGCATTTAATTTGTGTGAAGGACAGTTTGCTCATTTTTAGAAAAAGAGCGATAAATACAAGGAAAGTATCTGGACTTGTTTAATGTGTCCATAAAAGTTTCTTTTGTAACTTACAATTTTAAACAAATCTTGTACAACAATATTTTACCACAAAATGCAATGACAATGATGCAAAACATTTTTCAGCAAAAACGTAATCGTATGCAGACATAGGTCATTGGCCTCTTTGGACCAGGCCAAAACAATCAAATACAAGTCATAGAAGTTAGAGATGGAAAAGCCGGTTAGATCATTGCATTTGTCTCTCTGCAAATACAGAAAAACTTCCTGGAGACAAAGGACATAGCAACTGAATTTTAAACTGAATCAGAAAATGCAATTATCATAATCAATCTCTACCTGAGCTTTTCCTTTTAGGAAAGAACTATTTATTGTATTTGGGTGGGGTGGAGCTGGAGATTCAGGGTATGGGAACAGAGAAGGGGATGGAGAAGAAGAGAAATTGAAAAGCTGAGAAAGTTTGATAAATAATCCCTAGGGTGGAATGAAATCTGCACCTTAAATGACATATTTACTTGGCACCATCATTATAGTATAAGGGCCTTTCAAAGCTTAAGGATCACAGCTAGATAGGTCCAAGCAACTTCGCTGACGTTAGTGGAGTTACACCAATAATGAATGTGTTCCATGCTATTTTTAGGTCCTTTGTCGAAATGATAGAATCTTTCTTGAAAAAGGCATGCGTCAAGAACGCATTTTCTAAAGTAGTTGATTTTGTTTTGCACTCTTTCTGTGAATGATTAGAGCATATTCTGTCATGTAAGGCCTTGTCCAAATTCCATTGGGGTTAATGGAAAGATTCCTGTTGATTTTAAAGGAGTTTGGATCAGACCTTTAAATCAGGATGTTTCTTCTAAGAGAAGTCCTGAAATTTCCACTGCCATAATAAGCCATTTTACCCCCCAGATTTGATGCTTAATCTCTTTGTTTGCCTGCTGTACATTTTGGAGCTACATTCATGGAATGCTTGCCTTCTAGGGATGTCAACCTATCTAAGATAAAAATAAGAGTCTCTTTTTTGAGTTGACATTTCTTAATTGAATTTTGGGCATAGTTTTGTAATGATTTCTTCTTAAAGAGTTTTGCTGTGCATGTGCTATCAAAAAATCAGATCTAACTGAAGGATTCTGTATATTTTATACAAACCTTTTTTAAGTTCATGAATAAATCTGTGTCTTTAATCAAGGTTTGTTATAATGGTGGGGAGCCTTATTAATAATTTATAAAAGCTATTTCATGTAATTAAAAGTGGAGAATAAAGTATTATTTTACAATTACTCTGACAGTCAGTCTTTGATCTTGGAACCTTTGCCAAGCTATGTTAGTAATGAAAGAAAATGCCCTCTTACTTCAACCTCTGAGTAAGCTATCATTATGTTTACTAAGGCAGAAATGCCCTGTGAAAGCAAAGTATTGCATTAATTATACTCCACAATAGGATCTGCTTGGCTTTTTTAATCTTTTCTCCCCAGATCCTGTTACTTTAGAATCACAAACTTTAATGAGTAACACTTAAAAAACAGAAATAAATTTGCCATTGCTTTTACAATTTTGCAAAAATTTAAATAATTTAGAAGGTTAATAAAACACCAGTGCATCATGGGTTGCTTATGGTAGGTTACGATATCATTCTACGAACGGTACACTTCCTAGTTTGATTTAAAGTACAAGACAGTGCTTTCGGTCCTTGCTTTCATGGTAACTACATGTCATAGCATCATGATAGGTAGCAGGTGATGACTCCAATGGAAGTTTAGGATACTCTGCATGTTTAATTGTCTAAATAAGGATTTATTTACCTAACTTTAGACATCCAGGTTTGAAAATGTTAGCTTTAGCAATCACATTAGTCTAAAACAAGAGGTGGGGGTGCAGGTGCCGGTGTGCAAAATATATTGTTTTGTAAAGAAAAAATGGTTAGGATTAAAAACAAAACATAACCAGAAACACATGCCATCTCAATTTCTTATATTATTTCCTATTAATGTTAAGAGGTATCTTTGGAATATAATTTAAAGGATCTCCTTCTTATTTTATTTGGTGTTTCAAACATAATTTTAAATCAGAATAATATTTACTAACCCCTTCTCTTGCAAATGATTTTATTTTATGGAATTTATTTAACATAAGAGCATGGAAATTTATGTACTGAAGAAAATTGGAAAGTTGAAGAAAACATGCACTGGCATATTCTACTGTATAAAACAGAGGAATTTCTATTTGGTATAGTTAGATCTTCAGATGGCTGCTATTCTCTTCTTACATATCTTTGGGAATCAGTGGATACATTTGGCCTGCTCCAACTATACTGTCTGCCCAGCACCCATGGAGCTTGAGTTCTTGGAGTGTGGGAGGCTATGCAATCCCCTGATCCATATTCTGCCACACACAGTCATTGTTCTTCACTTTATGGACCTTCAACAGCCCTCCTTGCCCTTCCCGGCTAGGATTTCACCTTTAGTGAGCAAAATTCCTTCTGCCTGCTTTTACCACCAGGTAGCAGCAGAGTAAGTGTTAGCCATAAGTTATTACCTGCTTTTTTTTCCCTGTGTTTATCATGTTATTAATTCCCCTTCATAATATTAAAAATGTTAATTCAGTGTTTGCTAAGTCTTCTGTTTCCCAGTGAGAATAAGACCAAGCTGTTTAATCTTTCCACACAACCCAATGTAATTTTTGAGAATTGTTATCATTTTGATTACTCGGTATTGCACCTCCCAGAACAATTATAAACTCTGTAAACTAAAGCTGCAGCAAGCTGTTTGTCAGAGATTCAGACTCTGGTGAACAGGGTTTTGTAAACTTGCCTTAAAAAAACTCTGCTTTCCACTGTGCTTGTGTATTAGGTGTGCTGTGTTTATAAGGCCCCGGAAGACATGTCTGTAGTGTCATTTCTGTGCCGTGGGTCTGTAACATGAGAAAAACTAGGCCTGTTTAAAAGCAGTTTGGATTGGTACAAAGTCAGGATAATGAGAAGCTATAAGACAATTTGGTTCCAATTATGAAATGCAGTAGAGTTCAGTGAAAAGGCCAGGGCAAGAAATGGACAATTAAAGGTATCCTTAATGGGTGGGAAAGGAAAATGACCAGTGCAAATAAAAATGCCATTACCATACATTCACTTGGATGACTGGCCTCATGGAGGGGCTCTAGTTAGTGCTATGTATATGTATACAGGACCAGTACACTCTCTGCTGTTTGCATAGGATAGTCAAAACATATAAGTCAGTTCAGAAGGACTGATTGCTCCCTAATCTTCAATGGCTACCTTTGCACCTAACCAAACAGGAGCTTTGAGGAGCGGTGAACCTTCTGAATTGACTCAGAGATTTTATATATATAAAAAAATGCGGCCTTTCTGCTTCCTATAAGGTTTTCCAAGGCCTGGTCTACACTACCGGCGAAATTCATCAGCAGTTGACGAGAGTTATGTAAGCTACACAAAGTAGCTTGCATAACTCCCGTCGACTTTGGAACTTCTGTTTAGCGTGCCGTCCCGGGAAATGTGTGCCCGTTTATGCAGCGCTATGCTTTTTGTGGAGATGGTTTTATTAAATCAACTTCTGGATCGATTGTCAATGTCTTCACTGCCACTCAATCGAACCAGAAAAATCGATCTGGTGGTGGCGAATTTGCCACCATCAGTGTACACATGGTCTAAGTCTCTCATAGCGCCACCTGTTTCTTGCTTCATGTTTTTTTTCCCTCTGTTGTTAAGGGTAAATTTTCAGAAGGGTACCTTTCCTTTTGCAAGGTGAAATCTGCACCGGCAATGAAGTTGTGGGTACAAATCAGAGTAATTGCACCTCTAACTGCCTGAGTGCAGATCAGGTGGCCAAAAGTGTTGTTATTTGATTTCTCCTACGGGCACAATTTGAGCCCACAAAGAGGGAGGCCACTTTTGAGCCCAATTGACAATGCACTCCCTCTAAACTCAATAGACTTTAATTAAGCTCTTGCTGTGGTTGAAAGATTGGGAGATCTTTTCTCTTTAAAGAGAACTTACTAACCAGGCAGATTTTCTCAAGCTCTACAGTAAATTGTACTCTAGTGCCTCACATAATAAAACAATCATCCCATTTGATTTATATCACAGACTTCTAGCAAGGCGGTCTAATGTCCTGTTTGCCTGTTTCACAGCACATTGGGCTGAAGGTTTTAGAGATGGTTCTATAATAACTTCCATATAGGTGGGTATGCTTTAACACATTTCCATTTAACAGAGTAGATACTTTCTCTTTTGCTTCTTTGCAGCTGGACTTTTTAATCTATATTTAACTCTAGTGCTATGCATTTGAAATCTATTGGCTTAGAATCATAGCCTGTTTGCCTCTCCTTGCCTTTTTTCATCACGGTGTGTTATAGCTCCCAGTTTAGTATGGAAATGCTACTGTCAATACCTGGCTTGTCTCTGTAAACCAGGGCTTTAGTCATGTACCAACACAGGAGCCTTTCAAAGTCCTGTCCTGAAACCATGCTACCAGGAGCTAACACCACATGAAAGCTTGTTTTCCTTTATGTCTCAGCTACTTCAGTGATGAGGGCAGTAGAAGTACCTAGCTAGCTACCTAGACTGATTCCCCCAGGCAGATTTGCCACCGTCTCTTCTGCATTCCATTGCATGCACCTCTTACTTTCAGCAGTGGAGTGGGTTTTTTAATATGCATGAAGATCCATTTTGATGTAATTCTCCTCCTCTGATGATACTTCCCTGGCTGATAATGCCATCTGTAAAAATTCTGTTTTCTATGTTCTCCTTTTAATCTTTCACAATTCCCGAGGGTTTGGATAACCCTGGAGACATGTGACAACCAACTGCAATGCAGAGAGAATCATTTGGTCTTTTAGTGTGGTTTTGTCTTGCAACAAAAGCTGGTTTATTTAAAAATAAATAAATAAACAAACTCAACACATTGGGAAAGTCTGTGTTTGTATAGTAAATGTTTCAGTGAACTGGGACTAGGTATGGTAATGAAGAATGGCAGTCAAAGTAGGGAGAGGAGAGATTTGAATTATCTGACACATTTCTTATGGCACGTGGATGAGATTGGAATTCTGCAACAAAGGGGTACATTACATTTAAAATAAATCTAGCTGTGTGAAAGGTGCTGGGTTGATACTTCTGGTGATTTAAGCCATCCAGAAGACTCCAAACATGATGCCAAATCAGTTTGCTAAGAATTAGATTGAGACCACCAAATAATTGCACGTAGTCCATCAAAGAGACTTTAGATGGTAAATTGTTTTCTCTTCCAGCCTTGGTTGGATTAGCACTAGAGATTTATTGGCAATCACATAGCATTTCACCTGACTCCTGAACCATCCAGTTTCCCAAGACACTTTTATAATATGATAGCTTGATACAGCTTGATTGTGGAAGCCATTTGAATCATGAAAGCTTGTTCTTTAAACAAGGCGGGGACCATCTGACACTTTGTGATTTGCATGGCATCTAGAATGATGGGGACTGGGAATGATAGGTTCTACTTTAATGCTAGGATGTAATGCTAAAATTTTTATGTCCAGCAAAATTTTCAGTTGGCAAAATTAAAGTGAGAAGACAATATAGAATTTATTGCAATAATTCAGACACTGCAGTCTCTCCACTGCACTGCCCCAAGCTAGTTTTTCCTCCATTCTACATCTCAGCTATATACCGCTGAATGAAATGGCAAGGGATTACAACTTGAGAATTCTATCACTTAGGAATGCTGGTGTTAGATTCTGCAAGAAAGAGAGGTTCCTGCTGCCAAGTTCAAATGATGTCCCAAAGATCTAGAGGGATCAGAGCCAGTGTTCTTATTCAGGCATATCTCTGCACAACAATAGCAGTAACATTAGCTAGACCAACCTGATTACCTAAAGTTAGGCCCCTAATTTCATATTTGGCATCTACATAAAAATGACGGGGTGTTATATGGGAAACATAGTTTGGAGCAGTGGAAACAAGTGGATTATCAGGGAGATGTTTCTACCACCCATACTAGATGTTGTGTCAGTGCCCAGTAAACACAGGAGATAAGTTTTGCCTGCTGCTGCTTGAGACCACCAAGTAGCCCCATCATCACAAGTTTTGGATCTACAGGGTTGACTGATCTACATTTCTGGTTGGGAATTTTTTGTAGAAAATTGTGTTTTCAACACCAGAAAGTATGAAATAGTTCCCCTCTCCCTTCCACCAGCTGTGGGGAAATATTTATTGGGGAAAAATATTTTGATTGAAAATCAGATAAATTTTTTTACTAAAATGATCATGAAAATAAGGGTAATGTATTTTTGTTCACAGTATGTTAGACTGTATCAAGTTAGAAGTACCCAGTCTTTGCAAACACTTAAGACTATTTTTTTACAAATATGTTTCGCTAATTTATGTTGCACAATATGGATCTCATGAGCTGTATCTCAGGCTCTCAGGCTTACCCACTTCCCATTTCCTCCTGTGTGGATCCTTGTATCTGGAGAGAGGCCTCCCACAGAAAAGGAAAGTAGATGCAGTGCCATGAAAGGAGCCTATTCAAGAAGGGGTTCCATGTGGGAGTGGGGGACGTCTGTATATACAGGGCTTCCTTCTTACCCATGCCCTTGGTGTCATGTGGTAATTCTTTTGAATGAGATTGAGTGAGAGTTGTTCAGGTAAAATTTTAAAAAAAATTTAAAAAAACCCCAAGTTGTAACTGAACCACACGCTAAAAATGGAAAAATGCTCTTATTGCAGAATTAGTGTCAGTATTATATCTGTGCATGAGAAAAAGTTTGGGAGTGAAAATGAATAGAGCTGCAGGTAACTTAATAACTATGAATGTGTAAGATACACTGAACACCATGAGTTAAAGTATGTACTTTGCTATCCACGGTGGCTTACTTCAAGTGACTTATATTTGGCACAGTATTTCTTTAGATTACAGAGAAATACTGTACATGGGGCTCTTATTGCTCCTCTCAGGCTTAGCAATTAGGAAAAATAAAAAATTTACCAGAGCCTAAGCTCTCAGAGTAGTAAACATGGGGAAAATTAAGGGACAAGAAAATTATAGCAGCTTCAGTAAACCACTATAATTAAGGCTGAATTGCTTTTTACATTATAACATTCATGAAGCAAAATGTTGAAATAAGTGAGAAATGAAAACTCAGATACTAGATGAGGCTGAAACTTGGCAGGACAAATCTAATATATTTCCTCTTTCTCTATCAAATAAGTGTGTAATTATTTTCAGATTCTTCCCTACACACCCCAGTCTCAAAGGGATGATTTGACGTCCAGAGAGCAAAGAGGACACAGTCTTCGAGCTCATACAAGTGCAAGAGTTACAAGGTAAGGAAAGGCTACCACACAAAAGCCAGGGAGAATCCAGCCCTTGATAGGGAGAGAGTGGAATTTTTAAAGGCTTCTAAGTCACTTAGGTGCTTTTGAAAATCCTACTGTGTATTATATCCACTAAAGACCAAACCATGGGCACTTTTACTATTTTGACTTTAGGATCTGAGCCCAAGCAAAAATTAGTTCTCTTAATTAAAATGGATATTTTTTTATACCTTCACTTCATATACATTGTCAATAGAATCTAATGTGAGAATTTGAAAGGAATTACAACATTTTAGAGAGAGGTTATCTTCCAGAGAAATCTATTTTTTATTGTTTGAAATTATGTTAATATCCCATAGGAACCAATAAAATACAGAAAGAAGAAAAATGATCTTGCAGCAGAGAATTCTCAGTGATGATAAAGAGATGCAGGCCAGCTGTCAAAGGTAATAGTGATTCCACTGTATCTTTAATATGTATTTAATCAAACACGTTGAATGACATTTTCAAAAGTGCTCAGGATTTGTCAAGTAGTACTACCAACGTACTACCAATCCCTGAAGGTTCAAAAAATCATGCGTCACCCCCACCTCCAATCATGAGACTGGCTTAAAATCATGAGATTTAAAAAAATAAATTTAGGACTCTGTTAAATTACCTTATGGTTTCTGAGCTGTTAGGGAGCACTTGGCTCATGTGTTTAAGCTTGCCCTTGTGTGTGTGCGTGCGTGCGTGCGCGCGCAAACGTGGGCTAGAAAAAAATTGAAGCTAAAATTCTCACCTAATCATGGGATTCCTGGACCTGGTGCTTTAAATAAAATGCTAAATATGTCTCGAGACTCATGATAGAATCACAAGAGTTGGTAACTTTGCCGAAGTCTACTTTTACTGAAGTCAGTGATAAATTGACTTCACTGAGAGCAAAGTTTGGCCAATCCCAAACAGTTCTATTAATTCTGTCCCAATACAAGACAGTGACAAAATATTCATTGATTTGAATGGCATCAGCAGCGGGCCCTTTATTTTTAAATTCCTTTAGATGTGGGCCAAAAGCACTGACTCTTTTGTTCTTATCTGTTATAGTATTACCAACTCTCACAATTTGATCACAAGTCTGGCATTATCTGATACCTTAAAGTCCCTGCTCATGAAATCATGTGAAAATGTGAGAAACCTGGCTTTCATTTAAAAAAAAAAGATTTTTCTAGTTCTCATGGTTGCAAAGAGCTGGAAAATGTGAAAATTGAAGGCTCAAATAACAGAAAACAAATAAAATAAAAAGATGCCAGACTTTATTATTTTAAAAATCTGATTTTTGAATGACTGGGGTTGGCAGTGCTTCTTTATGATGAACAAACCCAGGTAGGGTGTACAGAAGAATGTGTGAATATGCTGGCACTGGGGAAGCCTGCTGTTTGGACAGTCACTGGAGGGCTCCATTGGGAACTATTCCAGGATGTTACACACCTCAGTCTGGCTGCCACAGGTATTGCTATAGAGCTGATGGGAGGGTGAAGGAAGGAGACTTGTTATCCACACCCCTTCCCTCCCTCTAGCTGCAGGGGAATGGAGGGGACAGCGAGCAAGGTGATGCTGCAGCTTTTTGCAGACACTCGGCCAACTCTCCCTTATAGGGCTCCCAGCTGCTGGGTTCAGCTGCAGGGAGCGTCAAACAACAGTCTCCAGCCAGCAAGGGCCAACATGTACCTTGCTGGGCAGGTGGAAGGCTGAAGCTGGAATTCTGTTCTAGCGAGCCCTGCACCTTTCCTGTTAAGCCTGTGTCTAGCCCCAGTTCCCTGCTGGTTCAGAGGGTCTGGGAAAAGTAGGGCCTAGTCAGGTAGGAAGGAAAACTCCCAGGCACTGGTTTCCCACAGCAATATCTTTTGATTTCTTTTGTCCCTTTGGTGACTGGTACAGATCAACTCTGGGGAAGGGGGCCTTGAGAAGGGGAAAACTAAGATGGACAAGGCAGAGGAAAATGGGAACCTTGCCGGGGTGGGAGGAGTGGGAGGGTTGGAGTGTATTGGAGAAGAGTTGGGGAGCAGGGAGGACCTTGTGGAGGTGGTAACATGGGGGAAATTCTGGGGACAGGAGAGGTGGGATCTGAGGATGTTGGATCTGTGGGGACAGGAATGGGGGCAACTGGGGTGGTGGGGACCTTGGGACAGATACAGAAGCAGGAGCCATTGGGAAGCAGAGCTGAAGAGTCGGGGAGCTGGCAGAGGAGGGGCCTGTGAGAGAAGTAACAAATGTGGGTACCCTGGGATGATGAGAAGGGGGAGACAGACTTGGGAGGGCACTTGTGGGGGAAGGGGCTGTTGGAGAGCCAGCCAGAAGAGGGGGTGGGGATAGAGCAGCAGGATCAATTA
>ML675631.1:16535523-16629590 GCA_007922155.1 Mesoclemmys tuberculata
AATTAGGAGGAGAGATGGGAGGTTGGTGAGCAATGACAGGGATTTTCAGGGAGTGATGTAACAATGGAGGAGAGGTTGTAGGTTTGATGGTGAGGGAGGCTATGGTAGCAGTGGGGTAGATAGGAACTTATATTGGTGTGAGCCTCATTGAGATGGGGCCTCATGGTACTGTGGAGATGTGTCCCTTCGTTTACCTCCCCACTCCTCCATACTCACACAGAGCATACCAAGCTCTCTGAGTTTGCATTCAGACCTCAGGGAAAATTTCTCAGGCCTCATGGCTCAGTTCCTACTTCAGTCTTGCATGTGGCCTGTGTTTCATGCAATGGCTCCTATTGGTTCCGCTATATATTCAATAAAGGAGCTTAATTGCTTTTTACATTTATCAGCAAGGTTTCACCCAGCCCCAAGCATAACAATATCTTTGTAGTGCTATGCTTGCATTGGCCCTGTCAGGAGTGTTCTATAGTTATTTTTTTTAGATGTTAAGTTGTCTCTCTTGGAATATAAAATGGAGCTAGTTATAGAAGACATGCTGGCAAGACACCAAGGTGGTACAGATGAATGATGAATAGAACAAGAAGGTAGATGTCAGACAGAGCGAATAGCCTTGTTAAATTAAATGTATCACATACCTTCAAGTGCAAAGATGTTTTGTAATCAAACATGGTGTCCAATTTCCCTCCCACTGAAATAATGGGCGTGACTTTCCATTGACTTCAGTGGTAGGCGGATTGGGCCAATAGTGATTTCTATACTGTACTAGAGTAGATAATTTATATTCCATCTGGAGACACAGAAGAATCTTTATATAGTCCATTCCTTGGCATTGATGGTAGCTTGTGTCTCCCGAAGCATGCCAACCCATTACAGAGAATCACTAGAATCTTATCTAATATGCTGCAGATAGCTGACACTTCCTTGCTATTCTGGAAGATTAGGCCATTTACTCAATAAATCCACAGTTAGAATCATGCTGCTTTTGCACTACAGAACATTTAGACTTGTCTAAAGCTGCACTATAAGGATACTTTGCTTTTGTAAAGATTAAAATAAGCCACCATCTCTAAACATCTTGTGGAATTGATATAATATTTTGCTTATTATATTTGTATAATTATAAATCTAAAAGAGACAGGAAAAAGTTAAAATTTGAAAAGTAGGGCAAATTCCAAAATTACATAATTTATGATATCCATAGATGGTGTCAAACTGCCGTGTTTACAGCAGACATGTAGATCAGCAGCAACATTTTTATTATAATACTCCTAAGTGCTAATTTTAAGTATAAAAATGTGAGGTTGCATGTCCTATTAAAGCATCCTATTTTTGAAAATTGACTCCACAATGTTTTTTTTCCTTTTTGCTAGCTCTGTAACAGCAGCTAATGCAGCAAGCAAAAAGCATTCCAAAAGGTGTACTGATGTTGCCCATTGAACTAGAGTTGAAAAAAGATTACTGTTTTTGTTTATTTGAAATAAATGAATAAAATGCAATCTATAATAGTTCCAAATGCTTAGAACTAAACTGGAATCAGAGACAAATATTTTCAGGATTCTAAGCAGGGATCATTTATGTATATATAAATTTATGCATGCACGTGCACATGCACATACACACACACACACACACACACACAAATATATGCATGTCTGTGTGTAAACATAAGTTTGTCAAGGTCATTGGAAATGATTTCTATACAAAGAAATTTTAAATACGGGAATATTGTTTAAATTCTGTGATGTGGTGTTTCTTTAAGAGAAACAAATGTATTGGATACATACTGAGTGTGTGTGTGTGAGAAAAGCATTAGTATCTATATGAAAAGCTAATTGCTCTTCCTCTGCTCTGTTTGTGTGTTACATTTTGTGTTAAAAATATATTATTAAACTCTATGAATAAACTGGCATAAATGTATTGGAGTGATTGAAAGTTTATGTATCACTATGATTTTCAGATGTAGGGTGGATTCCTAACCTTTTCTCAAACTAAACCACTTTCAGGTATTGTTTAATTCATGAATTCCTCCTGAGGTTCTGGTTTATTAAAAATATCTATAGCTTTCATACTCCATAAGCCCTAAAGGGTCACAGATTCTTGTTCTGTGGGATGTGGGATTACTTAGCAGAAAGTCTGGGTTATCACAGAAATCCACTGCAAAACCAAAATCATTTTTGGGAAGTTGAAGAGCAGCCCAAAGGTGTATAGCTCATTGCTAAACACTAATGCGTTTCCTTGATATCAGTATTAAAGGATCCAGTTATGCACAGTACACCTCATGAACACCTTCCGTTTCTATTGGATGGAGGATACTTAGCACCTTGAAATAGGTTCTCAAAGGATTGGATCCAAAGAATCAATCCACTATTTAGATTCTGGATTCTTGGATCTAAAGATCAGTCTACTATGTGGTGATTGGGAATTTCAAATAGTGGGAATAGTTTTGAATTTTCCCATGAGGATCAGAAGAAGTCACAATAGTTACCAAGATTATAAAACCAGTAGTGCATATAAGGGCCAAGCTCACAATATGCTCAGCTTCCCAACTCATGAACTTTAATAGGACTAATTAAATCAATCAGGTTTTCAGCCTCTGTGACTGAATTGAATCCTTTGTTTACAACTAGGCACTTGCAAACAAATGTTATTGTATGGTTGTTTCTCTTCTAGTAATATGATTAATTTTGAGGCAGGGGCATTAATAAAACATGTTTTGCTGTTTTCTAAATCAGCAAATCCTGGTACAGAGCCCACCATAGCTGTGGAGTTGGGCTTGGATATTGCCTATAGGAGAAATCACCTCTCAGAGGCACATGTGTAGTGTTTATTTGGCTACCTAACTCTTCCCCAGTGTGCAGTGATGGAGTCGCTGGCCTTTTCCTACCTGCCCTCCTATGAACACCCTCTAGAATTTAGAAGAAAATTAAATCTCAGGTCTACAATTTCTATAGAATGGTTAACAAACCCTATAGAAAGGCTGTCGTTCCTTATTATTTTTATCAGGTATAGAATAGGGTCCATAGAAGCCTAGTAAATTTATGCAGACCTCTATTGGTTGCATCCCTATTAAATTCTGTAAGATTTTTCCATAATGATAAGTGCTGGAAGATAGATAGGTAGAGTGCCTGTTTGTGATTTGGGTAGGAAGATTTGGGTGTTTGGTCTGCCCCTTCTCCACCTGCCACTGCAAAACATCTGGTAAACACAGAATGAAGAGTCAGGAACCATGGAGAAGCCTACTTGGAGTGGGGCTGGAAGAGCCCATTTCAATGAATTCTCTTCCCATGCAAGAGGCTCTCCATTTCACGGTTTGCATGTGCAAATCATCTTAATCTCCTGTTCTGTACTGGGTCTAAGCTGTTCAATAAATGAGTCTACCCAATAAAGAGCTAGTTTATGACCAATAAGGGGCTACCTGAAGAGATGATTTGCCGCTCAGATATGAATGTATTTGAATTATTACTATGTAAAAAAGCCTGTGCAGACATAAGGCAAGAGGGAGGAAAAAATCTATGTTTACTGTATTAATTTCAATGACTGCGATACATAAACACCGACAAGTACATTTGTTTTATTTATATGTTTGTTGTGTTAATGGTTTATTAGTAGGGATCCAGTCAAGTTGGTAATAAAAAGAACGCAGCTTTAACATGATTCAATGTCTGCAAACACTCCAGCAAGTATAAATAAGTCAAGGAAAATATGCTGTTAAGGCAAACACAGATAGTTGTGATTATTTTTCATACACTGCCTTTATTTTTTCTTATTAAGCAACAGATGTGCTGAATGCAATTACATTATTGAGAAGTCCTATTGCATAGCACCCTGAACCTGCATGGAAATATTCCATTGCAGAGGGGAGCTTGGCTCTCTATACATGCCAATCTGTTCTTAAAATAACTTTTTGTGGAGGAATTTATAGTTCTGACCCCTTAAAATTCCATTTGCCCTGTGGGAGGGAATGTCCCTTTTAAAGGAACTTAGGGCTATTCACTGGAATTTTTCAGTTCTGGAGAGGAAATCCTCTGCCAGGTTTTAAAAGTGCCAGGGCTCCATATTATTATATCCTTCAGTAGCCAAGCACAACGTATAGGTGAGAGAATGTAATATGACTAAACAATATTGCTAGTAGTTCATGCTAGCCCCATTGCTAGTTGTTCAGGTCAGAAACTGTTGGGCAATCAAGGTCAGTTAGCATTTTGTTTTGCCCTTTTGGCCCATTCTCTTAATTTACTTGTGAGAGTGCTCTCAGTCAGAAAAGCATGTAAATAGAGTTAGAATAGCTGTGCATACTTCATACATACAATAGGATTTTGAGCTTGAAGTTTTCTTCACTCCCTTCTCCTCCTCCCCTCAACTATATTCTGCTATGCGATTAAGAAAAGAAATCGATGTTAAGTAGTTCCTCAGGGTTTTGATTATTTTGTCAGTTTAGACAATGGTGGCCTCAGGAGTGGTGATCTCTACTTCTCTGCTTATCTTCCTGGGAAGCGGCCATCCCTCTGTTCCTCTGCAGTGTCACTTTTTCATGGTTGTGTTGCCTGCCGTTGCAACGTGTGCTGTACACACAGCCTCTGTGCAGCCAAGATTTTGGAGGCAGACCTGGAGAAGTCACCCAGAATCCTGAGCTGAAACACCTGTTTGTGGAACCCATTCCACCCTCATGCTTTTCTGCCTTGAACAAAGCCATCTGCTTTCCTCTGGTTAATTTTTACAAGAACATAATTGTTACTTTTCCTTCACTTCCAACTCCCCATAGTTACCTTCTTCCTCTTCAGATGAAGATTGCTTGCTTTATAGTAGTTTGTGCTTCCCTCAGCTTCCCTGATGCATCAAGTGAGGTGCCATGGAACACAGCAACATGAATCCTGAGCCATTTTGCTTGACCTTGACTCAGCTGAAATAAGAAAATCCATTGGAAAGAAAGAAATCACTTTGTTTTTAGACATGAAATTCTTCTTACCTGCTTATCTGGAGCAGTAGGTGATGGTGGGGCTCAGAAGTTCCCCATATATGTAGTGTGGCTTCTGTGATACTCCAAAGGAGCCAAAACAGCTGTGCAAAGGACCCTGGGATATGTGTGAGCCTTGAATGTAGGTGCCAGTTGCCATAGTTCAACAGTTTCCTTGAAGCCCCTTTGGGAGAAGCATCTGAGCAAGGGGAAATAACAATAAGAGAAACTTGAACTTAAACTTAGTTTTCCATTATAACCTTCATTTCAGTGTGGTGTATCATATGTACTGTACCATTCTGCGGTAATGCAAACACGGTTCAAACCATTGTGATAGGCTTGTGTTTACTAAAAAAAGGTCTATGTATCAGGAAGGAAAGCCACATCATTTTAAAAATATGATTTGATTACTCTGCCCTTTAAATTACATCAGGTGGGTGGAGCTGAGGTTTGTGCTCAAAAGAAAGCAAAATGTTCTTATCTTGCTTTCCCTCTTGATATTCTTGGATTGGTGCAATTGCCTTTCTACAATCCCTGCTTCACCTGAAGTCCTGAGAAACCATGTGTGTGAGTGAAGGATGTCTCTCAAGGGTCGGAAAAAAGTAAAAGATAACTCCTGAAGAAAACAATATGGCTTTATTTCACACAAACCTAATGGACAGTTCATGAAATCAGAAACAATCTATTTGTTTCACTATTGTCCTGCTAGTCATTTTTTATGTAGAAAAACAATGCCACACTACTCTGGAGTTAGTGGGGATTGCACATATTCAACCATTGTCAGGATCAGTGCCTGACGTAAACAGGATAATTGAATCACAAGCACAGTTGAAGCAAAAGAAATTGTTAGCGCTGTGCACGCACACTTATTTATCTGTGATTCCCACTCAGCGTTCTAATGTGCCAATGTACTGCCATTGCTCAGGGCCCCTGGCACAGCCCTATACCCCAGTGATGTTTTTAACCTACAGGATAGTAATTTACTCATTGCTTCATTAATTTAATTTTTCATCCATTCATTATAAGGTTAGATAAAATAATGCATAGCTTTTAATAAAATAGTTCAAAAATCCCTTAACTGCTGTATTTTATTACATTGCAAAACTATACCCCCAAACCATTCAATGTTCTCCTTTTCCTGTCAGTGTATATTCTGTTTCATTTTGTTGTTCATTTACATGGCATTTCATACTTTTTGAAAGTAAAAGAATACTCCTTTTATCTGTGTGATACCCTGCCTTGTGAATAGGATCTGGCTGTAGAGCATTGCCTAAAAACCATCCAGGCAGTCATCGCTGACTGATTTGCAGGCACAAGAGACTCCTCCTTTTTCACCCTGGTGCAGACTTCTGCAATATATTTGGATCAGATACTCATTAGCCAGACTAAGAATGTGTGTGAGATCTCAGTTAGAAAGGGAGCAGCTCTGGGCACTCTTTACACTGTACTATAACCCCCCCACAAACTCCCCCTCAGTGAACTAACATACAAAAAGAAGCCTTTAAAGTTCAGAGTATCAGTTGTACTAATGGCATTACTTGGGAGATGAGCCCATTTCTTTTTGCTGTGATTTTTGAATTGTTGATTAATAACTATTGGGCTATTACTCTTCTTTGATGGATGGATATATGCAGGTCTGCACACTGGAGGCCTGACCTATGTATTCTTCCCAACACAGTCAAAGATCCTTTTGAAGTCAATGTGAGTTTTGATTGTGTAGGGAATATGGGATTGGACAGATACTGAGAGCTAGAATAGTCAAGGAGGGAGAGATGGAGAGACATGAGACTTCAAGCCCAGAAGGAAACCACCACTCTATTATGTAATTGCCCATGAGTCTATATGATTGTCTATATGTATCTGGCAGGTTTTTTATTATCTATAATACTTGAGGAAAACCACACTGAGATGTTTCTATTTAATTGGTCTTCATGTGCAATGTCATTGTTCGCCAAATATCAATGTCTATAAATGTTACAGAAACAAAAAAAGTTTGAGATGGCACCTCATTGACAAAGATTCCTTTGAGACAAATTGCTTTACCTATGTCCCTTTTATGGCATCTACTTTCTTTTTAATGTGGGTGGCTGGTGTTCCATTTTAATAGAACTCTTCTCTTATAATAAGAACTTGTGAGAGTATAATAAGAGATTGTCTGCTCAGCTTGGTTTATTCCTGCTGTCAACTTCATGATTTTTAACTTTTTTTTACCTTCTTTTCTTTGAGGACCTGCACCAAGAAATTTGATTTTGCCCTGAAAGTGATATAGCAGAATCTCTTTAAAGTATTCTTTTAATATTTGTTATAAGACTTCCCACTATAATGGAGCATTTTTATATGTTTTAATATGTGATGTAAAGTTTGAAATAATAAAAAACCCCTAACAAGACTGTCCTCATGTTTTACTAATTTTGGATGGTTAGCTAGTTCATAGGTTTGAGGAGGCATTGGTAATGCATAAAAAATATTACTGTTCGGTTTTCATTTTTGAGTTTCTTGTTGTTGCATGCTATTCTTCTTTACTCTTCATAACACTAGGGATCCACTACTTTACCATTAGTAATCATTATAGATGACTTGTTATCCAGCTGGATTATGGTTATTAATGGATGTTTTTTCCTGCTAAAATTCATTCTAAGATCTCTTTTCAGTATGTGTTTTGTAGAGTTCGCCCTTTGTGCATGGCCACTATATTGCCAGCTCATATGGGCAGGAAGTGAGCAGGCAGGAGTGAGGAACTGGTTGAGCCTTGATTTTTGCCCCTCTCTCCCCACCCCAGTGTGTTCTCCAGCATGGATGAACTGGTGTGGAGGATTAAGTAATATGTGCAGGTAAAAGATTTGCTAAAGTGACAATTTGGTTTGTGGTCTGCTTCTGGGCAGCATAGGTCTGTGTTGCCCCTTACTCAAGGTAATCTGGATTTTCCAATTGAATGCACACAAAATTCTGATTCCCATAAGACAAACATTTTAGAATGCTAGGTGTCCATCTCTGAAATTATTGCAACCTTTTAACCAGTCTCCTCCTCTGCATAAAGAGCTAGTTCTGTATTGGGAGGCTTCATTTATTTCACCAGTGTGGTGTCAAAAGCAAATTATTTAGTGATTTCACAGAGCTCAGATGTCTAGGCCAAAGAGGCATTTCTATGCTTCTCTCTACATATTCTTATATGTTAAGAAGGGGTGCAGTCTCACATTCACCTTGTACAGTATATATAAATATTACATAGTTTTATATTTTCTTTCCTTTATCCTTCTATTTATTGCATGGGACGAACCTCTTGGTTCAAGAGGATACTCAAATAACAGATTATAGGATGGCACTTGTGGTCTATATTATACTTGTTCATATATATTATACTGTTGCTAGGGCCTGATTCTGCACCAGTGAAGTCCTTTGGAATTATGCCATTGATTTCAATTGGAGGATGATCAGGGGCTTAGACTTTAAAAACCTGATTATGTGATGTGGCCTCCAGTTTTGGGAATGCAATTTTATACCCACAATTAGTTGCAGGTGTAATTCATGACACTGAGATTGTGCTGTTTAGAACATTTAGCTTTGAGTCTGTCTAATTAGATTGTCCAAGTGTTATGAATTACCCATGCAGTTAATCATGGTTACAGAATAGCGAGCAGTTTTTTATTGGTGTAAAATTTATGTTCACAATATCAGATAGTAGTTATTAAAAAAAAAAAAAAAAGGCAGGCCCCATGCTCTTTGGGACAGAAAATGATATTTTTGGACAGCTCCCTTCTTGTACAGTGCTTTGAGCACTTTACTAAGATTAAATAACAGAAATAGGGTAAAATGGAAATAAAGTGAACCACAATGTGCAAAACTATAAAAAGGACCAGAAAATCAAAATTAGATTAAAATAATTGGAGTCCTATAAGAAAACAAAATAAGACATACAAATAAAATACTAAATCAGAAATCTTTATAAAATTATTTGTATGTCATAAATCTCAAACCTTTCCAAAATAAAATGCAAGCGGAAAAAGAATTCAGTAGGATTAACAAAGGGATGTGAAATCAAATACTCTGATAAGAAAAGGACATCTATTTTCAATAAAGAAAAATCCTCCAATAACATACAAAAGAGCATTCAGTTTATATGTTCCCATAATGCATGGACAAGAAGGCACTGAATGAAATGAAAGAATACAATATTGAAAATAGATAAAACTAAATATTTCTTATTTATGTAATTAACTTACAGAATTCACTGTTACAGGTTATTGGTGTGGCAAATACCTTTGTAAAATTAAGAAAAAGACTTAGATATGGAAGTGAGTAACAACAATCCCATTGCAGGAGCACTGGAGAGAAGAATATTATAAGAACAGTCCTTATGTTTCAGAATTTAAGCTCATTCACAGGAATAGAAAAATTCTCCCAATACGTAGCACTGCTCAGTTTGGTGCATTAGGACTGGAATGCCTTCCTTTGAAGTATCTGGCATTGGTTACCAACACATGATATTCTGGAGTAGATGAACCAGTTTGTTACTCCTTGGCAATCCTTATGAAAATTGAACTCAAAGTTGAAAAAGAAAGAAATTAGTTTTGATAGAAACTTACATCAAAAGGCAATGTGGGGAAGGAAAAGAAAACAAAAGAAAATACAGAAAGGGGAGTTGAGGGCTGCTAAAACAAAAAGAAAGCAAAAAATGTAAAGGACAAAAAATTGAAACAAAATTTGCAACCAAAATATTAAAATCTATAAAGTGTAAAACTATCCATCACTTTGGATTAAAAGAGCTAATATTCTGCAGATTCTATCAAGTAGCACATGGTTTTCAAGTATTTAACAAAGTTACTAGAAATTGATAGGATAATATCAGGGAAGGATAAAGTAAGAAAGTACAAAACAGGGCCCCAACATGCTGGGGGGGGTACACTGTACTGGGGCATGGAGGCCCTGGGAGGCCTGGATCAGGGTGCAACCTTTATGGGTATGTGTGTGGGAGGGGGCCCATGTTACAAGTTTGTACTGTGCCTGAAAAAATTTTGCTTGGGCCCTGTACAAAAGATACTTTTATATTTAAAATACCCTGCGGCCATCTGTGTTCAGATTGTAGTTATGAATGGCTGAAGAGCCATTGTCAATACTAGTTAAAAACAGCTATCATTCTTGATGAAAGTTTGGCAACTTTCATAAACATAGTATCTAGCAGTGAATCTATAGCATTAGACCAATCCAGAAACTGTATAATGAGACATTATAACAAATACATTCTTGCGGCACTTTAGGTAGTATAAAGGACTACAGCACTAAAATATAAAGCAAATATCACTGAGTTTTGGAACATAACCCATCCAAAATTTTTGTCTGGGTTATACAAAACATTATGTATCAAAGAAACTGCTATCCATGAAGACATACTTGATTGGTGAGAAATATTGGGTAGCGCATTCAGTTTATACTTGGTAAGAGACAAGATACATTTGGCACAAAAAGTGATGGAGCAAATTTTATATATTCTAAATGTATAATGTATCCATAAATTGGCAAGGGCTACTCATCACAGTCTGAGAAAAGGGGTGGAAGTTGATGGTATCAAAATCTTGCTCTGAGATATATTTTTAGTGAACGTTACTATCTGTCAACTGACGTCTGTGTTTTTGTTTTGTTTTAAAAAAAAAAATCAAAATGAAGCTGTAGCTGTAAGGCATTCCATCCTCTGAACAGGAATGCTGTGGGCTTCTTCCCAAATTACTGGTGTGCACAAAAAAAGGTGTAGCACAATGTTAATGTCAGTAGACAACTGTAGATGGTGAAAGAAAAGGTATTTTTCTTTCTTTTCTTATATGTACCTGTTAATTACAGAGAAATTAGTGGAAACCTTGTATTGCTTATGAGCATTGTGGATATTGTGGCTGAGAAATGAGTGTTGTACCCTCAGTGATTGCCCTAAACTAGTTTCTCCTATCTGTGGATGTACATCTGATATATCTCAAGCAGGATATTAAATGATTAATCCAAACAGATAGACCAGTTCATTTTCTTTGTAGGATATCTGAACTGCAGCACAACATACTTTATTTCTTTTATTATCCATATGTTTTGGGCCACATTCACCAATGGCATGGGCAGATCCAACACCGTTGACCTGCTTATGTCAGTGATACATTGACCAGCAGTTCTGTTTTCTGTGAATCCTTCATACTGTAGTAGGGATTTTTTAGCTCTAAATGATGGGGGAAATATATACATCACTGGATGTGCAGAAAGTGTTAAATACTAGAAAACATCTATTAAATATTATAATAATTGTAATTGTATAAAAGATATATTTACAATTTTATATATAAATATTATAATTATTTATTATAATATTAAATATTATTGGAGCAGATACTGGTAAGAATGGATAGAAGAGAAATTAGAGATGCATATAGAGCGGCAGAAGATGCCTCTTCTGCCATCATTTTAGGGAACTCTTGGTTAACATACATACAGGTTAGGAGGAAAAATTACGTATTTAGTTAGTTTTTTACTCTTAGCAACATCAAGTATTATCTACACTGAGAAACATCAACATTTTGCGATACCTCCATGAATCTAGCTGAATGGATTGTCTATATGATTTCATTTTTGTGATTTAGGAGTGGACTGCTCATTGATACGGACAGACTGGTTGGAATCTTGGGATGGAAGGGTGCAA
Organism: Mesoclemmys tuberculata; assembly: GCA_007922155.1. Lineage (NCBI taxonomy): Eukaryota > Metazoa > Chordata > Testudines > Chelidae > Mesoclemmys > Mesoclemmys tuberculata. Next base: position 16,547,145 of record ML675631.1, read on the forward strand.
ATGCATTGTATGTGCCACTGGGGAAATCTATTGGGGGACATGCACTGCTATACTGTGCAGATAGGATTGGAAGGGAGATTCTGTGTAGATAACAAAAAAACCCCAAACAACTCCTCCTCAAGCCTGTAACTGCAGTATTCCAGGTTTCAGTGCTTGCAGGTTGCATCCTTTATCCCTACCTTTTGTCTTTTTCATACTGCACACACTTTAGGGTGAATTTGCATTTTCCTCGGTGTTTGGAAAATACCTAACATATTATCCAGGTAGCTCCCAGAATAACGATGATAATGACACCAATTCAATTTAAGCCCATGAGTAGTTCCAGTGAAGTGGGACTACTGGCATGCTTAAGTACCTTCCTGAATCAGGCTCATTAGCCTTGTGTTCCTTAAACATTTATAAACTGTATAAATAAATATTTTAGCATTCTATAAATAACTTTGAAAACTCTTTCTTTACTAACTTCTATGCATATACTTCCTGACCAAAAATAGTGGTTACATCATAGTAATTGTGGGCATTTCTAGCTGCATTATGGAATAAACATACACTTACAGAGATGTAACAATTGTGTGATGATATTCTTATTCCATTGTTGTTGCAACTCAACAATATTTTTAGTTATCCATGCCATGCTAGTAATTTTGGTTGATAGGCAAATATTTTTTTTCATCATCATTGACTTGGAAAGACAAGTGAGTAAGTGTTTTACCCTGGGCTACTAAATTGCCCTGCTGATTTTTGCAAAATTGGATTAATTGTAATTGGATTAAAATATGATTAGTTTTTATTGATTTCAATGGAAGATAAGAGCCTAAATCCTGTTGAGGATCTGGTCTTTAGTAACTCTAAATTGAATTCTTATTTAAGACACTTCTCTGAAGTGTTACCAGGTTTTTTTTTCCTCACTGACATTGCTAACTGTAGTATTAAAAACGTACTGAGATTTAAATCCTGCTGATTGTTATCTCAGATTCTCCTTTTGCCAGAACTGGTGACAAAAGACATTTACTGAAGTTGAGATAGATGAATATTTAAAATCATAGTGAATTACTCTGCCATGTTACAAGTGACAAGTTAAATTCTGCTTTGTATTCATGGCTCCTGCTAAATTGTTAGGGATTTATTACTATAAAAAATCCAGATATTAATAACTATCCTTCTTTTTGGCAAAATGATAATTGAGTGATGTCTTGTATTACACAGTACCGTGTCCAAGTTTTACTACAAGTATCTTGATACCTCCTGCAGGGTAGATAATGTTAACATATTATCACATTTTGACAGTTTTTCAAACAGGTTGGCTCTGTGAAACAGAACTGTATAAAATTTAACCTTCTAAAGTTAGCATATGTGTCATTTTAGGAACAATAAAACAAGAGCTTCATGCTTCTCAATTTTCAGAGCAATAAAACACACCCTTTTATCTTTGAGAGACACTTCTTACTGCTGGCATAGGGCACAAAAGTTCAGTCACTTGAAATCCTACAGAAAACTATGGACTCTCAGATTTGACAATGTGTGCTTCATCTCAGCAGTCTCAGATGGAAAAGGGCAAATATTTCCTGTGCATCTCCCCCTCTCTTCTCCATGGAAAACGCATCGATAGTAGGAATGATGACAAGTTGCTGTGATCAGTTCAGAATAAGAGCTTCTTACTTGGCTGCCCATTTGATCCAAGATGTCTGTCTTTCTTCTGTTGTAATTTGCTATTTTCCTGTTGGCCCTTGCATTATATTAAATGTGGTACTGTTTAGGAGTTGATTCCAGCACTAATTAAGTCAACAAGAAACATTCCAAATCCACAGTAAAGTCAACCACTACATAGTCCGGATGTTTCCTTTTAAAATTTCCCAATACTTATTATTGGCTCACAATAAACTAAACAACAATCCCTCTGCAAGAGAGAATGCCCTGTATATTGAACATCGTAAAATGAGCCTAGCACTTTCCTTTCCCCTCCACTTCCAGTGCAGGTTATTAAACCCTCTATCATACAAGAACATGTTTTCTGATATAAGGTCATTGTAATGGCACTCCCAGTATTAATCCCCAATATATTTTCCTTCACTATAACAACTTCTTTTTATTAGACACAGAATGCTCTGCTCATAGAAATGCTCAGTCGGGGTTTTGCAAGTACTCTAAACACAAATTAGAGTATAATGTGGGTATATAAAATAAGAAGCGGGTCAGACTCCATTCTCCTCACTAAAGTTTCAGAAGTTTAGATTTCAAACAAAAATAGAGTGGTTCCCCCCCATTTCATAAAAGTTTGGGGCAATATTTTACTATAATGAAAAGAGATTTTATTTTCCTTTTAAAGAAAACAATTTTTTTTAAAGCTCTCAGTTCTACTTTGGGCTTTGAATCAGGCCAGTACTCCTTATATGCTAGCCTTTAAACGCAGAATTGCAAGAATCATGCATGCAAGTGATTGCATGTGCATTCAGAGAGCCTCTTTGAACATTTGGCCCCTAGGACTAGAGATAACGATTATGCAACTACTGTACATGATGATGTCTCATTCCTTGTCAAGCCTGGAGTTGTACATAAGCATATGTCTGAAAACCTCAACTGGCAGGGAATGAAAAAGTGACTGAGGTATGTGCTGAATATTTGACATAATAATTATGTGAAATATTTCAATTAGAATATATCGCATTTTTTATAAAATGAAATATTCAGCTCTTTAAGGAAAAATAAATATACCTATTAAAATTGTAAAAAGTTGTATAAATTATTATATTTCATAATACTCAGCTGGCTCTAACATGGCATTGACATGCCACAGATTCTCCACAGCTAGAACTTCCACCTAGTATTCCTGCATAAGGATGTGGGCCAAAGGATGAAATTCATATATTTCAGAGTTTGATCCAATACCCACAGGAATCACTGGATTTCAGTGTGCATTGGATAGACTCCATAGTGTGTATGGTTTGTATGGGAAAGCTCGGGAAGGAAAAATGTAAGGAGATCTAGGAAAGAAGATGGAAAATAGGTAACAGAAAATGGAAATAGAAAAAAGATAATGGAGAAAAAGAAAATAGAAGGAAAGAACTTGAGAAATGAAGAAAAATACAAGTAAAGATAGACAAGACAAAACAGCTTTAAGGTTTCATTCTTTTCACCATATATTTGTTCATTTTCCAACAGCTTTTTGTATATTGTTAGCAGAAAAAGGGGGTGTCTGAGTAGAGGGAGAGAGACTAATTTTAAACCTACATAGGGAAGATTATTAGGGACAATCATGGCCTGATAAAACAAGTGTTTATCAAGCTGACTGTGTCCCTGGAGTGATGGGGGCCATTTATTTGCCATTTGGAGCATTACTATTAGGAGTCAGTAGAAAATGATAATCCAACATTGGGTAAATACTTAGAATATTTCTTTCTAATCTAATTAAGGACAACTGGTGGCAGTTGGAAAGCTTGATGCAATTGTTTGTTCAAAGATCAGACCATGCAAAATCGTAAAAGCTGTGTTCTTGAACAGTGTTACTTTACATATATGCATTACGTGCTTTTTGTTTTCTCAGTTGTGCTACATAAACGTAACCGGTGGTAGTAACTATTTTAAAGCATCATCTAAATTGACTTTCTATGTAACCTTCTGAAATTGTTAGAGAGAATGAATCAAACAGGAAGCCAGGTAGAATTGTATCAATCTCCTGAAGGAGTTTGGTTTAAATTATGTCTATCACCTTCAGTTGTACAATTGCTGCCCTTCTTTTGTTTTTGTTTCTGTCAGGGACATTTCTCAGTCCTCTCATTCACTGCTTGCCACAGTAGGAAAATCTTGCAGGGACAAGGAAAATTAGTGCCACTGGATGGAATATATATATATATATATAAAAATAAATAGCAATAGATGTATTAGCAACAATAGCATTCCCTGAAATTTACTAATAGTGACACTAGTGACATTTTTTGGCAAAGAAAGAGACCTACTGGGGACCAGAGTGACATTGGCTGCTGACTTTCCTTTTTACATTTTAAGAGTACACAGGTATCAGACAGAGGGAAAGAAAAAGAACTCAAATGCTGACAGTTGGTATTTGTGTGAGGATATATGAAACTGGCATAAAATTAACAGGTTATATTTTGCCAAGTTTCTTCTTAATTGATGTCATTCAGACCGCCTCAGTAGGCACTGTAACAGTAAAACTCTAGTGTCCTCAAGGTCCTTTGCTGTTTAGATAAGACAATACAGTTTCTCCGTGCTTCTCAAATCTGGAAATTAATTTCTCTGTAATTTTAAAAACTGATGTGGCCTTTGAGCCCAGTCTTACAAGGTGCTGAGTGCCTCAGTTCCCTTTGGCTTCATGAGGAGAGGAGGCATTCCACACCTTGTATGATTGGGTGTTTTGTTCCTGCATTTCATCTTTCACAGTATGTCTGTGCTTTCCTTGCGGATCCTGGGATGAAAAGGATGATATAGTATCTGTTTTTTAATTTCACTTCCTCAGTGTGGACTGGAGCTTCTCAATTTGGTGGATGGAAGTGGCTGACAATTAATTCACTAACCCCCAAAATAAGGAGTATTTTTTGTTTTGAATAGAACTTACCACATTTTCAGCACAAATATATTAGGAAATGGTAGCACCTAGAATTAATGCACACTTACAGCAGACTCACTGACATGCTAGACATTAAGGGAACATTATGGTTTATTGTGTTGGTGAACTGCTGATCAAAGTGGTCTCTGGTAGGTCTTGACACACAAGAGGCTTTGGTGACATTACCAGATGGTCTGTTGTGTCAGTCTGTGACGGAGTCCGTAAATTGCCTTTTATATAATAGATTGTAATATCTCTAAAGGTAGCACAATGTGTTTGGAATCATAAGGTTAAAGCAAGGTATATGAGTTATATCTATCACATTCTATTTCTGGCTTTGTTAATGACTTATTTGATCTCTCTGCCAAGTTTTCTCATCTCCGGAATAGGTAAAATAGGTTAACTCCTAGGAATGTTGTGAGCTTAATTTGCACATCTAAATGCTTTGAGATACCTGGATGGAAGGGCTTACAGAAGTGCAAAGCTATCTAGGTCTTGCCATTTAATATTTTAAAAATCCATAACTAAGTATGCCTGCTATTATTTATATATTTATTTACTTTTATTACCATAGAATCCTGTGAGTTCTAGTCATGTACCAGGACCCACTGTGCTAGCCACAGCATAAACGCAGAACAAAAAATACACAATAAATGCAACAGAAAATGAAATGGAAAACTGTAATGAAAAGTCAGAATGGCACATTTCTATGCTGAGTTCCTTTGGGAAAGGAATGAAAAACAGACAAGGCTACAAGCATGAATAAAAGAGGTGACCCAAGGTCCAGTCATCCTGTGAAGTGCTGCTCATGATTTTTTTCTTTAGCACTCAGCCTATTGTTGGACTGGGACCACAGTGCTTCAAATAGGGTGGTTAAAAATAGCTATAGTGAGTTGCATAATCTAAATTCAAATTTGAAATACTTAGCCAGTGAGTCCAAAAATGGCACTGAAAATTTACCAGTCCAGACTTAAATTCTACTTTCCCACCCTTACCAAGGAAATCGATAAACGTGAAATTGTTGTCTGTTCAAAGAAAAGAAATTGCTGGCAGGGTTGGGCTCCTTTTTCAGAATAAGACTTAAATGTTTATTACTTAATCGTAAATTTCTAGAATAGTATTTGGAACAAGGAACTGGACTCTGTTAGCTTTAGCAGGAGTTGTAATATGCAATGGTTAGTTTTTCATAAGACTGTGGACAGCAGAAGAGAATGCATTGTTCATAGTCTCTAATCCTAGGACATTCATCTGGCCTCATAGGGGAAAGCGGGCAGAAAAGTCTTGATTCAGTACCCGTTACAGTCAATGTGAGTCTTTCTGTTGACAACAGTAGACTTCAGATAAGGCCCATGGAGAATACTACTTACTTTCTGCCACTGCAGAATTTGAAAGAGAAAAGCTCTTTACAATCAGGCAGCATATTCCACTTGAGAAGAGGCTGAATGCTAGTGATGGGTAAAGTGCCCTTTATGCACAAGAAAATTCCATGTGCAGTGAGACCAAAATATTGTACTTTAATAGTCTGTAAATTACCTTTGGTTGTCTAATCTTTCTGGATAAGGGACGCATCACATTAACAAAGCACATTATGGACCAAATTTCCATTGGGGCTAAGGCCGTGTCTACACTTACAAGCTTACAGAGGCACAGTTGCTCCGTGAAATCAGTTCAATGAGTGATGATAGCTATGTTATTGGGAGAGCATCTCTTGTTGACATAACGCTGTCCACACGAGTGCTTATGTTAGCAAAACTTACATTGCTAAGGGGTGTGTTTTTCACACCCTAAGTGACAAAAGTTTTGCCAACATAAGTTCTAGTGTAGACATGTACTAAATGTACCAACGAAATCTCTGTTACATTGGTCTTGTGCATGTGAAGTGGCATTTATACTATATGTCTGTTTGTTATTTTTTGCATGAGAAATGGATGCTTTTCCAAAGTTTTTGTGGGTACAATTAAGGGGTCCAGCTACAGTTGTTGTCCTCTATATTAAATAATATGATTTGAAAGTCATCCCTTTATCTACTCTCCTTAATGAATAAATAAATACTTCTCTGAAAAATGCACATGTACATGCCTTTCCTTTAGCTTTAAGCATTGTGTTTTATTGAAATTGAATATGAAAGGTCTGAGAAATCAAGAAACAATCTGGCCTGGCCTAAGAAGATTGCAATTTAAATCGATGTGTCAAAACACTAGGGAATGTTACCAAATACAGTTTTTTTTATGTGATAACAGTAGCTCAGTGATTCCTGAAAAAGGCAAACAACCTAAGTCCTGGAAACCAAAATAATAACAGCCCTGTAAACAATACACTAGTATGATTGGTCTTGACATTTTAATTTACAGTTTCTTAAAAGTCCATTCTTTTCTTGCCTGAACAGGATAAATTGGAATGAATTCGAACACCTCACCACAGAAGTTTTGTGAAAACTGCTTATAACATGACATAAGTGTTACCTACTAAGAAAAGGGATTTAATATGCAATTGTCTTCAGCTGACAGAATCTGACTTAGATAGTTTTATTCAGTATTCTTATTGATCACGTTTCCAAGAGTCTCTCTTTCCACAGCTGGTCTACACTTCCGATTATCTCCATTTGACATAACATTCAGCCTGTGGGTTACTATGAGTTTATTCTCAACTGGTTCTATTGATGTAACTGCAATTAATTGCATGCATACAACAGAACTCAAGAAAATTGTCCCTTCAATATATCTCTGTTGCTAATTTCAATAAATACTATTTTTTCTAAATTGTATCTGGAATTCAGTTCCCCTGTTGGGCCACCAAAAGCAATTATTTCAATCTTCAGAACATGATGTAATGTGCACTTGAGGAGATATAATATAAAAAAATATATTTTGGAGTACCAACTGATTAAGGAGTCCATTCTTACAACCCTTACTAAGGTAAGGAGCCCCTTTGACTTGCATTGTTGATAATTTGTGCGTTCTTTCAAATTATTTCAGAAATTCCCAGAAACTGCTTTGATGGGCACATTGTTAGAAATGAAAAAGGAGAGAGAGAGACAATAGAATTGCACTATATTGATAAGAAATTCACCAGTTAATTACCCTCCCAGAAAAAGAAAATCCAATAGATTAAGAATTGTACTTCTTAAATACATCCCAGAAATCTCTGGCAACATCAGTGTGTCTTTCACAAGCAATTGTAATAATGATTTCTTGTGTTTATTTTCTAATACATATGTGCAGTTTTTGTTGTACAAATGACATTGCACTAATGCTTTTTATATTGTGTTATGGCTTTTAGTGCCATTATTGTTAAGATTCTATCAGTATTTCTGTTATAAACCGCATTTACACTGTAATTAGAGTTTTGTTGTGAAATTTAGGATCTGACTGAAACTTGTCATAGTATATAACAATTATTTATTTTTCCTTAAACTTTAAATAAAATCATTTCAATCCTTTTTAAGAACAAGATAAAATAAAAACTCCCATGTTTTGTTTTTTCTTTTTTAACTGTATTCTGGCAAAAAAAAATATATTTTTTAAAAAATTAAATAACACGTGAAAGCCACTAAATAGTTAGTTTTCTTTTTTGTTGTTCAAATCTATTTTTTTTCTATTTTCAACTGAGATTGTGGGTACCAGGCACTTCGAAAGTTGAAAAAAGCTACGTGTGAGAGATGGTGAGTCTTTTTATAAATCTGTGTAAAGTGAAAAACTGCAAAGCCATCAATCTGAAGTTCTCTCTTTATCCATATATATCAGCAGGAGTAAAGATAGCTGTAGTACCACTAGAGGTATCACTTCTAGGGTGAGAAGGTTGTTCTTGAGAGACGTTCGTATTCTGCTGTAATCACTTGTAAATGATCCAGATTTCCTTTCCCTTTCCCTGGTAATATTGTGTTTCTAGTTTTGGGTTGTAAAGCACATTATTCTTTAATTATAATCATGTATAAATGTACCAAAATTACATTTTATAGTGGACATTCAGAAAATAAGCCTCATTTAATAGCATTTGAAACTTCTCAAGGTAAGAAGATATGTTGTGCTGATCATAAAATAGCTTCTACCTCCTCCTACATTGTGATAACTTCTTTGACAAATACTCTGCCTTCATTAACTGACCCGTACATATTCCAGCATTTATGCAGAAGTTGTCACTTCCAGTGGAGACAATCACTTTTGGTTACTTTGAGTCAACATTGAACGGTTTATTTAATTGCATATAGTGTAATGCCAAAAGGAAGGAAGCTATTTGTGTCACTGTTATGCTTACATAAAAAGTTCCAGAGGGGTAGCCGAGTTAGTCTGTATACAGCAAAAACAACAAGAGTCCTGTAGCACCTTAAAGACTAACAAATTTCTGCAGGCATAAGCTGCAGATGATCTGACAAAGTGGGTTGCAGTCCATGAAAGCTTATGCCCGCAGAAATTTGTTAGTCTTTAAGGTGCTACAGGACTCTCGTTGATCATGCCTACAGTACATTAACCTGTATCAATCATCTACATACACTTGCTGCCTTTTACATCAATAGTTCTTTAAATGGTCAGCAGAGTGCGATTTTTAAAGTCTAGTTCGGTTTCATCTATTTAATGTTGCTTTAAAAAAGTTATTACCAGTTGTATTCGTAGCAAAACACCCATGTTGCTTCTGAGTTGGCTGGTATCCTGACTTTCACTCTGATCTCGATTATTTTTGATAGTTTGGCAAATCTGTAGTTTTGGGCAGATCAGCTCTTCATAATACAACATAAATTCAACCGTAAAAACGAATGGACTGGAATACATCAAGTCTTTAAAGAATTATGGCCAGTACCATATATTTTGTGCAGCTTAAGATTTGTCATACACAATTTTAACCTGAAATTGAAAAACTTTGCAAGCTTTCTTATAATGGTGATCTTTCTTCCATGGAGAATGATCTGACTTTTATTGAAATACAATACTTACAAGTAGAATCTCTTGTAAGCAATCACTTTGGTGGTTAAACAAACCTCCTCAGTGCTGGAGGGCAGAATGACTAATGAAAAGGCAAACATGCTTGCTTGGAAAGGAATGGCCACCACTTTAGCCAGCGAGTCAACATAACAGGATAAGTGGTAGGCTGACCTTGCCAATTCTAGGAGTTCAACTGCTTCCCAGGTGGCTAGTAAGGGTCTCCAGATTTAGTGTGAGGTCACCATGACTCTGGTAAAGGCTCATATCTCCTTACAGGTCTGTAACACTGTGAAATAGGTCTCTGTATGTCTACACTGCAGTTAGATACTTGTGGCCCATGTCAGCTGGTTTGGGCTCATAGGACTTGGGCTGTGGGGTTACTTAATTGATGTGTGGCCCCCCCATCCTTGGGGTGAAGCCTGGGCTTTAGGACCCTGTGAGGTGGAAGGGTCCCCGACCTTGGGTTGCAGCTGCGGCGGCATGTCTACACTGCAGTTAAACAGCCCCGTGAGCCAGAATCAAATGGCATGGGACAGACATGAGTGTCTAAATTCCAGTGTAGATGTACCCTGAGTTCCAGCCATATAACCCATCTCAGTATCAGATTACCTCCTTGTTCAGGTTCCATGTCTTGATTAGCCCAGTTTGTAGTTTCAGGGTCCGGTAATGCCTAGGGCTGTGAGAACATTTCTAAGCAGTACTAGTAGTAGGAGTACCATTTATTTGTATTACCATAGCCTAGCATACCAACCATCAAGTTGTGTACACACCTGACCAGTATACCCACATTTAGAAACCTACTCCTACTATGTTCTTTTCTTGAGAACTGTGAAGGACTTAAGGGAGAAGGGAACCTGATCCTTTGGAGCAGGGAAGGTATTTAATTTTAAGAATGTGTGTGAAGTCACTCCTGTTTCATGGACATTTTTTGATAACTTTTGATAAACAATGAAAGGCTGGATCTTTATCTGCCAACCACTTATTGCACGTTTGCTGTCACCATTCTCAACCACCTGCGGCTGCAGCTGACTAGGTCAACTTGATTAGAGAAACAAGGGTGAGGTAGTGTCTTTTATTGGACCAACTTCTGAAGAAGAGCTCTTCATGGCTTGAAAGCTTGTCTCCCTCACCAACAGAAGTTGGTCCAATAAAAGATATTACTTCAACCACCTAGTCTCTCTAATATCCTAGGACTGACATTGCTATACCTATGCTGCATAGATCAGCTTCAGATGAGTCATTTGAAAAATGTGGGAATCAAATTAGTGGCTTCCATCCAATTACAGTCACTTGTCACTTCTTCCTGATTCCACAGGCTGGAAATGAACTGAAATACTGCACTTCCATGTAATGGACACACAGATGAAAACTGTAGTTCAGATATGTCAGCGGCACTTGAGTGTCTGCTTTAATATCTGAAAACCTTGTATGTGCTGGTATAAAACACTGCATTTAATTTATGTATCATGCATAATATTACTAATGCATTCTAAATTTATTAGCATTCAGACTTTCCTCAGATAAGTTGGCAATGAATATTAAATATAACTGCTGTCACAAAAGGATTTTGCATCATACTGTTGGATAATTTGTAATATATTGAACATGCATTTGATGAAAAATCTTTAGGCTACATCTAGGCATTAAAAATGAGCTTCAAACCTGGGGTAGCTAAGGCATTAAATGAATTTATTGCAGTAAATATATATGGGTATTTTGGGTGTAAGCCCTTTATTTAGTGCTGTTCAGACATAAACAATATTTTTTGAAAGCTGGTTGTGCAATCAGCTGTCACTGTTGTAGGAATTGGTCTTCATGGTCTGTAGATTTGTCTTTCTCTGAGGTTTTTGTGTAAATAAATTCAAATTCTTTTCATTTTAATATGATCTAATCAGTATGTATCATGCATTTTAATGTAACAGTTACTAATTATTTATTATCATTATTAGTTTTCTGGAGTTTATGCAAAGTAAATCGGGAAGACTCTTGTACCCGCTAGCATTGCCAAAAGTTTTTAGTATTTTAAAAAATCAAGTTTTATTCACTATTTTAATAGTATTAAGCTAGTATTTTTGAGAGCTTAAAATCAAATCATGTTTATTTTTCAAAGTTTTCTCTTTATTTTTCCAGATGAGCCTATGGGAATTAGATGCCCAGCTCTTATTGAAATTTAATTTGTTCTTATTGATTTTCTTATTGAATTATTTCTTATTGAAATTCAAGCCTAAACCTTTATAAGGTGAGATTGTGAAACGCAAATGTATCTACACATGGAGGTATCCAAGGTTGCATGGAGAAGTTGGGGATCCCATTGGCCATAGTTCTGGAGTAGATCAGTGGAAAAGCTTTAACTTTTCTAGGCAAATTTCTGTTCTCAATCTTGGGTGGGCAGCTCCAACTCCTCTTGCACAGACAGCACTCTCTAGGGTTAGTGGGGGCAATGCCATAGAGGTATCACTACACAGAAGTGGTACAGGGATGCTATTGACCCATAGAAAAAAGTTACAAACAAAAATATATGATAAGGTGCTGATTCTTCAAACACAAATGTATAGTATTTACCTTGTCTATTAATGTATCAGCTCCACCAATGGTAGCCACAGTGGGGAAGCTAGATGTGGCTTTAGATACCACCTGCAGTTTAAGCACCATGTAGTTTTACACTGTTCAACTTAATGTGCTGCCAGCACCTTGAACACCTTCCTGTCTCATTGGATTGTATTTCCAATGAAGTCAATCTGACTTTCACCAATGCTGAGCACTTTTGAAAATCTCCACCTATTGTCACTAGAGGAGCTGAATTGGTGGTCACACTGATGGGAAACGTTAGCAACAATGTCCTAATGTAGACAAAACTACAGTGAAAGATTTCATTTTAGAAATAGTCCCTTATATGGCCAACAATTAGGAGTATGACATTTTCGCAATGACCGTTGCTTAAGTTTTAATGTTTTCACTGTAGGCCAAACAAACAAACCCCCATAGTTGATTATTAAACACTTAAGCCTTCACTTAGAGCTCCCCATTTAGATCTATCATAAAGAAAAATAACATTACATCTGTTTACTACTCTCACCTGGTTCCTTTACACAATACATGTGTTCTGCAGGATATTAAAAATTCTATGATGCACAAGTGAGTCGTAACAGGAAAAGCAATTACATCTTTATCTTTATTCAGTGCACATACAATACCGGGCTGTTCAGACAAGGATATGACATTTTCAGGCAGACAGTGTTATTGTTCTACACACTGTGCAGTTTAGGATTTTTAATAAGAGATTTCTCATGGAAACCTTTCTAAAATACTTTTACATCTGATCAGCTAGGCACTCATGTGTGAAGGTACAACACAGGTGAAGAGCCATACGCTCCTCTCCATGTGGAAAGGGAGCAGTGCCTCCCACAGTCTTCTAGCCTTTCTTCGGTTATTGCTCCATTGCATTGCTCTCTTTTGCAGATAAAGCCAGTAGCAAAGCATCTGGAGATGAAGCTGGTAGTTCTTTTAGCGGTAAACCCCACCCCCATTCTCCTAGACTTTGACCCATCTATGCTTCAGCACCCAGACGCTCTGCAGCACCAATACAATTTCTTTTCCTGTGCTTTGCTGCCACTAGCTAAAGCCCTACCAGATGATCATTCAGATCCCATCCATTATTTGAAAGAGCCATCAATGGGGGAGTTTTCAGTGAAATAGTAATGGAATATATTTTGCAAGGTAACTTATGCTATTCTGCAGGGAACCTCTTGCATATAGTTGCTTTTCCTAGACTCCTTCGTATACTCCACCTTTAGCCCTCTGGCATCCAGAGACAACTTCTGATGTATGGAAGATGCTGTTGCATAGTTATTTCCCTTCTGCCATGTTCCTTTATCTACCAGGTGAGAGAGTGGGACATCTGTCCTCTAGTGAAGAGGCCTGTTAAAACACTAGAGAGGGGAAAGAAAAACAAATAAAAAGTCTACACTTACTAATGGGCAATAACCTATTTTACATGTAGAATTTTTAACCACAACAAATCACCACTATAGGATGTCCAAATAGCCAGGAAAATTAAGGGAGCAGCTCCCACTCATGCTAAGAAAACCACTTTCAATCATTTTAATAAGAATGAAAGGAAACTCCACCAAGAAACACTTAGGCCTATTTCCCTAGTTCCTCTTCCTGTTGGTCCCAAAAAATCTTCCAGGAGAATGTACTCAATTAGTTTGTGTGTCAGTCCTCTATAATACTGCATGTATTGAACAGTTGGGAATTCAGGTAATATACTGCTGCTTTCCTGTCATTTCTCAAATCTCCAATGAGAGCCTTGTTTGAGCATTATCTGGTTTAACACATTTACTTGGGATGACGTGGTAATAAAGTTCCTGAAGAGATCCATGTACAATAAAATATTCATGAAAGAAAGATGAGGACTTTAGGTTCTGAAATCTCCTGGGTAGTGGTGGTAGCCTTGCAATGTGATTTCCTGTAGGAGTTGTGTTGCCTTGATGGTGTATTTGTAGAATCTAGTACAGGATGCTGGGGATGGTGTAATCTCAAATACGGACGTGATCTTCTGCACAGGAACATACATGTGACATTCCATTAGCTAAACAAATATTTTATGTACAAGAGATGGATAAAGAGAGAGGGGAAATAATGACACTCCTTTCCTAATTCACTTACAGGCTTTATTGATGGGCTGAGATCAAACCACATACTGTTGACAGTTTCAGATTGCTTCATTTCCCTGCAGAATTCTACCCCAGTGGAACACTAGGCAAAAACCCTTTTATGATATGTACAGTAAAAGTTGGTTTTTATCTTAAAATCACACTTACTTCTCTTTACTATTTTAAACCATTGTGTCATAGTATTTGATAACTTACCTCTTTACCTGTCTCTTCCTCTCAAAAAAAATCATCCTTCCTGCTTTTGTTGGATTCCTTCACAACTGGTCATTTTACATTTTCTTTAAGTTTTCCCTATGCCCCTTAAAGTTGACCATCATTGAAACATTTTTCTTCCTACTGGGAGGGGTCTCTTCTAAGGTAATGCCCTAATGGCAAGGGGTGTGGGACAGTGGCACATCCAGTAGCATCATCCTCACACCAGGATAAAACACGCTTCTATGGCATGACTGATCTTGTTGGCCTGGAGATTGGTAGTTCTAAAGGCTTCTGGGTATGGGAGGAAGCAACAGTGTATCACATTTGTTGGCCTAATCCAGTAATGTAATTCCACTAAATGTGGTATGGGTGGAGCCCATAGTGACACTTACAGTTAAGATTGTTTACATGTTTCCTTCTAAAGTACCTGTTTCATTCTTTCACAGGCTAACATTTTCCAAGTCTGGTGTCTGTTTAAGAGTTATTTTATTTTTGAAAAGTTTGCACAAAAATGGTTCAGGTGATCTTGAATATGAAGAAAGTGTGGAGGAAAGTTTGGTCATTATAATGAAAACAGTTGTGACTTTTAGTACCTATGTGGTATTGCCTGATTTTGGGTGTGCAGTAATTTGAATGGGGTTATAGGCTCGCCAATTGAGTTTAATCAGAAGATAATGAGGTTCCAGTCCCGGAATCAGGTTACAAAGAGTTTTACAAGGACATCCGGGGTGCACGACAAGAATGCTCACACTGATAACTTTATATGCATTGTTTACAGACTTTTATTAAGATAACATAGAATGATAGACAAATGAATGATCAAATGGATAATGGTTAGAATTACAGTCTTGTTCTAAAGCACATATGATATATATATATATATATATATACACACACACTGTATGCTTTGGATTAATGTACTCACACTCTTCCCTGATGACCTGTTTGAGAGAGATGTCCAGTTTTTCACCTCTTGAGTGGAGGGGTGGAGAGCTGGGCAGTGCTAGAGATAACAGCTATAAGACTAAAAATACAAATAATACAAAGTATGAACTAAGAACAAAAGATCCTAACGAACACCAAAAGAAGTCCAAAAGAAGAAGCTCAAATGAGTAGTTGTCAGTTGTGCCTAAGTAACATGGTTTGCCCAGGACAATATGGGTCCTCCTTCAAAATCCAAACTTGGCTTCTTTATCCCCAAATTACTAGGGTACACTTATTCTAATAGGCTGGCAGGTTCATGTGTATTGTTGATGCATGTCTTTCTTTCCAATTGGTTTGTTCATCTTCTCCTTTTTATTTCTGGCTATTTTTTGTGGGTTTTGCAGTGTACTTATGTTTATTTGCGGCGTAAAATGAGCAGCTCCCTCCCTGTTTTGATAACCTTTACCCTAGATAAGTCAGGAGGTATAACCATATATGCATCTTATCCTTAACGCATCATTACTTATCTGGGCCAAAGGTCCCAAACATATGTATGCTAACTGCCTTAGCTTTCATACAGGATGTGGCCTGTAAGGTACCTTGCATTACAGCTATAATACTTTAATATGAATCTATGACTCTAGTATAATAAACAACAATACTTAAATCTATAAGGAAAAAAGTATATATGTGCAAGCAAGCAGGCTAGTCCTATAGGCTACAGTAGTTTGGGACAGAAACCTGAACTTTGGCAAGGAATTAGTCCCTCAGTTGGACATGTCTTTTTCCATCTTCTAGTGAAAACTTATTTTGATTTGGGCAAATAATTATGGTTTACAAATAGATTTCTAACTTCCCCAGTAATTATCTACTTATTTGTTAGTAACAGTCTCCCAGTCTCCTATTTCCACTACCCAGACACATGTAAGTAATTTGAGTGAAATTTTTTATCTCAGAAGGAGATGTAGTTAAATAAGGATTTTGTGGCCAAAACTATTATTCTCGTCCTCATAGTTTGTTTTTAATGTGCAGAGAAGATGGACTAGAGAGAGAGCGATGACAGAGGGTCATCAGAAATATACATAAAGCTTATCCACTATCTAATGCCAATGGAATATTTACATATGATTAAGTGTTGACTGTACAAATTATAATAACATTTATTCATGTGGTTCTAAGAAGTCAAAGCATAGTAGGAGCAAGCCTCAAGTGTCATTTTAAAACCTCTGCATGTTCTAGAAACTAAATAAGGCATTTTGAAATGGTCTTTTGTAGAGCTAAGATATCACAGCCAAACAGGCTAATATGAATGCAGAAGTTTTATATATATTTCGGTCAATGCAGGTTAAGCTGTCAAAGACGGCTTTTGAACTATATCATTACTTACTGTACCAAGTGTTATTGGATGTTGGCTAAAATTACTGTTTGATGTTGAATTAGTAGCAGAAGCTAAAGTTGTTCCTTTATCATGCAGACACTAATGGTTTGGTCTGATCATCATTTTAGAAAAAAAATATATGAAGAACTGTTTGCTTTTAAAATAGCTTTGGAAAGAAGCTTACAAAGATTGCTTGGGGAGCAACAGAGTACTGAGAATACATTTCAGGATGTTGTTAAAACTTGTAGGCAAAGGAACCTTGGTTAATCATTGAGGCAAACAGGGTATTTTGCAGATGGATAAATTAAACTCATTGTTGTAAGCAATTTTTTGGGTAGTGTTAGGATAAAAGAGAGGAAAAACAGCCCAACATCTGCTGGAGATTCTCAAGAATTTTCTCCTAAAGTACAATTACAGGAAGAAACCCAAGTGCTAAGGTCAGGAAGTAAAAAAAGCCTCACTTTCCAGCTGATGTGTAGTTGTCATGTATTTTTTAAGAACACATACAAAACTAATTAAATCTTAGCAGGAGATTTCTTTGTTTATCCCAAGATGAAGAATAGCCAAATAGCCAGAATTTTTTAATTACCATAAAGCTCCTGGTTATTAGTCTGTTCTTTATTATTTGATATTTAGTAACTTTTCAGGGCAGCTCCAGTCTTTTCTGTATCATTGTTCCTTGTTCTTAGTATTGGTAACAGAAGACTCATTTGTATCTTCCGTCTGTGCAGATTTGTCAGGGTAAAATGACTCAAGAAGCCGTTGCTCCCCCCTATGCTGAGGGTGGCTGAATCTCTCAAACTGCCAACCCCCAAATACATGGGACACAATATGGGACAAGGGTTGATAAGGAGGACCACAAAAATATTCATGCAAGAAAATTTATATGTAGTGGGTAAATGCAATGGGATTCCTCCCTGTAGTATAAATAACGCTTTCGGTAACCTCAGGTTCATGGCTCTGCATTTTATTTCTAATGTAAATAACCCTTAATAATAAAAGGGGCCACTGAATCTGGGATTAAAAGAGGTGAGACTTCTTGAAATGTGGGAGAATTGAGAGGTATATGGGTGAGCACAGTCATCATCTCCGCACTCAATGAAGCTCCTGGCACCATCCCAAATGGAGCCGTGAGGATGCCCTAGCACTAGCCAGCAACCATTGGGGATGGCACAAGAAGTGTATGCTTTTCAAAAAATGTTGGTTTGTGGTGCACTGACGTTGGGGCCTTTATCTATTCTTTAAGCTCTCCACAGGCAGAAGTTCTTGATCTGAGCTATAACAACATTTAAAATTGTTTCTATATCAGTTTTGTAAGTTATTCTGGGATCCTTTGGCTTGGAAAGCACAATGCAAATGTGACCTATTATTAATTAACTCTCCTCTTCATGCGCCCAGTAGCCACAGTAAATTTATTCTCCAATTTTTTTATGTGCTTGCATATAATTAAGTCTTATGACAAAAGAATGCTGCTCACCACTTTATAATTGAAATTATACAAATTTATACAATTATACAATTTATACACTTGTACAACCTTTTTCTTCGTGGATGAATATTTTTGATGTCAGTGGGTGCACAGACCTGAGTAGGAGCTTGCCAGCATGAGGAAGGGTTGTTCTACTGAGCGTGTGGTGGATTTTTGGGAAAACTGTAAAAGCAGTGAGAGCTTCATTAGGGAATGTCCTTTCCATCTCTCCTCCCGCAACCTCTCTCACATTTGTGAGAAAACAAAATTCTACAAAGTGCTGATTTCACTGCTGTGGTGATCTGTGGATGACTGCTGCCTCCTCTAAGTCAGATCACATGTGTGTATGAGTCCTTCTTAAGCATGTTTGATGTAAAGCAATAACATAGGAAAGATCACATTCTGAATGGTGGTATGACACAGCAACCTTCTTCTGAATGCTAGTTCTCATTTCTCCATTGAGTCCTGCACGTGGCGGAGCCTGAATTTCCTGCTAGCTTGGTAGTACGAATTATGGTAATTGTTTTATTCACTCCTCCCTTTGAGCTTAATGTTGTAAGCATATTCAGGCAGACTCATGATGATGAAAAGTGAATCTTCTGGGTAAATGACAGCAAACTCAAAGCTTTGAGAAGACTGTTCACATGGACAAAATAACTTTTTGATATAAAATTTCCTTATGAGAATAATTTATTAATTTAATTTAGCATTTCTGAATTTTTAATTTCACAAAGCAACACTGATATAAATTGTAATTCCCCTCCTAGCTGTATTTCCTGAAGGATGTCAGCAGTTGTCAACTTTAAAACAGTTCTGTTCTTCAGCAAAATATACTATTTATATTTCTGTAGGAGTAGTAAAAAAGCTTTATATAAAAAGGAGACCACTTAAATTGGTCCTAGGTCTGGAAACTGATATATGAAAATTGATTAACATGTCTGTGTCATAGAAGATTTATTTGTTTCAGTGTAGATGCACCATTGCATTAATTGGGAATTTTGCATGCATATTGAAAGGAGCAAGAGCACCATTTCAGCCCACCAAAAATGTTCATATTATAGCATATAAAAGCTATCCCAGGCAAAAAGGCAGCACCAGTGTCAATCCAAATGATAAAGGCATGCTGGGTTTACACTAGTTAAATGAGATCCCAAAGAATTTCTATTGACTGGAGTACCTTCAGCTAAAGTCTAATTAATAGATAAAGAGTTATAAAATTAAAGAGAAGTTCATAATCAGCCCTTAGGAAGATCTTTCTTTATGTAGCTGTCAGGAATCTTAAATGGGATGAATGGTCTATTAAGCATGATAGCTGAGATTCAAAAATAGAAACTAAAAATTTGGAAAATGGAGATTTAAAAAATATCTCTACACACTAGAAATAATAGCATATGGAAATTGGCTCAGTGTGCAAAGACAAACTATGGTCTGGTGGTGTAAATAAGAATCATGCCTTTCAGGTCTGCTCCAAAGCCCAATGAAGTCAGGGGCTTTCCATTGATTTCATTGGACTATAGATCAAACCCTAGGTTTTTTCACAGATCAAATAGTTTTGCTAATTATGTTTTTCTGTTCTTTTTTTAGTGTCCAAGACTGGTATACAGGACTAACTTTGGTAGAGATATTGACAGATTTTTAGTTGTGAGGTAAGTCATGTTTATTGTAGTTGCTCTTTACTTAGTGTTGCTCTGAAGATAAAGGGATACTCAAAAAGGAGAACATCAAAATATTAAGATGCAAAATGATAAACAGTACAATACCTTTATTTGAAGCAGTATAAGTGTTGGGAAGCTCTACTCTTAAACCTCACATAGGGTATAGTAGTGTGTATGCAAAGCAAGGTTCATGTGTGTTAACTACTAGACAGCCTTCTCCACAACTGAGTCAAGCGGATGGCACAAAATTCACAGCAAGGTGGATTATATTTCAGAATATGGTCCTACTTCCTAGAACTGACCCTGGTTTGCATCCCACTGGGAGGAACACGTCCAGAAATTACATCCATGAACTGAACAATACTCAAAAAGAGAACATCATTTATTAAATGGAGAACTGGGTAATACTCTCTCTCAGACTTCCTGCTGCCACTCTATATACTCTAGTCTGTTGGTGCGAAGTAGTGATCACTTGAGGCAATACATTATGACTTGAAAGGAACAATTTATTTTACAATTAGGTTAGCAAATATGGGCACTGGCGTACTTCCCTGTTGATAATTGCAAATCAATTATATTATATGTTTTAAAAAATGATAACTCCTACAGTGTTTTGCAAAACAAACGTTCTCAGAAAGATGGAAGATCTTTAAGGCCAAGTAATGGAACATGTGTAGTTATTAGCAACAAAAATGTTTAACCCTGAAGCAATATTTCTGTGAAAAATAGATTAAATTAAGGTCAATCAGAGCAAACCAGTGCTAAACATGGTTAGTACAAAAGAGAGAATATCTTCAAGGGAAAAACTAATAAAACAGAAATTTTATTTCTAATGAACTGAAGATGCTCGCTCTTATGCAAGATTGTTTTATACAGTACATATTGTATTGTGTTGGATTTCCCACAGTCCAGAGTACAATACTGGTAAATTTTAAACGCACTTTTTCATTTTAAATTAAGGTGGCCATGTAGTCTAATTTCCACAACTTTTTTTTCTTTTTACAATACAAATAATTACTGGGCTGCAGTAACTTGTAAAAAGGAACAATATTAAGATTACCTACTATACCACAATACGTAGGTTCATAAAATAATTTCTCAAATAATCCAAGGCAATCAATTATTCAATACAATATATACACCTGTAATAATGGAGAGATAAGAGATGACTATTGTATCTGAAAAATAAAAGAAATGTATTGAAAAATAATTACAAATGAGGATACCTAAGTGGAGCTGAATTAGTTTGCTATTTATAGAGCATAGATAAGCAGATTTCATATCAATTTTATCAGTTACTCTTCAGTCATTACAACCCCCTAGCTGTCATATTGTATAGACCAGAAAACAGCAATATTTGAAATACTCTTGAAATATTTCATATCCTTTACCAGGTAAATGCTATATTGCATCCAAATTTTCAAGTTCATTTTTAGTTTTCTCCATTTCTTTTTCAAAGTTAACACCTCTTTATTGTCCTTTTGATTTAGCCTTAAAATAATAAGCAAAAGTGAAAGTTTTTTTTACATTAGGTGAAGGGATTTTAGAGCATACAGTGAGGATCATATCACATGACAAAATTTGATATTTTAGTAATTAATCAAAATTTTGGTTTACACTAAAATCTACAAAAACATGTATGAGTTAGAAAACAGAATCCACTGTGCATGTGTAATTTGTGTGCACAATTATAGTGCTTGCACATGCAAATTAGGTAATTATTTATGAAAATGACCAGAAATTACTTGATGTACAACTGCTCAGTCTATGTGCCTAGTCACAATAATTAAATGTCTTTTGGCATAGTAACTTGTTTGAAATGTGAAATTTTTTCCATTGGCTAATATTTGGAACCATCTGTTTATTATAATATCTTGTATGAAACATCAGGAAGAAAAAAAGTCAATGCATACATCGTTGACCTTTGTCTGTATTAATATTTTACAGATTCAAGACACAAAAACTGACAGTATTTGAACACCAATTTGATTTTTCACAAAGTAATGTACATTATTAAATGTATATTATTAAAACATTTATTGCATGTAGGATGGGATAGGTCCTGTCTGGAGATCATCATATCCTCAAAAATGGATAGCCTCTCTTTTCTAGGAAAAGGGGTAAATATATCAGGAAAGCACTATTACTAAATAGTCTTCTGCTTTCACTCAGAAGTTTACGGGGGAAAAAAAAAGGTAGAAGAAAGGTAAAAAAAAAAAAAAATCTACAATGAATGGGAAAAAAACCAAGTTGACAGTTAAGGTGTCCCATGGTGAATTTGTCAGCGTTCCATTTCATGATGTGAGTTGCTGATATTGCAGCTTTGTGGCATTTCCCATCAAATATGACAGGCTTTATAGCAGTTCTAAATTGGAGCACGGAGGAATGTACAAGTTGTTAGAAAGAGAGCCTGGTAGGCAATTGCTGTAGATCTTGTTGTCAGTTTTTGTCTCAATGAAGTCTAAATACTGTAGTATTGTCTGTTTTAGTGACACGAGTGCAAAAGCAAACTAAACAAAAAAATCTTTTAACTCTTTCTTTACCACTGAAATATTATTTGTATTAATTCTGCATATTTTGCTCCGAAGGCTGGATGTGAGACTATGCTGCAGGATTATTGTCTAGAGATTAGACCTCGGGATTAAAGTGAAATGCACTGAAGTGCAGCTCTGGCTTCACTGATATCTGCTCACAAAGGCTGAGAGTCCTTTGATCATTACTCCTGCTGTAATTTTAGAAACCCCTTCTGAGGGGGAAATCTCTCAGCAAGCAGAGCTCTTCCTCACTACCTTCATAACAGTTTAACCTATATAGTGACTAGATTTGAACCGTGTGTTCATTGTTTGGATGTATTAAATACCTACATTTAGTTGTGGACTTTTGCTTTGGTGCACGACAGAATTACAGTTTACATCTCTTTGCTGATTTTGAATATATTTTTAATTAATTAGAGAGGAATGAGGTGAGGCTGTAGGAATATACAAGTTATACAGCAACAGGCCTCACAACCATCAATGAAAGACTAGAATGTTAATACTATACATTAAAAACTAATTTCTAGGAATGTTCATTTGACAACAATACATGACTCATTAACCATAAAATTCCAATAACACCTACCTGTTTCTTTCCCTCCAAGGTTCATTTGTCTCTTCTGTACATGCAGATTCACTCTCTGTGTTTTGCCATTCCACAATGTTCAGTTTATGTACTGATTTCCAATCCCTGAAAATCGTTCTTTTGGATACAGCAGTTCTGGAGGATAATTTATACCAAGTGTCTACTGTGGTATCCTATAAGCATTATCTTTCACTTGATGTCCTGGATAAATACTCAACTCGCTCTAACATCGATTATGACATTTTAAAAGTAAAATGCCCCCTTTTGATGTGTGATTTGTGACGTGTTGCAGAATGAAGGAAAAAATCTGTGGGGCAAATATGTGAATTTTGGAAGAAACCAGAATTAAATGTGCCTTGTTAACAGCCATTAGATTTAACATAGATAACAGACTGTTAGATTTTTTAGATTGGATAGGGAGCCATCCCCATTTTGTTTACTACATGTAAAGACATTTAAGCCAAATAAAAATTTCCTTAGGAAGATGTGGTGAGAACCCCTGGGGGCTTCATAGTTTTCCTGTTGCCTGACATTTAATTTGGGAAAGAGTTCATGTACTGTAGGCCAAAGGTATATATGAGGCAGGCTTCTGAGGCTTTTTACACACACTTTGTGGTAGACAACATGCCAGCAGCGAATCACAATGAGCTTTGTGTGGATGGCACATATATTGCTTATAGACAAATTAAAAATACCCAAATGCAGTGAATTTTATGCTTCCACTGCACAGCCAATGTACTGGGTAAACCAAATGAAATACACACAGGCATCTGATTGGAATTCAGAATAAAATTCACAGTGGGATTACTGATAAATCTCAAAAAACAGAATAAATTGGGAAAGGCTTTTCATCAAAAGGATAAAAAACCATAAATGGTAGGAAACTATACATTATGAGTACCATCATAATTTGCTGTTTCTATTGCCATGATACTCAGAGGCCTGGATCACGATCCTGTTCTTCTAGATGCAGTCTTGAAAAGCTTAGAAATTCACAGCTCTTTATGACAGGATGTGGCATGAAGCGACATGTCTCTTGCATATGCTGGTAGCTTATGTACAGTATTTATGCACACTTGGATTCAATTCATTAACAGGTAATACATCATTTACAGTCAACTGTGTATGTGAATCCCCTAGAGTTTGCTCTCAGAAAGCACATAGCACATCAAAAATAAGTCAGTTGAACAGTTTTGCTATTCATCTTTCCCTGTGTGCCTCCAACTGAACAGAAATGATGACTCGTCCACAAAATAAAATGTCAGTCTTTATTTATGTTCGTCTCAGAGGCGAGAAGTCATCCTTTTACCCTCTTGGTATGGTTTAGCCTGCCCCATAATTTTTCAGAAATGTGTGTCTATGAGTCATTTGGGGGTGGTGCACAGGGGGAAAGGAGGACTGACTCTCACTTCTTTCTGAGTTCCTGCTTTGGGATATGAGAGCTTCCTACCACATGCCCCCACCATTGTCTGATTGGGGGAGGAGAGCCCATATGTTGGATCCCTGTGGCCCTACCACAGCAAATAAACAAAATAAGAATGGAGAAGCTTTTATATAAAACTTAAAGTGATAAGATGGGAAAAACTGGTTACTGCTGTGGTGGATTAATTTATGGGGTTCAGACCAAGCTGTGTTAGGATCTAACACTTCAGGAAGGATTCTTTTACTAGTTTGACCTTTTTGACACCAGTCTGGTATAGTTTGAAGATTATCTCTATCATTAACTCCATGTGTATTAGGAATGCCTTCTTTGCCATTTCTAAAGAATGAAAGAAGGGAGCTTTCTCCAGGAGAAAATTGTGCAGTCTTCCTGCTTACACTGACACATTTTTCTGAGGTTCTTTTTATTCAAATAAGAATTCTCTCTCTCTCTGTATCTCTATATATATTGGTGCAAGCAGATGCAATAATACAAATGCACCTACTTATATCAGGTATGAATTTGGCTCAATGAATTTAATATTTTAGTAGAGGAGAACATATTCCATAAAAGACAGCAACAAGATTATTCATTATCTGGGTGTTATGTAATGTACAAAGTTTTTTGTGTTCAACTTGCTTTGGGGCAAACTAAGTGGATTTGTTGGCCTTGAGTTAAGGATAGTCCTTGGGGTAGGGCAAGAGGGACTTTGTAGATTCTAGTGAACATTTTCCATGCCAGTCTTCATTCTCTGACTGGTAGCTTTTAGTTGTTCTTTTTTCCCTCTTCCTAGACAATCATTGCCGTGTACTTGGCCAGACCTTTGAAAATACCCTGAAAATTTTCTTTGATTCTCAGTCATGCTAGATTTTATGTCCCTTGTTTGAGGAATTCATTGCCCTTATAGGTAAAATCTGAGGAATATCTGGCAGATTTTTAGGATTACTTAGCACATTTACGCTATCTCTTTAATTACACTTTTAACTAGTTTTATGTGCTTTATTTGCTTTGACATTTTGCTTTATATTGTAAAGTGCGGTAAGTTGTCTTGCATTAAGGGCACTATATAAAATAAAGTGATTGATGCATTGATATTATTTCTCTCTAATGACTCTGAAAACCAAGGGCCATTTTGGGCAATCTAGAATGTCAGGCCACCTTTACCTATGACCAACAGTAAAATAATAATAATAATAATAATAATAAAAAACCACAGTAAACCACTGGGAAAGATATATTAGAGTAATTTCTTGGTTACAGACCAGAAAGTGAGGAAAGAGCTGCTGCAACTGTAATAACTTTAAAATACTCATGAAGGGCAAACTGTCTCCCAAAATGATGCGCCTGGCAGGGAACTAAAGATCATTTGAGGAAAGGTTAATACTAGGAGGTTGTAACAACTGAACTTTCACAGCCATTGAATTTTATTTGCTCAGAGAAATGGAGCCAAATATGGTTTGAGTTGACAGCAGTGGAAAGATGGTATAATAGGATCCTTATAAAAGTCTAAGAGTAATGCTATGCATATGTGACTTTTTGAACTTTCTTGATCTTCATATTCCTTTAAAAGAAAGTGCAAGCTGCATACAGTGTGTTTCTTTCAAGGACTTCCAACCACAGCCATCAGTAATACTGATTGTCCTCTCACATTATCAGAGTCAACAGAGTTACAATAGCATAGATCAGACTTGGGCCCATGTGTCCAAGCTATAGTACACAGGGAGTATGTGTGACAAAAAGAACAGACTCTTCCGATGTAACAATGACTTCACTTAATGATAGCTAATTTGTCAGGATGCTTTGTGGCTATGCTGATATGATTATTACCATTAGAGGGAACAATGGGTCTGATCCTTAGCTTGTAAATTGACACAGTTTAATTAAGGTAAGTGGAACTTGGCTCAATTACACCTGGAAATCTGGCCCCATGTCTCGGTAATTATCTCTGTTTTCCTGCCAGTTAGAAAGGTTTGAAATAGGTTCTACTCCTGCTGAACAACTGGTATCTTATGATAGTATAGCAACATATAAAAGGGCTATTGCATTTGTTGAAATAAATTCAGGTAGTTATTAAATAACCATATACTAATCTGATGGTAATTGGGTGGAGAGGGTCAATCTTCAGCCCACAGATTGTTGTCTCTGATGTTTTACTAATGCTCTCTTTATCAGAGCAGTATGCCAGCAAAATGTCATTTTAAAATGTGCTTCCAGGACCAGGAGCCAGGGAAAACCCCACGGTCTCACGTTAGCATATCAGTACATTCACTGGTCGTGCCATGGAAATATCTAAATTAGTACGAGGTGGCTGCTTCTGAGGAGAAAGTGCCCTCCTGGAGGAAGGTGCATTTCTCTAGCTGCTTAATGTAGAGCTTCTGAAGGTCAGATTAACACAGTATCTCATTACAAGCATATTAAACTAGTTCTCCAATATTTTCACTGTTTGACTGTCAATTTTCAGGTGACATTTAAGGAATGAATTTAGACCTTTAAAGCCCTAAATGACCTAAGACCCAGCTGAGAGAGCGAGCCTTCTCTCTGCATGCCATATTGCTATAGTTGAGATCAGCAGAGGTACTTGAGTTTAGAGCCTGTTGGTATAAATGAGGGAGGGCCTTCCCTCTGAATGTTCTTTGGCTTTGGTTTCGCTACTGCCTTTGGTCTGAAATAGTTTAAAAACAATGGCCTTCTAGGAACATTGCGAAATTCATCTATTTTCCCCAAACCCTTTAAATTGTGAGTGGCGTACTCCTTAAGGGTTTTGAGTTTTTTCCTTGGACACTGGTGATGGACTATCTTAAACTGTATAGCAGCATTGATGATGTATTTCTAAACAATGTTAAGGGCAACTAGAGTGTGTGGCTAGGCACCCTTTTTAGCATTTTTACAAAGTGAAATAAATACAATAGATTAGACAAAGCCCTTGGGTACAGCAAAAAATGAAATGAAGATTTTTCTATTGAATTTGTACAAGTAAGATAATTGTTCTTGATTTTCTATTTTTTATTTTAAAGAAAAATAAGCATTCATGTAAAACCTAGTTATTAAAAATCCTAAATACTATCATTACTGAATATCTTTGCATAGATTCAGAGTAAAAAATTGGAAAGAGAACCCCATTAAGTGCTTTAATAACTGGCTGCCATTTGCTTGAACAATGGTCGTCAAAAATATCAGCTATTGATATATAGGGAAACCATTTTTTTTGTAACACCAAGAAAGCATTTAAAGCATGCCTAAAATTTGTCAGTGTTATTAATTTCCATCTAAAATACAGTTTTCAAGATACTTGTTTAGGAAATATTCAATCTTGAATAGAATTTTCTTGTATTCCTAAAAGTGTTTCTATTATGTGGGGATAAAGTTTGTTTCTATACTAAACTGATACAAGGTCCAAAATACGTTTATCTTACTTAAAAAATCAACTTTTCTTCTCTTTCATGTTCATTACATTTTAGTGTAGGTTGATGTAAAGCATATTTAAAATACTAAAAAGTTTGTATTATTCAGAGCATTTTTTTTTTAATTCTTACGAAGAGTCGCAATTTCTTATTTTTGCTTTATGTTATTCAGGCATATGTTAGCCACCTCAGAAAAACAAAAGAGGACTTCATATTTATACTGCATTTTCAGGGTGTCTCCACACTAATTAAAAAGGTTGGGTTTTTTTAAACCATGTATATGGTAATATGTGGTAACATCCTAGTGTGGACACAGTAGTTTGTACCTTTGACACCATTAGAAGACTGAAGTAAATGCTAATGGGGAATCCAGGGCTCTCAGTTAACCCATATTAGAACCACAACTGGATTTCATCTTGTGTTAGTTATCACATGTAAAGTGATCTTGTACCACATTAGTTACTTTCCTTGTGGGGAGTCACCCCTGATAAAGACACACACCCAGTGTGGAGGCTGGGGAGCAATGAGTCTCACCAGTCCAGTGCACCATGTCATAATTTTTTTAAATAATCTTTTGTACATCTCCAGTTTCATAATATCACCTGACACCAGGCTCCTGAAACCGGGGGGTGGGGCAAAACATATCTTCATTACCCAGTGTGCCTTTTGTTAATATGGAGATGTTCAGAACAGTGTTTTGTTTCCAATATTGTTAATAATGTTTTATGAAATGCTTCATCATGTCAGTTTAATTTTTTGTATGGCTCCCTCATCTCTATGGTCATGGTAGTAGTTATTTTAATAGAGCACAACAGAACATAACCTGAAGTAACTGTGGTGACAGCGAGTAACAGTACACAGTATTAACTTGTATAGAACTAAATATCAGGTATTCAGCCCACAATATCTTAAGAAGTGAATGCAGCAATTCATTTTGAATTCCCAATGGACCATATACAGTGATTGACTTTATGTATTTCTATCCAAACTTCACCAACTAAGATTCCATTTTTGCTTTCTGAGTATTGCGTTCACAAAATAGCCTGTCCCATACGTAGTCAATCAATGTGTGTACCGTAATTGTGTTAAGACAGCATTGCTGAAATCTGTTTAAGCCATCTGTCCATCCATCCAGAAGCAAAAAGCAAGAACTGAAAAGCAAGAATGACAGTTAAAGTCTAAACATTTTCTCACAAATCCTTATAATAAATGGGATATGATCCAAATACACTGGCCACCATTAAAAAATAAACATTTGCAAACAGTTACCGGCAACATTACCTGAAATAATATAAAGGTTCCAGAAGGGTAGCCGTGTTAGTCTGTATACAGCAAAAACGAGAGACTAACTTTAAACTAACACTTTAAAGACTAACAAATTTATTTTTTGCAGGCATAAGCTTTCGTGGGCTTTAATTTATTATTTATTTAGTTAGTTAGTTATTTTCTATGTTATTCTATATTCCATAATATTATTGCAGCTATGGAGAAACACTTAGATATCACTTATTTTAGATATCTCTGTGTATGGTATTATTTAATAAGAGTGTTAGAGATTTTGTTTGGAGCTTTGTAGAATTAGGATGGGCTGTACTTTCTTTAAGATACAGTATTCTGTAGAATTCCAGAAGAATTGTGTAAGATCCACGTTCAGGGTTATCTAATGCCTTTGAGAAGTGATGGACATATCACAGCAGGAGATCAAAAGCTACAGCCCTCATCAGTTCATCAGAGCGCTGTTCTTTCCCAACCAGCATCACTTCTGATTATACTCTCATTTACAGTAAACTTATTCTACATTGGTGAAATTCCAGTGACTACACTGGAGTGAATCCTGATGTAAAGTGGTATAGGTTGGGCTTTTGTTTGGTCCAAAAATAATAGGTTAATTGACCAGTCAAATAATGTAAAAAATAGTCTAGAATTTTAAAGCACTAATTTATTAGAACAGTAAAAAAGAAAAACATTTTTGGTGTCCGTTAGATACTTATGCCTAATTACAAAAAATAAAATCTGAATTATTTTGAATCATGAAATGTGAAATACAATGAAATGAAGTTCTAAAATAAAATGAAAAAATGGCAATCAGAAAGGTAGGTTGTCACTTTACGTCAGGGCATTCTTGATGGAATATTTGATGATATTTGACAGTTATCTGCTAAATGGCAGTCAATTGACTAGATAGTTAACATTATTTACTAGTCAATTGACTAGATAGTTAACATGGTCAATTTACTGGCTTGCCAAGCATAAACTGGTGTAACTAAGATTTGAGATAATTTTTTCTCATCCAGGTGTCTATCTTGGCCAAGCCTTGGAAAAACAAAGAAACTGCACTCCTCGAAACTGTTAAAAATAAATAAATAAATACAAAAGAGATGTAGAACTGAGGATCAGCAGCAAACTGTTGGTAATACAGCCCAAAATAATTCAGTCTCTCTTTTAATAACTTCATGCAACATTTTAACAAAATGGGCCAAAGGGGTTTTTATAGGATATGCGTTAAGGTTGGATAAAAATTAAAGGGCCTTTAAAGATGGATAGGAACTAAAGGTGCATGAATAATTCTCAGAAAAAAATATTTTTGATGGGTTCAGCCACTCATTCTGTTTGGAAAATGAACAGATTACAATTTCCTCAGATATATTCATTATTCAAGTCTACTCTAGTACCTTGTCAATGTTTTGGTCTATGGGTTCAGTCTTGTTGCTTTGTTGTGATTGGATTCCTGTTCAAATACTGAATTTTGCTCTGAAATTCACTTTCCATGAACATGGGTGCTCAGATATGATGGTGAGGAGAGTTGTATAAATGGCTTGGTAGGTAGATTTCAAAGACTTTGGATAGAACTAATAAATCAGTAGGGACACCTGAACTTTGTCCATCATTCAAGAATCATAAATCATACCCTGATTTGAGACCAGATTGATAGGATCCAGGGCTCCAGCAGAATGCAGATGAATCTGGAGTGTTTCACAGTCAGTCAGGTCTGGAATAAGGTTTCTGCTGTGACATTCTAGTCTTTCCTTGCAGCTTCAGTTTTCTTAGGTTATGATATACATACTAAAGCAGACTAAGATCTTGGGGTTGAGGAAAGGAAAGTTTTAATGTTTTCCATGTCCTTATCTTCACGAGGCTGTGGAGCTGACTGGCCATGTTGGGGAGTGCAGGGGAACTCACTCTGTGACTCTGGGTAGTGTTGTGCTTTTTTTTGATCACCCCAATACTTCTGTTCGAGTTGGGCTAGTGTAGTGTAGTTCATTTTTTATAGGGAGATACCATCGCATGTTGGTTGATAATGGAAGCTGTGTGTTATGCCACCTGCTAGATAACTTTGGAACTATAAAACGTGTGTCCTATTGTTAGCCTCCAAAATATTATTGAAACTTTTTTTCTGGGTACTAGGGAAGTTGCAGGTATTAAAACAAAACAAAACAAAAAAAAAAAACAAAAACAAAAAAACCAAACGAAAACTCCTAAATTTTGGAATTTAAAGTTTGTCTAATTGAAAGAGGCACAGGGAGCTAAATCTTTTTATTACATGATGTTCAAATTGCACTTATTTCTAATAACAGAACACTTACACTGAAATCAAGTAAATGTGCCAAGAAGTATCACATTTTCTTATAGCTGCTGCCTTGTCAGCTTTGTGATTGCTGATCTTCACTACAAAGAAAGGGTGAAACATGTCAGTTTATAGCTTTGCAGAATTAATTTCTCATCTAGGACTTGTTAATGGCTGAGAACATACACATTTCCAAATGGTTTGTTTTTAAATCTTCACTCCAAAAGAGAAATGTTTACCTGCTTTGATGTCTCTGTTGGTCTCACTGAAGGAAAAAAAACAACCCATACAACTAACTAAAGCATTTAAACTGCCGGAGGGTCCTAAACCTCATGCTCAGTGAAGCTTCACTGTGACCAGAGGTGTGAGTGCATTTCAGCTTGTCAAAACTCAGGATGCTAATGATACACTACACAGGACCCAGACTAAACTGGAGAGCATTTAATTCCTCACCAGAATGATTTTCAGCTCATGTTTCTTACAATGTATTGATTTATATATATTTACAAATGACTACTGAATGCAATAAAAACAAGAAGACCTTTCTTCCATTTTATATTCCATCTATTCCTCCAGAGATGATAATGGAAATATTCTGAAAAGAGGAGTCATATATTATTGATCAACATTTTGATTTTTGTATTTATTCCAGCAGGTCATTGTGATCTTCTTTTTCCTCCTCTGACTCAGATAGTAGGAGGTTGGAGAGACACCACTGCTGAAGTTTTAGAGACTTTTGTGTTTTGTAAACACTGGAATTATTTGCTGGTTAAATAATTTAATGAGTCCTTAGTGTGCTTCCTGGCCATCAAATATTTAAGAGGCACAATTTTTAAATATTTTGTTGGGGTTTTTTTTGGAGTGCATCCCTTCATTGTCTTTGCCTATTTGTTACAATCTGGTGCTATTTTTGCATGCTTAATAAGATCCATTCTCCCAAATCTGGGAACCCCTGGCACAAGAAAACTGCCATCCGTTTGACATCTCTAACTGGATCACACAAACTGCACTCCCCACTCATTTTAAGTTTTGATTCATCAAGGTGCTTAAACTCATGTGTCACTTTAAGTACATCATAATCCTGTTGAAATTATTGGGATTCCTCAGAGTTGGTCTGGGACCTTAATCAAATAATCTCCAGGACCAGCCACTGCTCCTATACTGCTTCTTCTTTTTTTCTTTCCCCTGTCAGACATCCTCTGGGCAATGGTACTTCCCTTATTTTACTTTTAAACTACCATATGGTTCAGAGATGTGGTTCAAAATCAATGTAACATCAGTGCTCCTATGGTTTTTTATATATATAAAGAATTGTCACTGGAATAGTAGTTGGGATCTCATTTATATAGGCCAGAATATTTGGGATTTCAGTGACACACTGTAATGGTTGAGTTTTTCATTATGATAAAAATTATTAGAGCTGGGCTGAATTAGTGATACAAATGTGTCTCATTCATCATCAGCTGTGCCTAGAATACCCAGATAATAAATTGGTAAATCTGCCCTCAGAGAGCTGTCATGTATTTAAACTAATCAGGGCTCTGGATGTAGATGATGAAGGAAAATGAGCGCCGAGTTATTACATATACATTTTCACTATTTACGTTTTAAAATAAACCTTTCATTTCATTTTCACTGTTACTCTGTGTGGCACTAATACTGTAATATGTTCCTTCAGTTTTATTCAGCAAATTGCAGAAAAAGTCAATTGGAGCAAAATGATGTAGTGCATTAATTCTTTACAAGATATCTTTCATACTGGTCAGTTTTTACCAGCTTCACATCCTAATTGCAGATCTGTTTTAAAAAACAAAACAAAAAACCCCACTTCTGTTTTTAAAAATAATTTTTTTTTTTTTTTGCAAAAAGCTTAACGTGCCTTGGTGAGAAGGTGGCGCTCACCCCCTACCAACCTCCAAAACACTCAACACGCTGTTGCTTTAAAACTCTTCCCCATTAACAAGTTAGCTAAAATAAACAAGAAACCCCAGCACAAGGATTCTTCTAGGATTCCTCTTAAAAGGACTGCTTGGCCCTAGATTCTTTTGCCTAGAAAGGGGACTCTTGCTTCCTTTTATAACAAAGTTACATTAATGACCAGCCTCTGCCAAGGGAGTCAGCAAAGATCCAGCATGTGCCAATGTGGTGGGTCAGTTGAAGAATCTAGCCACACTTGGATGAAAAATTATAGTATGTAGTTATTGGACTGAAATTAACATCTATTCCTATCCAAAAATCTTGGTTAATTCAGAGTGTAGTTGGCTCAAAGTTCATCTCTAAGTAGCAAACAAATCACAGCTGAGGCATTCACACTCAGGGCACTGTCTGCAAGTATTATCTCACTGCCAATAGAGTACTCAACCACACCTACACATCAACGGCTCTTTCGAACACGCTCATGTTCAATTCAGCAATATTGCCATCCTCAATGCACACATCAGAGAATTGAAAATCATGCTGCAGTGCTGCTGATTCCTCTGTCAGATTCTCAGAGCTTCACACATGAAATAGTAGAACCCTTGTAGCCTGAAAAGCTTTGAGTGTCGGGCAAAAAGAGTCAGTTCAAGTTTTCTCTGCTGAGAATTAAACGGAGCAGGTATGATTGCTTCCTGGCCTCCACTGTGCTTGAAACTCTGTTTCCTCTGGTTATCCTCTGCTCCATCCAGTTTACTCCTTGTAAGCTAGAGCTTCTTAAATTTGATATATATATTTTTTCTTTCTTAATATACATCTGAAATATATTTTCTGACTATTTAGAAGAAGATTGGATTGAGTGGTGGAAGGTGCCATAGTGATGGGGGGAGAGGGCAACAGAGGCTGTAGAAATATTGGGGCATTAGAAGAGAGTGGGGAAGAGGAGTTCTCAAGGTTTACAGGAGAACCAGGAGGCTTGCAGAAAGGGAAGGAAGGCAGTTCTGCTGCAGACTTCCCAGGGCTCAAAAAATCATCAAATGCATCGTGTCCAAATGTTAAGGCATCAAACAATTTGTTAACCTAAAACTTCGGCTGGGAAGTATATTTGTCGTGCAGTTCATCAGCCTTCAGATTGTCTTTCAGTATCCAGTTCTTCGTACTCTGTATTTGGGGAAGAGTGGAAGTTCACATTAATAGGCATAGGTTTTTGTTGTTTGTTTGTTTTGTTTTTTGGCAGTATAACCATTTTGGCTTGTCCTCCTTTCTTTTAACTCAGTTTGTGATAGGACATCCCTGGAATGCATTGCCCCATGTGCTACCTGTGCTCCTCCATGTGCATTTTATCTGAGCTGTCTGCTCCATGCTGAAGCACTGTGGGATAGCTCTCTATATTTTCCCAGAATGAACTGTTGCACGCACAGGAAGCATGGTAGATCAGGCTTGCAGACATGGCTGTGATGGCAGAATAACTGCTGTGTAGACACAAATGGAACTGTGTTACTTGGAACTGGTTACAGTGCCTGTGCCTCTAACTTGTTACAAAATCTTGGTGGTAATTTAGTGGTGAAAAGCCCTTCAAGTTCTCGCACAGTCATTCAACAAGGTACAAAAAATACCTGATGTGCATTTTCAAGTCAGGTATTTGCATGTTCACACATCTCTGTGCCCATAAATATCCAAACTGCACATGCATTGGGCACTGAATGTGTGCCATATGGCATATACAAAAGCATGTGCATACCTTTGAACATATTGAGCTGGGCTTTTAAAAGGAGTACCTACAGGATTGGCAACAGCCTGTATTGCTGAATGCAAATATTCCACATACCCATGGGCCTTTGACTAGTGTCAGACGTAATTACTTCACTCAGGATTCTGTTGGCCCAGTTGTAATTTTTTATGTGCTTTGCCTCCACTAGTTAAAAGATTTTCTTAAATCAATGGCAGTGAACATGAATAAACTTTCTTATAGACAATCAATCTGTTATGTGTGGATTGAATCTGATGACTGGGGTGATCATTTAGTGAAAATCAACAGGAGTCAGGAACAGTGGCTCCATGTCAGCATAAATTGCTGCTTAAAAACAGGAGCTCTAATCTTGTACATTTAATTTTGTGGGCAAATTGCAACTGCAAGCTTCTCAGTTTGATTGGTTCCAAGAGCTTCTGTACATAAGAAACTGAAAATACCAAGAGGCATCAGTCCTGTAAATATATTAGCATACCATCTGGAGTTTAGTGACCTTGGACACTTTACTTGGCCTCAGTATCTCATTGCTGAAATTAATTCAACTACTAATACTCTGTAGAGCTCATTCCTAAGACTGACCAGAGCTCCCTCACTACCTGGTATTACTTAAGGAATAGGTGACATGATTTATTAATATAAAATGTGCATGCTAATAATTTGTTATGGTTCTTACACAAAAGGATCAAGTAATAAATTTGGATTTTTTTAAGCCTATTCTAGGGTGTAGAATAGGGAAAAGAAGCCCTCAGCTTTTTTATGACAGCATCAGTGAAGCGTAACAACTAATTTTACAGATGTCTGCCTTTGAGATATTATTTACTAAGTTTTTATTAAATCCACAACTCATTATATATTATCAAGTTTTAGGGGAACAATTTCTAGATTTGAATTACTGTACTATTGATTAAATATTTTAGGGAAAAACCCTTTTTAAAGTACACAAACATTCCCATCGATTTAGGGACTGATCTAAAAGTTCGTTGGAGTCAGTGGAAAGACTTCCATTGATTTCAGTGGGCTACAGATCAGGTTCTTTATGGGACATGGGACTTTAGGACTCAATCCACAGTGACCATTGACTTGACAGGAGTTAAAGGCACTTGGACCCTCACAATCTCAGGCTCATAGGCCCCGATCCTGCAAACATATAATCACATGTTTCATTTTATGAATGTGAGTAGTCTTAGTTAAGGTCATTGGGGCTATTCATGTTCAGAACATTAAGTGTGTGTGTTTGCAGGATTGGTGCCTTAGCTTGTAAACAATACAGATTTTAACACAAGCTGTTCTGATATTAACATCGGATGGTAGTAATTAGCAACGTTTTAGAAATCCTATGTAGATAAGGAAGAGAAAATCTTAAGATGTAAACAGTGGGGGGAAAAATAATAGAAAAGACTTTACAAGCACTTCAGGGTAAGAAAAGCAAATCTCTGTTTTATATAATATATGATACTTTCAGAGCTTCCCTTTCAAATACAAACACCATGTGAACAAACTAGATCCGCCAAGCAAATGGAAAGTTCCCTTGATTTTCTGAAACTGTGCTCAGGCACATCCTCAACGTGTAACCTGCTCCACTGTGGGTGTGGGCTGCATCATTGCCTGTTGGAAACACAATCTTCTGTCCTCTGTATGTGTATTTGCATGAGACAAAAATAAAACACTAATATTGTGTTGAGCCATTAGAAGTTAGAAAAGAGGATCAAAACTTAAAAATCAAGAAAAAAGGGAAGCATGACATGAGAGGAAATAATCATTGGTCATTTTTATCTGCAGCCATAAAATTTAATCTGTTCAAAATATTGAATAATGAAGGCATAAAATCAGTGCCAAGCAGCTGCAACAAACAGTTATATGAACTATCCTTAGCAAAGAGGGTATAGTGCTGTGATACTTAGGAAACATGCTCTTAAGGGGTTAGGCACCAATTCAGTGCAACACTTTGATGCTTGCTTAGTTTTAGGCGCATGAGCAGGCCTAACAGAGTCGATAGGTGAAATCTTGGCCTCATTGAAGTCAGTGGCAAAACTCCTATTGATTTCACCTACTATGACCACTTATGTGCCTAAAGTGAATCACATGCCACAGTGCTTAAATGAATCAGAGCCTTAAAGCACAAGGCTAGGAGTCAGAAAATCTGATTTATGTTCCTGTCTTTGTCACAGACCTGCTGTATGACTTTGGGAAAGGTACCAAAGCTCTCTTGGCCTCTGTATTTTACAGTGCCACAACTGTATAATAGCAATAGTTAGTAATATTTAATTACCTCAGAGAAGATTTCAGAGACTTATCTCAGTATCATTTGTAAATCATTTTGAAATTCTTACACAGAAATAGTAGATTCTCACTTGTTATAGAAAATAGCATTAATCTAGAAGCAGAGCATGAGACTTTTTTAGAATGTGTGCGCAAATATGCATACCCACAATCTGTGTATGCAATGATACTGAGATTGAGTGCGTGCTTATGCTAACTGCCTGCGAGGATGATTGGTCTGATGATATGCTGGTCGTTTGGAAGTGAACGCATGCTGTCATATCATCAGAATAATGCTGTTACACAGTAGACTATGCCTGAGTTCTAGAACTTTGGCTCAGAACTGGAAGCTAGTAGGATTTGAAGATATTACATGTGAAATATAATGCTAAACATATTATATTTGAAATACAGTGCTAAACCCTGTGGTTAACATGGATGGCAAAGTTATAA
Source organism: Mesoclemmys tuberculata (assembly GCA_007922155.1). Taxonomy (NCBI): domain Eukaryota; kingdom Metazoa; phylum Chordata; order Testudines; family Chelidae; genus Mesoclemmys; species Mesoclemmys tuberculata. The sequence continues at coordinate 16,584,800 of ML675631.1, forward strand.
GAAGAGGTGTTGGTTCCCATTTGAAAGCTCAAAATATCATGAATGTTCTGAAGTAACTCACATTGTGTCTACTATTTTACTTAATAATGCAGGTAAAACTTTCCCTACGTTTGCAACTTTTTTTAACAGGTAGGGCACATAATAGAATGATGTTTTTTGTATATGATGTTGTAATGATATTATGTCTGCATATGAATAAGATCCCAGCACCTTATTTTGTCAGGATAGTACAGTATGGAACTTAACAAGTTCCCAGACCCTATGATGAAGCAGGCTATGTAAGAAGATAGACGAAACACTAGTTCTTTTCATCTAACTTGTTCTGCTTAGTGCTGTGACTCTCAATTACTGTCTCAGTAAGAAAAAGTAACCCAACAGATTGTCCTTTAGTAAAGAGTGTGAAAAACAGACAACAAAAATTGAATTTTTTGAATTTCAGTTGATTTGGATAAGAGGGATCATTGAAAAAGAATGGAACTTACCCTCTAGGGGAATTATTAAAGCAGCTTGAGGCCTTATACTATTCCTTTGTTTAGTGGATTTCATCTACCCAGAAGTTATGAACCTACTGATAGATGAATCTTCCCTCTTTAAGAAGAAAAGTCTTTTTTTTTAAAATACATTTTGAAACAGGTCTAATATCCAGTCTGAGAAAAACTTCAGTATGCTGGTAGAGTAACTGTTGATCATAATTGAGTGGAAATTTCATTTCATTAAATTTTGCAAGAAAAGGATTGCTCAGAACACTACATATAGTACTTCAAACTGTAACAAATACTTCTAAATGCAGTATTGAAAGCCATGTAGAGGATCAGGCTAGTAATTTGGTTTTATTTAGTTAGAGTTCACAGTATAGTTCCTTGGCTTTCTGTGCACTAGATTGGAGATGGAAGGGATTTTTAAATTCCTGTGGTGTTTGGGAAGATGTGTCATTTGAGAATCTTATTAGAATTCTGTTCAGGATTTTTTTGCTGGTGTTTGATTTCCTTATGTAATATGCACTGTCTAACTAATGGGAGTACAGTGCATATTAGTGTGTAGTTTGCATAGTAGTTATGAAAGCCATGCCTTAGGGCATTGATTTCACACCCTTCCTTTGACCTACTTCATATTAGCTCACACCACATGGTTACTGGAAGGCATATGCTACTTCTTTATACACAAAAGCCTATACAGATAAACAGACATTCAAGTATGACCACATACAAAATATGTTTTGAGTGCTGTAAACTCTTACTCACTTGAGTGGTCCTTACAGCATTCACACAAAAGTCTTTGACTTAATTGGAGCAATTACATGAGTAACAATTCCCAAGTGAGTAAGGGTTACAGAGCTAGGTTGTCCCAGATAAACAATGCCCTGAAAATGGGGTTGGGTGTAGACCTGGTCAGGGATCTTTGTCACTATGCTTTTGTGATGGAAAATGCCCTTTTTGCAAAATTGAAATGTTCTGTGCTGAATTTTGTTCCCTTTTTCTTTTGGGAAAATAGACATGACAGCTCCTTGGTTGCTTGCCTGGAAGACTGCCTGTTTGTACTTTCTGCCTTTCTTGGGGGGATGCTGAGTGGCCAGGCTCTTTGCCTCTGGTTGCTGGAGGGAAAGTAGGGAAGCTGAGTGGCTCTCTGCATTTCCAGCAGTTGGGCTGGAATTTCACTTTACTTTAGTGAAACTGACAAGAGCCCTTCAGGCAGCCAGGAAGCCAAAAATTCCATTTTGGGTCTACCAAATTCACTTTTTCAGAAGATCCTTTCCCCCCAAATTTTTGGTAGTTTTGACTTTCTTCAAAATGTGAGTTTTTTGAAGGAAGGGATTGCTATTTTCCAGACAGCTCCAGTAGTGTGAGCCATTCCCTAGGTTTCCCAATCTGCAAGATTGGTGTTAGCATGTGCATTCTTTATGATATTACATCCTGGTTCCCCCCTAACATGCCTGCATCTCATGTGCATTTCAGGGGGCAAAAGAAGGGAGTAGCCCTTATATTTCAAATGTCAAATTATTGACTATCATTTGCATCGGTTCCACACCCTACCGCCACCCAAGAGAAGTTGAGACGCAAGCTGAGAAACAGTATTTGGGTCATTATAGTGGAATGTGGTAGCAATTTTTTAAAATAAGTGAGAAGCAAACAAAAGTGCTATAAAAATAATCTCCTTCCTGACCCCATCTTTCCTAGGGCCCTATTCTTCCCAGACAGGATATTAGTAGTTGCTTAGATCTTGCAGGAGGAAAATAGGGCCCCTGGATTTTAAGAGATTACTTGTGGGTCTTTTGACAGAGTGGGTTGGTATTTCCGTCCACAGTGCCTCTGACCAAATCCTTTTGGGTATTTTGACAACTGTTTTTCTGTCTTTTTCCCTACCCCCCTCCTTCATGCTAAAACAAAATCAATGTTTTACTCTCTTGAAGGCACTGTTAATGAGCTGCAGTAAAGTATCTGGGTATTATGGTCATTTTTGGCACTGCCACATTATTGAAACTCTAAACCAAGTTAAGTGGCACTGACTGCATACAGTGTTGAGTGAAATGGAATCCTTTGTTGATAAATAGTGCTGAAGGGAATGGTTCCAATTAAATCTGGGGAGCTAAAACATTGTGTGGGTTTCTTTCTTTTTGCTTGTTTGTCTTTTTTACATTTTGCCTACAAAGTTGAACATGCATATTTAGGACATTCAATCTTTCATTTATTAAAGGCTCACTGAAATTACAGTACATGAACACCTTGACCCAAAAACCAAACCCTCCTTCTCCCTCCCCTCAAGCTTTGGAGATCTGTAGGGCACAGCTAAGGATGCAGCAGATAAAAATATACCTTCAGATCAGGAATTGTTAAATAAATCAAACTGTCCAGTAAAATACAGTATTTTGGATCTGTTTATATGGGACTTCAGAAATGATGGAGCCTTAGATACAGAGACAAAGTTGGCTAAAAATACAGTTCCCAAACCACAGGCATTTTGTTGAAGGAAGAGGAATAGACTTGGCAGACAAAAGTAACAGTACACACTTTACTGTTCAAAACAGCTCTCTTCTTTTCTCTTTTCAATCCTCAACTTGAACACCACTGGCTGGGTTTGAGCAAAAGGGGAATCATAATGCCCCTGCCTTCTGGTCTCACAGCAGTACTTTAAGCAGACCTTCCCCCAGCCCCTTTTAACCAAGCTGTTTTTTCTGTGTCTGGATCTAGTATGCCTAATGCTGTCACTTGCACAGACGTGGAAGTTCTTCTTGATGAATAACCTTTTAAATGTAAGACCGTGACTATGTGGGGAAATTTCCTGGTCTAATTATTCTGTTATAGTTATTTTGGTATAATTCTCCTGTGTGGACACACTACTCCAGAATAAAAGTGATTTTATTCCAGAATAATTATACCACTTCCAAAGAAGAATTATTATTTTGGAATAAAATCACTTTTATTTTGGAGTAGTATGTTTATTCCATTGAAACTAAAGCTATTCTGGCATAACTGTACATAGTTTCCAGGTCCATTGTTTATTACTGTGTTTTTTCCAACCAGTGCAGGATTGTATCAGTTTCTAAACACTGTCAAAAAAACAGTTTAGCTGCATCTATATTTAAGCAGCATTCAGACAATTTTAAAACCAGCTGAATACCAATGTATAGGACTTTTGGAGCCTGAAGCTTTTCTATACTTTTCTTTATTCCTTTCTAGATATTTTAAATAGTCTCCCTCCTGAATTTGTGAAGGTCCAATTCAAAAGTTGCATCCTCTGTGCTATTAAGATTGTAAACTCCTTGGAGTAGGGACTGTCTTTGGTTCTGTGTTTGTATGGCTCCTAGCACAATGTTCTAGGCGCTATCATAATAAAAATTAATAATAATAATATGCAATGGTAAGGCCTGGCTTAAGCACATCAGTGCATGCCCTCTGCCTACAGTGCTGCTTTAGCAGAAAAGTTTACACAGGTAGCATGGATTAGTTTTAAAAAGGCTTCTGTGCGAGAGGAAGCCTAGAATTTCACTGTGCAAGAGGTTTGTAGGAGGGTCTGAAAAGCACTGGTTTTTATGATCAGTAGTTACTTTAAAGCCTGACATTTAAGGATATATATATCTAAGGGCTTGTCTACATGGGTAAATTCCTGGTTTATTGCAAGATAACTATTCTGCTTCCAATGAAAATGCCGGTATAGATAGAGCCACAACCAGTCTAATTCATGGTGGGTTCTCTCTGTCTGAAGGATTTGAAATATGGATAATCATGATAAGTAAATGGTTGAGCTCCATTTATTTGATGGCTGGTGTAGTTCAAACACTTTTTTAGACATTGTTTCACCATAAAAATATTACATGCACTGTAAAAATAAGTTGGGGTGAGGAGTGAGGGGAGGAGGGAACCGCACTAAGAGGCAACACAATAACAGAGGATTAGACATTTATCACATAGCAACGCTATGGAAACAACCCTCCTTACCATAGACCCTGAAAAGTGTTGAATTTGTTTGGGTCCCCTTACATTTGATCTGTTACTTTGTTCAAATCATCTCATTTACACCACTGGGAACTTGCACGTCTACAGTGGTTGGGTTTGACTTTGGATTGCATGATAAATAATTATTATTAGAAGCCACGCTTTACTGAAAATAAAAATGTTCCTAAGTTATTCTTGTGTGTCCTGAGCCAAATGGAGGTTGCCTTTTTTGGGGGGGGAAGTACACAAGGACCAGGATGCCTTAGAAAAGGACACCTCTGATGGTCCTATCTCGCTTGACAAAGACTTCAGTCTGCCTATTCAGAAAATTAAGACTGTGTCTAGCACCTAAATGATGTATTTTAGGGCTGGACAATTTCCTTAAAAATACTAGACCACTACACTGCTGTACTTCATATAAAGAAGACTTTTTGAGGGCACTCTATTTTTAAAAAGTTGAGATGGTTGTATAGTGCAATACAAATCTTTAAAGTTTATTCTTCTGTACAAAGATATACTTAGCTTTGATACTTGTGACATGATCTCTGTTACTCCATGATTATCTAGGTCCACTGAGATCATTCATTCTTTGAAGTTTATTAAAGAGAAATTCCATAGATTTTCTTTGAGGTTAAATCATAGTGTTTTATTTCAAATAAACTGGGCAACAGTCATCCCTACTGTAATGATATTAATTTCCCTGGGATTATTCCTGGGATGAATTTGGCCCATTTGCTAATACAAGGCATAATGGTCAAACCCACACAATAAAAAACCTGTTTAAGGTGAAAAACCATTTTGAGCCACTTTATGTAATTCTGTATGCCAGAAACTTCTAAAACAAACCCTTGAAAGAAGAGCAACCCCTTTTTAAAAATGGTGCGTTTACTAGACGACAATCGAGTTTCTTTGAGAGCTTCGCATTGTATTACGTTTCCATGGCAGTGGAGAATGCATTATTCACTGAAAATTGTTGGGAATAAAGGCACAGAACTAAAGAAAGGTCTGGGCCCCCCAATTTCTAGTGATGATAGTGCTCAGAATGTCACTGGATTGGGTCCTACATTCTTAACACAGAAGGACTCATGTGACTCACGTAACACGTCTCATGTGACTTTCAAATTCATGGAAGCTATACCATAGATTAATCTGGCAACCAACAGTTTTTTCTGGTCTGAGTATTGAGGTCATTTCATACGTCTTTTGTTCTTGGCATGTGTGGCAGGGCAAGGTCTCACCCCTGTGTGTTCTGCTCTGTCTGTGCAGGCTATTCGGAGGATCTTAATTGGTAAATACCACCATGCAGTTTATTTACATTGTCCTTCCCAACACCTTACTGATCCATCCACTGCAGCATTTACAACATCGGTTCCTCCTCGGCCCTCTGCTGAGGAAAGGGAAGAGATCTCTTCATCCAGTGATCTTTCTTAGTTTTGATTCCACTAGGCTGCCTCGCCCCCAGAACTTCCTTCTGGTGACACCTTCTCCCCTCTGTGTTAATGGGCTAATTAGATCTTTAGTCCTTCACAGCCCATTCTTATCCACTAAATAGGCACAGTCAGGTCCACACAGTGGGAGTTAACTGGTATTTAAGTGATCAGAGTGCTGACCCAGCTGTTGATTCCAAGCACTCAATCATAACTTGTATTACTGCTAGGTTTTGCAGGGGGAAAAAAGAAACAAAATGATCTTGTGTGGATAAAAGTGTTTTTGTTAGGGCCTCCTCCCTCTGTTCTCGGTTCGCTGATAGAAGCAGAAGTCCACAGTCCAGCAGCAGGCAATACTATGGGTTTATTGGCATTATTGAGCAATCATAACCAATCATAGGCTTTTGCAAGCAGGCTTAAATATCTGTATTATATCAGTTTTCTATTAGAATTTCATAATATTGTATTCCATTGCTCTGAGACCTCTCCACCAAAGCCCAGTGGGTTAACAAAAATGTATAACATTTTTTGTGCCTGGTAAAATACAGCACTTTTATTCTAAGATAAAGTTTCCTTGTTAAGATATTAATACTGTATGCTAGCATGCCTTTTGATATAGCATTTAATAGTGTTATTACCAGGATACAGTCACAAAAATGGGGAAAAAGGTGTCTTCCCACTCCATGGAATAATATAAATAGCTATTAGGAAATGCTAGTCTTTGGAGTTGCTTGTGAAAGATGTTGGATTAGTTAAATATTGAGTTGGTGGATGGTGTTCAGCCTGTCCCCTTTGACGGAGGAGCTCAAGGTCCCAAATTTAACAGGGACAAAAATGAGAGGAACAGGTCACAAGGTCTAAGTGAGGGATCCAGAGGAGGAGACAGAGCAGAGAACCTCAGAGAACTGATGAAAACCCAGAAGACTGAAGTCCTCTCTTTTTGTAGAGAACAGCTATAGCCTGGGCAGAAGCCCTTCCACTCTGCCCTGCCAATATGCCTCCCCCTTTAACTGAAAGAGTGAAAAGGTAGTTCAGTCTCGATGCTCATTCAGCTCTTGTCTTCCTGGCTGAGACCTTTAAAAAGCTTCCAACTAGTGCCAATGATGGTAATGTGTTTTATGATGTGGACACCTGTCCACTGGACACAGGTTCAAGATCACTTCTCTTCTTTCTCCTAGCACTAAATTACTACCCCTGGTACACTGGCTCATTATTGCTGATCAATAGCTTGGAGGGAGTCAAGGAAGGAGCTAATTTTCCACCCATTCTTTGTCCTTTCCTGTTCACTTATTGTGGATGGAAGTTAGCAGATGCATCTAAACATAAAGTCCAGATAGAGAGTGCATGGGCATAAAGTTGGTTCTTATTTCTCTACACAGGAGCACTGTCTGGGTAAGAATACAGTCCTTTGGTAGACAGAGCAAGCCTTCCTCCTCCCACCCAAGCAAACTGTAGTCTTCTCAACGAATCTTTTAAAAGCACCCTTAAAAACTGATTTACAAGGCTTTAAAGCATATAATTTTGAGTTCTTTTTCTTCTCCAACACATCTAATACTGTCTGTCTCACAGTCAGAGACAAATGGAAATGGCTGCTGGTATTCCGGTGGGGGGGAGCGGGGGGTGTCATACTGAGGGAAACAGACTGACTGAGGGCATGACTTTGGAGGCAAAAAAAGCAGACCTGTCAAATAATTCACTTGCACTGGATTTGTTGTAAGGCAGTTATTTTTTTTAAAGTATGTCACTCTTGTGACGGACTCTTGCAATGTGTTTCAAATGGGACATTTAAAAGCATGCTCATTTAAACTGTCACACCTTGAGAACCCTGGGGAGAAGCTTTTCTTTAAGCAAAAACTTACCTGCCGCTGCTCACTCTTTTGAGGTGTAAAATATTTGTCAGATGATCTCGTCTGTCTCTGCATTCTCATAGCAGGAGCCTATAGGGGTGGTATAACTTGGAGAACGGCTCTGAAAATCCACTTGCTTAGCTTACTAGATAGATTTAACACTGTTCCTGCATCTTTCAGCAGAGCACTAAAGGCCAGTGGTTCTGGATTTGAATCTTGGCAACACAAATTGTGCCCTATTGCATTGTTTCTTTAAGTTCTCTAACTGATATATGTTAACTACTCCAGAGCAGTTTTCTGTCCTTCCCACTCAGGCATGGCCAAGGTCCTGTGGCCAATGACCAATATTTGTACCATGAGGAGAATTACAGATACCAGGATACTTTAAAAGATTATCTGAAAAGAGTCACATGCTGTAGAATCATTTCACAGGCTGGTTTGCATTAGTAGTCTAAACACGCCAGTCTGGTGTTTGGAAGAGTTACCACCCCTAATAAATGGGCTTCTGAACACCACCAGAATGAGAAACACTGGAAATTCACCAACTTCTTAGGCCCTTTTCCAGTTACTGTTAAATATATTGTTCTGAGTATTTGTGAAAGACTCCAAATTCCCGCCCCCTTGCAAAAGGAAGTTTAGGGAGTGGATTGGTAGTTTTAGAAAGGGTATAATTTCCTTCATGCTTTTAAAGAGACCATCACTCTCAGGGTAAACCTAATAACTACTGGAGTAGATTAGATAAAAGGGGGTAAATACTGGGATCCTCTCTGGTCTCTCACAAGTACTGAAGAGTTTGGAAACAGCGATAGAATAACCAGATAAATATCACACAAATGATTTCTTTGGCCAGCCAAGCCACCCTCTCTTAGGGGAATTAGAAGGCAGAGCAATGCTCCTGACCTCAGAATAAGTAATGAGCCAAGCTCTCTTTTTCTAGACAGCATTCCTTTCTAGCCACATCAGGAAAAGTTCCCCAAAGTATTTACTTTTTGATTTCAGTTTCTGCTGACTATAATTCTGTCACATTCCTACACACATACAAAACATATGTTTGTAAAATCCTGATTTTATCATGGAAGCATTCACAGAGCAGGATTTTAGATCATTGTTTTGAAATTCAGACATCACTAATGCCAAAGCCTATTATTCTTGCACAGAAGTGTTTTTGGCAGGTCATTTGCTGGGCCCATGTGGTTTATTTGTGCTGTTCCACACACAGACTTTAATGTATCTCAACTGTGAGACATGCTGAAAGTACTGCACCTTAAGAGCTGGGGAGAACACGGTCAGACTGTTCTGTATATGAGTGAGCCCTGCACAATATGTCAGATCAAACCTCGGTGCGGACTCTTTTCCCTTGGGATTCATGCTTAGTCTTTGCATGATGTTTTTTCCTTGTTAAATAGACATTTCTTAAAAAAAAACAAACCACACACAACACCAATAGAAAAACAGATTTTCTTTTGCAGCAGAAATTGAGCACCAGCATGACTTGTTAATTTAAAAAGAACAACCTCTCCAGCCCACACATTGCCAGAGCTCAGCTCCATTGAGCTTCTGCTTACATTGAGAACTGTGTCTGTATCTTTTGTATCCCTTCTAATGTCAATAGGCCCATGTTAAAGCATAGGTGTGACTGTTGAGAGTGTCAATTTCTGGACCTGCTACGGGCTTCCTATGGGACTTAGGACAATTCACTAAACTTCTCTTCATGTCAGTTTCCTCACCTGAAAATTTGGGGATAAATTTGGCTTGGGCTGGGATTTTCAAAAACAAACAAACAAACTCTAATGGAGTTAGGTGTCCAACTCCTACTGAAGTTCAGTGGGAGTAAATTCCCTGCCCTATCCATGACCCTTGTGCACCACCAGAATTATAAATACTGTAAATTCACCAAAATCTGTAGTTACTGCGCGTTCGATAGGAGTTGGGTGCCTAATCCCTTAGATTCCTTTGCAAATCCATCTTTAATTAATTAATGTCAGTAAAGTGCTCAGAGGGCTTGCAAAGAAGATGCTATGGAATTGCAAAATATTCCAGTTGGAACATCTGACTCATCAATAAGAAGTCAGTGAGTAGATTTATTCTGTTCTGGTCTGATGTCAGTACTGCTACAGGGATTCTGTGAAAGCAATTGCACCAATATTTCCTCTGCGAGAGAAAGAGGGCTGGAAAATAAGAAGTGCAGAGTTGCCTATGGGAGAATTTAAACTCCGCTCAGTCTTCACCAGGTCAGCCTGATGTGATCATTACAGTGAATGACATCAGACAGCATATTTCATATGAGCTGTTTTGGTGTTTTGGTTTTGAGTGAATTCGATTTCAGGTGAAATATGCCAAGCTGACTGAAGGGGTCTGCTTACCTGCTCTGGCAATGAGCTTCCCCCCCCTCCCTACCAACCTCTTCTAGAGAGAGAGAGTGGGTAATTCAGTAGCATTCACACAATGGTGCTTCTGCTAAGAAAGTCAAACATTGCTAATTCTGGTGACAGTTTTTTGGATGCTGACACTGTCCACTAGGACCTTGGAGTCCATCAGCTCATGTTGGATTGGAGAACTTTCCTCACTACCAACTTGCTATGAATTTGAATCAGCAGCTCAGAGACAATAAATTCGGGTGCCAAGTATGTCAATTGTACAATGTCAGATATGACTGAGAGTGTGTTCTGTTATTTAAAGTAGCAAGGAGTAAACTGAGCAGTGTGAGAGCCCCATTCAAAAATACACTGTATTATAATTTACTAAAAGATAACCAGATACATTTGTTTTTATCTTCTTAGTTTGGGGATTTAAGGCAGAGGAAGTTATTGATGGAAGCGGGGAAGGACTAATGTCAGACTTTACAGTGTTGTCAGACCTGTGACCGTCGAAGCTTTAAACTGTGGCCCGCTCAGGAACCTATAGGATAGAGTTTGTATTTGGTTATGAATTGAAGATATTCCCTCAGCCACACCCAGTGTTTAAACCTCCCCCCCTGCCTCCCACCACTTCCTCAGCAGCCCCAGGGGAAGCCCTGTCATGAGCTGAGTGTGCTCGGAGCCGCTGCCGCCACTGCTCAGTAGCTTTCCTGCTAGCAGTCTTTTGTTTCACAGATAAGGTGGAAGAGAGTCAGTCCAGTTGCTTCCCTGCCAGACTGTGGGAGTCTCAAGGAGAGCAGGGTGGGAGCTCTGTCTAAGCCTAGAAGGTAGCTCCTTGGAAAGAATGGGTTTCTTCCTCCAGATAGCTATGCAGGTCAGCTCAGTAGACTGGAGAAAGAGGTGGAGCTGAGAATCATTAGCCAAAGCCCCGGCACAACTTAAAGTAACCTGGTGGCTGCTGTAACTTGCACAAGCCGGTAACACTTTCCAACAAGCCATATACAGGCTGGGGATAAAGAGAGCCTAGCACAAATCAGCCACTTCTCTCTCTTCCCCTGGCATAGCCCGTGTCTCAGAGGCTGTGGGGAGGGTGGTGTAGGACCTAGCTATGGTTCCTCTGTATCCAGTTATGACTCTGCCACGTCAGGGAAGTATCTACCAGGGCCGTTGTTGGTGCTCTGGGCTCCCTGTGCAGAGCTTGAGCCATGCAAAAGGTGTATAACAGGGAATCTTACAGAGAATATGCCTCTAAGTATTAACTGGGGCCCCATGATCTGCTTTGTCCCACAGACTGAAATGTTTGGATACCACTGCTCTTTCATGAACAATATGGAGGATAATAATGAAAGAACTCCATGCTTGTAAAAATAAACTGGCTCTTTATTAAGAGAACTATTTACAGCGATGCTGCAATGGCAGTTAGCATTCAAGCCATGTGCACCCAAACTGACTTCCTGGTGCCTCTTCCAAACTCTTCCCTCTTGCAACCTGTGCTCCTTGCTCCAAATTCCGTGCAGGTTGTTACATCTTTCTTTTCAATAATGATAATTGTTGGGTCTTTTGTGCAAGTATTTGTTGACTTTTTGGGGACAGCGGTTACTGGGATAGCCCACTCTAGGGACCTGACCCGTACCATCATCCCATTGCAGCTGTTAGACCTTATAGTCCTTCATGTGTGCTGCTCTTGAAACAGTCTACCACTTCTTGTTTGTGTTATTGCTGTTGGTGGGACACTTACGTGTACCCTGCTGCTGTCCTCACTGTGTTGGGTGCCATCCCTCTGGTCCTGTGTATTGCTCATATACCTTGTTTCTTCTAACTTTTCTCTGGCAGGCCAGCTGAAGGCTGGCTCTTTCTCTTGGCTCTGGCTCCTTCAGTCGGGTTGTCCCAACTGCCTGCTGTTACTCCATAGTTACCCTGAGTCCATAGCTACCTCATATGACCTGTGTCCACTGCAGGTTGGACTGCTGCATTTTGCCATTGCTTTGTGTGGTTATTTGATGGTTGGACCCAGTCCTGTTCACTTTTTGCATAGAGGCCTTTGGTCCTTGGCTCCTTTATTGCAGCGGGCTGCCAGCCTACCTCGGTGTTTTTTTCACTGCTTCTGTTTCTTGTCTGTCAATCCTCCCCTGGGCTGAAGCAGACTACCCCGATGGGAAGCAGAGTCTTGGTTTTCTAGCCTATCAGTCTCTATGCTGGGCTACTAGCTAGCTCCTGGGAGGGGGACTGTATTGTGATGATCCAATATTGCCAGGTAGGGATCCCTTTCTGTTTGTTTATCTGTACCATCAGTCTCATGGCTGTCTTTACTTCTTTACAATGACTCTGTTGCTTTTGTGTGCCCAGGGGAAGATGCCTTGTGCTCAAATTCCCATTTGGTGCTGAAATGTTTGAATTCTGCTGCAGTTTGAGCATATGTCAGGCATTCCATACCTTGCAGCATGTGCCTTCGGTTTCCTAGTCACAGAAATAGGGGTAGTAATCTACTGTAAGCATGTCGTTCCTGTCATTAGAATCATAGAAGATTAGAGTTGGAAGAGACCACAGGAGGTCATCTAGTCCAACCCCCTGCTCAAAGCAGGACTGACATCAGCTAAATAATCCCATTGAGGGTTTTGTCAAGCCACAGCTTAAAAACCTCTAAAGATGGAGATGCCACCACTTCCCTAGGTAACCCATTCCAGTGATTCACCACCCTCCAACGGAAAAAGTTTTTCCTAATGTCCAACCTAGACCTCTCTCACTGCAACTTGAGACTATTGCTCCTTGTTCTGCCATCTGCCACCACTGAGAACAGCCTACCTCCATCGTCCCTGGAATCCCCTTTCAGGTAGTTAAAGGCTGCTCTCAAATCCACCCTCATTCTTCTTTTCTGCAGACTAAACAAGCCTAGTTCCCTCAGCCTCTCCTCATAAGTCTTGTGCTCCAGCCCCCTAAGTGTTTCATCCTTTTCCCAGGCTCCAGTTGGGATTTCATGAGTCTTTAAATTCTCTTTCTGTTGATTAGTGTAGCCTTTGCACCTTGCATTGCTCCATGTGTCCTGTCAATTGGGCACTAATGCCTGGCCAATAGATACACTCCCTGGCTTGTCTCAGGCAAACCTCTATGTGCATCTTGTATCTGTCTTATATGTCAGATCTTAGATTTGCTGGGATTACTGCTCAGACAAAACCCCTTTCTTGCGCACACAGTTCATTTGTTACCTGGCTGTAGGAAGGAACCTCCTGTGGCACTTGCTTCTTGTGATAAGGCTGACCCTACAGTAAGAATAGTACCACCCCATCATGTTCCGTGCTTTGTTGGATTGTGAGACGTGGAGATGGTGTAGCATATTGATGGACTTGCTCTCCTGTCCCACAGAGCTGTCTATGTTGTCCCCTGGAATGTTCGCTAAACATAGTGCATCTGCCACCGGTCATGACGTTCCTGGGCAGCGTCGTTATCCTCCCCAATCTGGAGTCCCAGTAATGTGCAGTGTAGTTGCATGGGTGCATTCAGCAGTGGCTTCTTTGTGATACTTTCTAGTGGCTTGTGATCAGACTGCAAGTCTGCCTTGTACCCAAAGGTGAACTGGTGGAATTGTTCCAAAGGACAGAGCTAATAGCTCTTTTTCTATCTCAGTACGTCCACTTTCTGTGTCTGTCAGGGCTCTGCTAGCCAATGTTATGGGTTGCTGGCTTTGGAGCAGAGTTGCTCCTATGCCCCCTTCTAAGGCATCACAGCTCTAGCTGTCCATAGGATTGTGGTACTTTCTAGAACTGTGGCCCTTGCTTATGGTTTTCTTTAGTCTTTCAAATTTATGTTCTTGGGTCTGTGGCTATTCCCATGCAGCATCATTGTGCATTAACCGTCTCAAGGACTCACAGCCTTCTGGTAGGTGTGCACAGAATCTGGAAAGATAGTTGGTCATCCCTATAAATCACTGGACTCCCTTCACATCCTTTGGTCTGGGCATTTCCTTAATGGCTCTGTTTCTCCATGTCCATCTAGAGTCACTCATAGGCCAACAGATGTCTGACAAAAGTAACTTCAGTTTCCCTCAACTTCAACTTGCCTGTATTCAGCCTAATGTTCTGCTCCAAAAGCCTGTTTAGGAGATGGTATCATGGCCTTGGTTGGCCTTTTTCTTGACGTCTTCTCCTACAATAAGAATGCCTTCAGCTACAGTCTTGATGCCTGGAAGTCACTCTAGTTCCTGGTTCAGTTTACACTGGAACACCTCTGGCACCAGGATGATACTTATAGGCATTTGTACCCTGCGGTATATGCCAAAAGGTGTGCTATGGTTGTCAAGTGACTGGATGGATCATCTAGCTTAATATGCCAGAAGCCATTCTTGACATAAACAGGGAATAATTTTTTTCTGAATAACAGGTTGTACATCCTCAGTCATTGGTATTGAGTGGGTCATGACTTCTTTTCAATGCTCTGTTTGGTGATTTTTGTGTCAATGAAGATCCTTCGTTTTCCTGAAGGTTTTCTCACCAATACTAGACTGCTGTGCTAGGTCTAGCAGGTGTAATGAGGTAGCTTCTTTGCAGGTCTGCCAGTTCCTTTTCTAGTGGCTCCACTGGAGCTACTGGAATGCGGTACTTCAGTGGTTTCGCAGGCTGCACATGAGAGCCTATTCCTAACTTCACCCTCTAGCTGTCAATCTTCATGAAATAGGTCCTTGTATTCTGTTAGAGTGCTGGACAAGGCTCAGGGTGACTGTTCAAATCCATGGCTTGCCCTGCTGTGCTGTAGGAGGTATTCCTGCTTGTCAGCATCTGCAAACCCCAAGCGATAACGTTTCTTGTTTCATGAATTTCTTAATGACAGTCTGCATTTGTCCACTGACTGAAGAATGGTTTTATTTTACATCACCAGAGCTTGGTCCCATTACTCAGTCTAACATTGCTGTTTATCATTGTGGCTGGAATTACATGGCAGCTGGCTCCACAATCCAGCTGGAATTGAATTGGTAATTGATCTAATAGCATGGTTGAAAATATGGCAGTTGAATGGTTGACAGCCTTCTTCTGCAATGTGTGTACATTGAGAGTCTTTCTGTTAGAGTCATATAATAGATACGCTTCTCTTCACTTGAGGTCTTCACATCCTCAATCACTGTATGGAGCTGTGGCATTGGAATAAAAGTGTTTTTCTTTCTCACAGCCCTTACATAATTGCCTCAAGTCTAGGCACTTTTCTTTTTGGTTTTTGTATTGCTTTCCACAGTGCATACACTGGACCATGATGCCTTCCTTCTTGATCAGTCTGTATCTGTTCTGCTCTCTCTTGCATGAGCCTCTGTATTTGTTTTGCAGTGGTGGCTATAATTGTTTTGATCCTTTTCCTTTCAGCTGCCCTTGCTATTTGAAGGCATTTCTGTAAGGTTAGATCTATTTCTCTCGACAGTCTACTGTAAGCTGGGATCAGGTGTCAAACAAATGAACCTGCCCTTAATTAGGGAATCCTTAATGTCTCCAAAGTGGCATGTCGATGCCAGAGTTCTCAGCTCTGTAATGTAAGTATTTATTTCCACTCTGCTGCTTGGTTTCCGATACAACAAAAAACAGTATCTCTTTAGGGTCACATTCTGTCTGGGGTCACAGTATTCATCAAACACCTTTATCAGCTATTCCAGTGTCTTGGGGCTCATTCCTGGCAACAGTCTCTAACTCACCTCACTTCTCATCTCTTTTCCCAGTGAGATACTGAAAAGCTTTACCTTCATTTTCTTATCTTTATCCCCTGTGGTCAGCTCGTTATACAGACTCAGTTTTTACTTCCACTGCTTTCATGCTAGCGTAAGGTTTTTGTCAGGAGATCTAGCATCGTAGGTGGTCTGAATTTCCTCTATGATGCCTGTTTGCTCTATTTCTAGGTGATGCTCTGTTTGCCTGTTAATCACACTGTACTTCTCGCAGTGGGTCTTACTAAGATTGACCATTACCAGCTACCATCATGTTTTGTCCACCGTATGCTGGATAATAACAGGAAGGCGCTCCATCCTGTTAAAATTAAACTGGCACTTTGAGAGAAATACTTACAATGATGCTGTAACATCAGCTAGCATTCTAGTCATGTGCACACAGACTGATTTCCTCCTCCAAGCTCTTCCTTCTTGCAACATTTTCTCCTTCCTTCAAGTTCCATGTCAGTTGCTACAACTGCTTTTGTCAAAGACTGGAATGTAGAGGAAAAGTCTATTTTATTAGTAAACACAAGTTAATGTCACTTTTCATTTAGAAAAATACTAGTGTCATGTGAACTTTTTTATTGAGTAGCTGTAATGTAATGGTGCCAGGCGGTATGGCCCAGATTTTTAAAGGTACTTAGGTGTTGCTGTGCCCCGTGTTATAATGACTAACTAATTTAGGCATTAAATTATCTCATTTTCAAAGATGATTTAGGCAGCTAGGAGTCTAAATTGCATCAACAATAAAAGATATTTTGGCTCCTAAATCCATAAATTTATTTCATAAATAACATTTAGGCTCCTACATTGGTTAGGCATTGCAATGCTGAGCACAGAAATGCCAAAAATATCTTTAAAATATGGGATTATATGATTAAGGGAAGTCTCTAAGAGAAAAATGAAAGTCAGAACATGGATGTTGATTAGCGTGAGAGGAGCTGGAAGCTGTTTATGTAAAGTTTGCATATCCTCCTCCTCCTCTCTGACCTCATTATTACTGGGGTTCTGATCTTGCAAAAACATTGAAGCATGTGGTTTCACTGAAGTCAATGAAACTATTCACATGCATACAGTTAAGCACATGCTAAAGTGCTTTCCTGGAGTGGGGCCTAAGCCTGCTATAATAATAATAAATTAAAGCTGCCTTATTACAGGGTGCTTTATGTGTCCAAAGAGCAGAATAAGAACAGCTTTCCTGACAGACCAGATCCCTCCCTTTTTCCTTTCCTTTACTCTATCCCATTTTGGAATTTCACATACTCTGCAGCATCCAACAGATCTTGGCTTGCACACTGTCTTCTTGAGAGTGGCATTGCCAGAACTGTGGTGTGAAGGTCAGATACGCTGAACAATCAGGGTCCCAAGAAAGGAACACATAAGTGAGATGGGATAACACAAAATAATTCCAGTCATATTTGTGAGAGACTCTAAGTGGCCCGCTGTATATAAAATCTGAAATTAGGCATTGTATGAAGTTTAAAGCAGAATGCATTCTTTCCAAAATCAGAAACTGCTGATGCTTCCAAATTGTGTGCCAGAAAAGCTTTATAAGACAGCCATAGGCTTTACAATGCCTAACTGTCTAAATATTGTTTTCAAAAGGGATCTGGCACTTTGCCTGAATCCCATCAATTTCAATGGGATTTTGGCTCCTAAGTGGCTAAATCACTTTTGAAAATGAAATTTAAGCTCCTAAATCAATTAGGCATTGCAGCCTGAGCACAGGAACACCTAAATACCTTTACAAATCTAGACATTAGGGCCTGCTGTGGTGGAGCCCTTCTTTGTGATATCAAGGACATTCATTTCCTCAAGCTCTGTTTGTGTGTGGTTCATATAAACAATTTAGGAACCAGTTATAACCCAGTCTTTTCAGGAAAGGCAGGTAAAATGAACTGACCCTGTTAAGTGACATCCATGGACAAAAGAAGCTTTCCCCTTGATTTGATTTACTTAACTTCTATTTTGGACTACTTGATAGTCTCTTTTTGTACCAGGTGACAGCTGTGTTAAGAATAAGATGCAATTTTCTTGTTTATCATTCAGGGGTTCTTTCCTGAGGGTGGGCATTTATCTATTATTAGATAAGGGATCACAAGTTGAAAAAGGTTTATTTGACAGTAATTGAAACAAGATGTTGGCCCTGCATATCTTGTTCTTAGATTTTAGCTGTATATTATTTTAAAAGCAGTTTGGCAATTTAAAGGAATAACAATTGAAGCTATTTGTTTTGACTTTTTCCTTTAGGCTTAAGCAACAGAGCACATGCAGCATTATTTCTGGACCTCTATTTACATATCAAAAGATGACGTGAAAACAGAATCTCTAGAATGAGTTGGTGGTTTAGACTCACTTTGCAATATGTGAAAGTAGAGGAGTATGCATAGCTATGTTTCATTAACCATTCAGGGAAAATAAATGTTTGATGGGTCTTTAAAATGCTTTGTTTAAATTTGATTTGGATATCTTGGATATCTTGGATATCAGGGTAGGCAACTAGTGGCTCAGACAGAACATGTGGTCAGTCATTTGCAAAGTTGTGAGATTTGAGAGTGGTTTTTTTAACTGCTGTTTTTTTTTTATTTCCAGAAAATTTTAGATAACTGAAAATGTCTCTCCCTAGTTTCCTATTATCCATCGTGAACTCAGTAGAGTTTAAGGTCGTGACTTTCTTATGAGTATTATAATAAATTATTTTCATCAGTCTTCATGGCTGAGGATGTAAAGGAGAATCCCAAACTTGAGCAATTCTTTTTAGGTGACAAATCTGAGGAACAGTCCCAGACAGAGATGTCATTAGAGGAGGTTTTGGAAATTAAACAGTAATAAGTCACCAGGACCAGATGGTATGCACCCAAGAGTTCTGAAGGAACTCAAATGTGAAATTGCAGAATTACTAACTGTGATATGTAACCCATCACTAAATCAGCTTTCTGTGCCAGATGACTGGTGGCAAATTACAGGCCAGTAAGCCTAACTTCAGTACCAGTAAAGAACAGAATTATCAGAAACATAGGTGAATACGATTTGTTGGGGGAAGAATCAACATGGTTGACAAGATCTAGTTGACTAGAACTAGAAATCTTCTAGAATTCTTTGAGGGTGGTCAACAAGCATCTGGACAAGAGTGATCCCAGTGGATACTGTGCACTTAGATTTTCAGAAAGCCTTTGACAAGATCCCTCACCAAAGGCTCTTAAGCAAAGTAAGTGGTTATGGGATAATACAGAAGGTCCTCTTCTGGATCAGCAACTGGTTAAAAGATAGGAAACAAAAGGTAGAAATAAATGGTCAGTTTTCAGAATGGAGAGAAGTAAATAGTGGTATCCCCCAGGGGTCTGTACTGGGACCAGTACTGTTCAACATATTCATAAATGAGCTGGAAAAAGGGGTAAACAGTGAGGTGCCAAAATTTGCAGATGATACAAAATTACTCAAGATAGTTAAGTCCTAAGCAGAATGTGAAGAGTTACAAAGGGATCTCATAAACTTGTGTGACTGGGCAACAAAATGGTAGATGAAATTTAAAGTTGATAAATGCAAAGTAATGCACATTGGAAAACATAGACCACCATCATTTTATATGTTGGGATTAAGCTAGCTGTTACCACTCAGGAAGGAGATCTTGAAGTCATTGTGGATAGTTCTCTGAAAACATTCACTCAATGTGCAGCTGCAGTCAAAAAAGCTAACAGAATGTTGGGAATCATCAGGAAAGGGATAGATAATAAGACAAAAAATATTGTATTGCCTCTTTATAACTCTGTTGTACACTCACATCTTGAATCCTGTGTGCAGATCTGGTCACCCCATTTCAAAAAAGATCTATTGGAATTGGAAAAGGTACAGAAAAAGGCAACTAAAATGATTAGGGGTATGGGAAAAAAATCTTCTATATGAGAAAAGATTAATAAGACTGGGACTTTTCCATTTGGAAAAGAGATTACTAAGGGTGGACATGATAGAGATCTATAAAATCATGACTGGCATGGAGAAAGTAAAATAGGAAGTGTAAAGCATTAAGGATTTTTTCTCCAAGAATCAGACAGCACAGACAATACTGAAGAGATTTATTCATGATACCGGGAAGTCTGATAAATCAGCTTCAACTTCATGGTGTTACAGTGGTCAATTATATACTCTTTCTTATCTATTACATAGTATGGTTTAAATTCTTTATCTGTTCATTTACAAATACAGACATTGTCCCATCTGGAGAGAACAACAGTGATAACGGTTGTTACATACATGCAGAGATACTTTTAATCACTTTACTTACATCAAGGATGCTAGGGTTACACTTGGTTGGGGGTAGGGTGGAGGAAGAAAGGGGAGGGGGTCCTTACAGATAGGTGGCAGACAAGCAGACAAATTCTAAAAGTAAATGTGCTGTTCTCATTGGAATTAGAATTACTAAGAGGACATCTGGCTTCCCGAGCCCATTTACATGAGTCTCGACTTATACCTTATTAGCTGAAAACAATCTCAAGCCTTACAGAAGTATTATTTATTCCTTCTCATAACACAAAAACTAGGGGTCTTCAAATGAAATTAACAGGCAGCAGCTTTAAAATGAACAAAAGGAAGTATTTCTTCACACAGTGCAGTCAACCTGTGGAATTCCTTGCTAGAGGACATTGTTAAGGTTAAGACTATAATGTGGTTCAAAAATAACTAGATAAGTTCATGGAGGATAGGTCCATCAATGGCTATTAGCCAGGATAGGCAGGGATTGCTGTTTGCCAAAGGTGGGAATGGCTAATGGGATGGATCACTTGATGGTTACCTGTTCTGTTCATTCCCTCTGAAGCATCTGGCATTGGCCACTGTTGGAAGACAGGATACTGGGCTAGATGGACCATTGTTCTGACCCAGTATGGCTGTTCTTATGTTCTTACACATCCATGTTGTAGAAATGAAATACAATAGTATAATAAAGATATGAGGAAGAGAAAAAATTCGTTGAGAACCAAGAGAGAAAAGTAGAATAAGAATGTCTGTGTT
This sequence comes from Mesoclemmys tuberculata, assembly GCA_007922155.1. Lineage (NCBI taxonomy): Eukaryota > Metazoa > Chordata > Testudines > Chelidae > Mesoclemmys > Mesoclemmys tuberculata. The sequence continues at coordinate 16,605,548 of ML675631.1, forward strand.
ACAACTATGCCAATGGAAATCTCTCTCTCTTTGGAGATAGAAGTCAGGAGCATCTTTTAAATTGTCTGTGTGTTGTCTTCTATTATATGTTTGTGCTATTTGCATTTTTCTATTTTGTTTGAAATTTTCTTTAAAAGTGATGTATACTTCTCAGTTTCAATTCTGAGTTACATGAGTACCTTTAGATAGGTGCTATAGTACAATGCCCGTTGCATTATTCTCTGATGTACTGTAACATTTTCAAGCAAGAGTTCTTTTTCTGGGTATGATGTTGCCATGAGAGATCTTCATAAGCTCAGGCTATGGTGTCATCCACCAAAAATGGCAGAGTCATCTTGGAATATCTGTGCATAGTGGAGAGCTGTTGGGTGACTCCCACCTGCTGCTTGTTTTTGTATGTATTTGATTTGCTTACTGCATGTTTTCATCATAACTCTCTATGAATACTTAGAGGATTAATTTCATGATGACAGAAAAATGGTTAGACTCCTCAGTTGAGGTAAACTGTCAGATCTGACTTGACCATCTAAACCAGAGAGTTTGAGCAGATGGTCTCTGGAGAAACTAACTGCCTTGTGCTCTTTATTCAACCAATCCACTTTTATATGGAAAAGAAGTGACTATCAACTTCCCCTATTCTCTCCCACTCCATTCTTTTTCTGCTCTCAAGAAATATTAACACTTTGATTGCAACACTTCTGATTCTTCTTTCAGCTTTTGCCTGCAGTGTCTTGCACACAAAATTATTCCTGTGGGTCCAGTCCCATTCAGGTCTGGTCTCTAATAGCATGCAGTATTCTCTTTGAATAAGAGTGGTTTCCAAGATTTTCTTCTCTCTAGACTTTTTGAAATACAAAAGTTCACTTCAGAGTAAGCGCTAATTACACCTTATTATGCATGCATAGAGAGGAAAACCAAGCCAAAAAATTAGCAGTTTCTCCTACACATTTGGGCTCTCTTTCTCTCAGTCTTTCTGCAATTGAATGTCCCCTTTGCATAGTACCCTTTCCTTGATTTTTAGTATATGCATTTTAAATCTGAGGAGATTTGTTTTCCCCACCTTGCTTCCACTCACAGAGCTGAATCTTAGGTTGAGAAATCCTCTCCCAGAATTGAACTTTAGCAGCAGCTACAAAAGTAGTGCCATTAGATCTTCAGCAAAGTCTCCCTTGGCTCTGTAACCCAGGATTCAGTGACACCATCAGAGCGGGTACGGAAAGAACACAAAACTGAGGGATATTCAATAAGCCACGGTGCATTAAACCGCTCTGTAAGAGCGTCAGTATAAGCTTTACTTGTTCAGTTTAAAGATAAATGACTTACCCAATGTAATTAACAATTGTAACAATTTGTCCCAGAAAATGGAATAATAAGGCTAAGGAATAGGAGTACTGAAAATATTGTGTAATGTATCAGACCCCTGGAAAAGGCATGTAGCAGTTTTAGCACAAAATGATTAATTCAGGTGGGCAGATCTCCACCAGTGACTGCAGCTACAATTGAATGATAGGATATATGATTATTGCTTTGGCTAAAACTAGTGTTTTCTAACTGGAAAAATTATTATAGTGCATTTTTCTAGAGTTGATCCTGGAAATAAATAAATTTAATTTTTTACAGGCAAAATTGTGCTCTTGCATATAACTACTCTGCAGTTTTCCATTTCTTAAGCTGCACCCAGTGCCTGAACAAAATTTCCATTGGTGTCAACAGAAGTTCTACTCAGGAATTGAATTCATAAGTACAGAATTTCACATTGCAAATAACAGCTCTGTAGGGCAGGTTAGAGAGGAGAATTTTGGTCCAAGAGTCAAATCTGGAGGTCTTTTCTTACTTTTTAATCAGGCAAAAGCTATTGATGACCTGACAGGGGAAAAGACCATCACAAAAACAGTGTTTTGTCCAGAAGGCCTTATTCTACGCTTTCTGAAATGGAAAATGATGAAAACAGGGTAGGGTGAAACTTTACTGTGAAGCTCCTTGGAGGCTAAAATGATTTCAATAAAAATTGTATAAAATATAGTTCAGAGTCATAATAGTGTGTGTGAAACTAACATTTCTGGGGAAACAGTAAAGTGCATAATAATAGTTGTGTGAAGATTGGCTAAATCATTATGTAGAGTAAAATGTCAAGAGTCAAGGCAATCATAACCAAATCATAAGATCAAAACCTACAATCCCCTAACAAGCTCCATATATACTGTATATCTCAGAAGAAAAACTTAGAGTAGAAATGCCACAGACATCCTAAAATGGAAAAAAGCTAAGGATTCTCTTCTTTATTTTCAAATGAATTTGGCCTCCCCAGGAGAGCATAAAGATGTAATCAATCAAAACAAGGTTTTTGTAGAACTTCCTGTGATTAATCTCATTATTTTTTGCGAGAGCAGATACATTTACTGATGAAATAAACAACAATTTGATTGAAGTATCAAGTCTAAATCAATAGCCAGAGAACATGGATCAAAACATTATAAACTAGAGAACTTAGAATCAATATTTTCATGAGGAGAGTCAACAACTGGGACTACTCTGTTTAAACTAGATGAAAAAACACATTGGTCTCAGTACTCAGTTATGTCACACAATCAGGATCATTGTACCTAACGCATATGGTCTTTTTACAGATGAGCTTTCCAAATATTTCAATTTACTTTTTGAAACTATGAAGCTACAGTGAAACCAAACAAAAAATCTCAAATTATTATATTTGGATATTACCTTTGATGTCTGAAACACCTGTAAGCATCAAAGAATAATGTCCCAGATCATGTTCCCCATTGCCCCAGATCTATTCACAAAGATGACCCTCTGAGTGTAGAGAGGTACATATTCACCAGCTTCCTTTTTTTTTTTTTTTTTTTGAACTCTGTAGAAGGCATCCATGGTCATGAGGTCCATACATCTGAAGGTGGTGGAAGAGAAGGAAGAATGAGAAAGTGGGAGCCAGTGCTTGCCGGGGAGATGAAGGAGAGGACTGGGAATTGCCCCACAGATCTTGGGTGTCCCGGGGTCAAGGTTTGACCCTATGCATGGATGGCCTTAGCTTCCTGTGTATACCAGGGAAACCTAAATTTGGGGTGGGGCTGCAGCTCAGTTTGCAGGGCAGCAAACTTCTATAAAAGGCCAGAAGGAAGCTGTATGCGGTCCTTCCTGGAAATTTCCTTTCCTAAAGCTTATGAAGTCTACAAGACAGGGAATCTTCCAGGCCAATAACACTCCTTTCCTATGGATCTCCAGGCTCACATTGGCCTGTTTTTGGTCCTGGTATTGGCCCTGATGTTTTTCTGCTCTCCACCATCCTGAACACCATGAACAGGACTGCAAGGGCTTGCCTATACAGGAAAGTTGTACCACTTTAACTGTATTGCTATAGTTAACTATACCAGCATGGTTAAAGCACTAAAAACACCCTAGCGTGGACACAGTTATATTAGTATAAAGGTGCTTTGTACAGATATAAGTATTTCTCTACAAGAAGGTGAATAAGCTATATTGGTATATGGCACCTTTGTACTATATAATTGTATCCACATATGGGGTAGTACCAGTATAACTATTTTGGTAAAAGATCATACCCTTAAGTGACATAGTTACACTGGTACCAGAACTGGGATAAGGCCTGAATTTAGAGGATGCTTCTTCTAAGCATTGTTTTAAAGGTTCAATAGAAGAAATGATGTTATAGCAATTTCCTTTTGATTGCCAAAGGAATTTCCAAAGAGCTCACTGCTTTGAAAAATGGATTCAACGTCACTGCCCCTTTGCATGTGCAGCTTTTGAAAACCTGAGAAACATACCTTTTATAATACAAGGAAGAGCATTAACTACTTAAGCTTCATAGGTGGTCACAGCCAATACTTAGACTTTGCCCATAAAATCATTTATCTTCCTGACTCTTGTGGATATTGTGACCCGTCCGTGCCCAGGGTAGCCTACTGATAATGGCAGGGTCAGGGCAGGCTGCAAAAGGAGAGCAAATTCTCCCAGCACTGGTGGGTGACACCACAGTCAGACTTCCCAACCAGCCACAAACAGTGCTTCTGATTCCCCCACACTGGTTATCAAGAAGCCACTGTGCGAATACACACAGCCCCCTTTACTGCATTTCAGTCTCTGGCTCCCAAAACCGACACTAGGTCCAGTAAAGAGACCAGTTGCTTTAACTCTATGCTCTTTACTAAAAGATTCCCTCTGATCCCAAAGGATCAGCCACAGTACCAGTTCACTATAAGTCTGGATCTTACCCAAAATATCACGCTGCCAGCCAATCCTTTAGTAACTAAAACTAAAGGTTTATTAATAAAAGAAAAACAAACAATAAGAGAAGTGTTAAAGGCTTAAAGCAATCAGATACATACAAATGATTTAAAAGTCCATATACATCAGGTTTCTAGAACAATTGTGGAGTTGTATGCTTGTATAGTTCCTCTGGTATACATCCAGTAACCTGGATGGGTCTAAGTCCTTCAGTTCAGTTGCAAAGTGTGTTAATCCAGAGGTGTGTCCGCAGCTGGACAGGATCAAAGAACAAGACAAAAGACAAAATGGTTTCTGTGGTTTGATCTTATATACCCTCTGTTTCTGGCCATGTGGCTTGTGGAACTTTACAGGAACCAAAATGGAGTCCATAGTCACATGGGCCAATCCTGGTAACTCTTCAGGTATGCCTTTAGTTTTTTCCTGGGCCTCTGGCCTCTGTAAAGGTCTTGATGGGCCATTAAGCGGGCTATTGTCCTGCGGCCTTTCTGTCTGGGGTGTGTCTTCTACAGCACAGTTTGAAATACAGGGATATCAAAGATCCCCATAACTTTCTTCACATATATTACACATGAACACAAATATTATCATCTCATTCAGCATATCATAACCTTTCTAACAGTACCTGACATGGTATGTCTCACATGAATCACTATGATTTTGACACATTAAGGTCACATAACACAAATGCCCCCCCCTCCTAATGCAGTCCACATGACACCCCCAACGCGAGACTGGTGTAGAAGGGAGTAATCGGAGCTCCCGAATACACCTCAAGGGCCCCCCCAATTGGGTCAGCATGACAGATATAAAAATGCTTAAAAGTCTACAAGGGAGGAAAGCATTTGAATATGTTCTTTTGTGGCATAATGTATATCATTGTTCTTAGTTCCCCAGAAAAATAATGATAAAATATTTTACTCTTCTGCTCAAACCACACCCTGACTTCCTATTCTGTCTTTTTCAGTTTTTTTTGGCTAAAAAAGCTTAAGTGTTGCATTCCCAATTGTATCCTGTAAGAGTGCACCTGCAAGTATGCACACCCATCTGTTAGCATACTAACATTTCCAGCTACCACACACTTTCAGATTTCTGCATATGTAAATAGATGCTTTTTTAAATGTGATGATGGAAAAGTCACTAATTCTGTGATGCTGTATTTAGGGCACCCAGAACCATGAGTCATTGGGTTACCTCTTTGCCTCAGTGAGAGAGAGCTTTCCTGGAACTTAAACTGTGCTGTCAGCTCCCTGCCACACCAGTCTGTCCTCCTTACCAGCCAACGCAGCGAGCCTTTGCCAGCCTTAACCTTGCCTTGCAGGTAACAACTGGGGAACCCAAGTTCCTCAGAGACATCTCTGGAGTGTCCAGTCCTTCTCGCTGAACACTCACAGAAATTACTGAGGCCTGGTTCACGCTGGCAATGGAGGCTGACATAATATCACTTACATCAACCCCCTAAAGTATGTGTCTCCACTGGCACATAAGTTCCATCGATTTAAAGCACAGTAAAAGTCGACCTAATAACCCCCCCCCTCTGCAAATGGCGTAGTGCTGAATTTAAATTGCATGGGTTGAATTTGTGTCAGTGTAGGCAGAGCACAATGTAAATAAACACTTGCCCTGAGAGAGCACGTTTACACTGCAGCTCAGAGTGAGCTTCTCAGCCCAGTAGACAAACTCTTGCTAGTGGGGCTCAAGCTATTGTGCTAAAAATAGGAGTGTGAACATTGCTGAATTGGCCAAGGGTTGGGCTAGGTACCCAAGCTGGGACCCAGAGGTTGGATGGAGCTGAGTTCGGGTGGCTAGCCCGAGCATCTCCTGGTACAGCAATGTCCATACAATTATTTTTAGCACGGTAACTTGAGCCCCACTTGAGTGTGAGTCTGTCTGTCTGAACTGGGAGGCTCATTGCTACTTTGGCTCAGAAGCTTTCCACACGTGTGGACAATCTTGTATTTTGGTCGGATGGTTGAGTAGCCTCTTTTCTTTTCCCTTAGCTTGCTTTAATATAATGATCACTGGTAGCATTTGATCTTTGACCCATACTCTCTTTTGACCTGTACTAAAAATCTAAGCTCATGAAATTAATTGCAGGCATGATCTCATAATCTTTTCTATTACAATATATTTGCCATAGCAGATTGTTGCTCTTTCAGACTCCCCTGTTAATGTTTATTTGGCTATCTATATATTGCTGAATATTTTATCTTTTTGTCTGTGATAATGCCCAAAGCAAGGGGACAAAAAGAATATTTTGAACAAAGGGTAAATAATGAAAATGTTCCTGTTTTACAGATCGCAGACAAAGCTCAGCAGGCTGATAGAGGAATATGGGGGGGTGCATGTATGTGTGAGAGAGAGAGTGTGCACAAAACCAGCTAGAAGATATTTTCCTTACAAAATACTCACAAAGCTTTCACAGAAAGATGCCAGCTATATCTTGTGGAAATACCCCTGGGAATGTTATCCCTCTGTCTCTCTTTAGAACGTGAAGTAAATAAGAGATTCCCATGGCCCAGTGGATTGTGCACTAGGCTGGGTCTCAGAAAACTATCATCTATTCCTGGCTGTAACATTGCCCCTGTTTGTAAACTTGGACAAGTCACTTCACCTCTCTGGACACTTTTTTCCTTCCCAATCTTTGACTTCTCTACTGTACGCTTCTCAGAGCAGAGACTGCCTCTCATTATATGTTTGTACATAAGCCCTTAAGGCCATCATTTCTGATCTACATACAGTGGGGATCCTCTACTGTTCAATCTGATCTCTCCCCTTATAGAGTTAGAGGGTCAGAGGGCTACATAACTTTCTTCCACATTGCAGAATCGAATGGAAAACTTTCCATGGGAGACAGTGAAGGGTTGGCTATTGACCAAGGGCAAGCTATGGAGAATCGATGACTTTCCTCGGTATCACGTCCTTTAAAAAAATCCCACGCCAAGGCATTCTGATTCTTTATAAACTGTGCTATATTACTTTTGCATTCCCTTGTCTCTTATGCCTGCTTTTCATGGCTCTGGCCATTTGAGAAATTCTCCCTACACCAGAGGAAAGCTCAGGTAGCACCGAGCCAGCATAAATGACTCTAAGCTTCACCCCTCTCCTGAGCCCTGGAGGGCATGTTGTTAGAAAGGCAGGTCAAGGCAACACTACTGCACACCATCCCTTGAGGCCCTTTGCTGCTGTTGAAAGTTAGAGAATCCCTGATTCTTTACTCAGTTGCTCCCCTGGACTGAAACAGAGCCCAGTGGGCCAAGGGTGAAGGAACCACAAAAGTGATTGACACTCAGGCGCAGAATAATTAGTCCCCAGGATCAGGCCCTATAATTACTCCTTCAGTAGTTTTGTTTGATATAAAATGCAATAATAGGTATTCTATAGAATGTCAACCCCTATGCTTTAGTTAATGCTTTGTTACTTTTATGGCTATTCAATGGCAAAAAGAAGATGAATAAAGAGACTTACCATGTTCTTATTATCCAGAATAATTGAGCCACATGTCAAGATGCTCAAATATCACTACAGGTTAGGGTCCAGTCATTATTAACAGGCTAGAGTGTTAGTCTAGCTCAACTACATAGAAAGGAAAAGGGAAGGAAATTAAAAGTGGCATGTAACTTTATTAAATCTACATACTGTTTTTGAATTGCAGTGAGTGACAGATGGGATTTCTTTCATTAGAACAATTTACTTAAGAGAGTTAAATTAATATTGTTAATTTATTGTTAATAAATTTGTTTGTGAAGTTAAAAAATAGGGAGAGTTTCAGTAATGTCTAGACTAGTTGGTTTTTGCTACCCTTTTCATTTTCATTGGCATTTTAGCCAAATGCCAATGAAAACAATACAGCTTACCAAGCAACCACAGAAGTAATTAGAAGCTATTTAGTTTGGGACAGAGTAAATTAAGGTGTTTCTTAACTGGCACAGTAATGAGAACTCAGCTGTATTTCTAAAGAAGCATAGGAGAATAGTTATCTGAACCTCAGTACTCAGGAGAAATGCTGTATGAGGTATGAATGCATGAAATCCATTGTAACCCTTTAATGTCAAGATTTCAGTATGGGATTTTTCATGTTCTTCTTGGTATTTATCGGACACTCTCAAACTCTCATTAACTTTAATTTATGAATCAGGTTTATTATGTGAGTGGCTAAGGGCCAACCAGGAATGGGACCTTATTGTGTTAGGCACCGTACAAACCCAGAGATGGCTCTGCTTCTGAAGATCTTACACTGTAAACAGACAAGACAGACATAGGGTTGGGTAAGGGATATAACATACGAATAGAGACTCTTTATATAGAGACTGGAGGTAGACGGTTGTAGCAAACAGCCAATCAGCATAGGGCTGAGAAAGTCCAATAAAAATTGTAGGAGGTTCTCCAAAGATTTCTGTTTTGGCTGCTTCTGCCTGAATCTCTAGCTGGCTCCTCTGTGTAGTTTTTCCCTGCTAAATGGCAGGGACCATCTGGGTCCTAGTGCCTTTAACAATAATCAGAATGTGTTCTGAGTGTTTGCATGACATTGAGTATAGCATATGGGATGAAATAAACCCCAATGTGGTTGGTCCATTGGTTGCACCACTTAACCCCCACATCAAATCCCCAATTCAGCAAAGTATTTAATGGGACTACTCATGAATTTATATGTACATATGTACTTACCGGTACATATCATGCTGAACTGGAATATGAATGCTTAAAGGTGACTTTTCTAAATGATAGGATTCACCAGCAGAACAGCATAAAAAGGGTTCAGGTTAGGGTCAGAACCTCTGTGCCTAAATTAAATACTGCAAGTAAAAGGTGCTATTGCAAAATGATCTACTACTTCCATCAATGTTATAACTAGGAATGGCCACAAAATGGAAATGGTGCCTCTGAATCCAGAAACTGAACCCTGTCTCCCTCTGAAGATGACGTTGTTCAGATCTGTAATTTTTTTGTTGTAGGCAGGGCTGGTAGTACCACCTATTATTGAGGTTGGTCAACCCTTCCCATTATAAGACCCTGTTTTTAGTTGCTTAACTTTGCCAATATCCATTCATTTAGACTGAAATTTTCCATCCTGGGTGTCTGCCTCAAGCTAAATGTTTTTGGAAAATTTCAGTCAAAACAGTTCATTTTTTTCTGGAAATCAGGCTAGGAAATAGTACGTTGTTCTGCCCATGTTAAAAAAAATCTGTTGATCTTCTTTGAGAAGCTCCAGTGCCCCATGTTTTGGAGTGGGGCCTTGAAATATGAAAGGCAGTGGCCTTTGGGGCAGGTGTGTAACTTTTGCTATCCCACAGACAATCTGCCCCATCTGGGCCAAGTTATAAACCTTTGAAAAAAGATCACTCTTCACATATGCTTAGTAGAGACTTCCTAGATTTTTAACAGCTAAATTCCCCAACGGTTTTATCTGCACTTGACATGCTCCCACCTGGGGATTAGCAGGGCTTTCTTTGCAACTGCAGCTCTGGGCTATTGCCCGCCTGGAAACCTGAGCCTGAACTGAGAGCAGGGAGTCTCTCTTGGTCTCTCAGTGATGTGCCCACTGGGCTCAGGCAGCATAAAGGAAGAAGCAATCTGATTTGAATGTAGATGGGACAAGAAAAGGATCTGCAGGGGTAATAGATTGGGACAAAGAACGTGGCAGGGATGGACACTTGTGAGGGGGCAGAACTAGAACTGGGAGTTGAGGGGAAACTGGTACTGGCTGTGCAAGGAAACTAGATTTGGGGAGACACAGGTACTGACTGGACTCCAGGGAGGAAAACAAGAGGGATGGCTGGGAGCCATTATATGGAAGAAGACTGGATGAGAAGCCAACAGGGCTGAATTAAGATTGCACAGCCAACCTTAATTCTCATATTTCCTAATGCTTGATGTTGCAAATTTAATAATTTTCTTTTAGCATATACTTTGTGTATGATATAGCTATAAAAGCTGCCCCTGACACCTACTTAGAGTTTAGACCCATGGAATTTATTTGAGCCCATCTTTAATTAAAATATCTGCTACTTAAGGTACTATGATTCCACTGAACAAAGGCAGTTTCAAAACCAAATCACCGCTGTATTAATAGTAGAAATTCCACTTTATGCTTTCAAAAGATTTTGCTGCATCAAAGGGAACAACAAGAGCTCTGAACTTTGTGCAGAAGACTTTCATTAATTGTCTTAAGTTACACTAAACCTTAGTTTAAAAAAAATATATCTTGGTCTGAATGTTGGAAGAATCTTGTCAAGGCGAGAGACTAGTATCTTAGCATGGCTCTTATAATCATCTACATTAATTAAAGATCAGGAGATATAGCTATTACAGAGAGAGACGTTCTTATCAAGGTTGTTTTCATGTCTGCAGATAAATAGAAAAGATTTTTTGGAAAACCTCCCTTAGTGCTGGAAAGAACAGATGTTGGAAGGAATTATAAAACTCCACATGGAAGCCTAGGTTATGGGCTGATCCAAAGCCCAATGAAGTCAATAAGAGGGCATCGTATAAGACCTATAGTTACCTTTCTGGACACTAGAGTGTTAATTTTCAAAGCTAAGGTCTGAACAGTGTTGTGGCTGTTAAATTGATTTAGATTAAGGAGATCATTTGATTTTTGATAATTTTTTTTTTCATAATTTGATCTATGGTTTTGAGCACCTACCTAGATCATGCTTTATGATATATAACCAGAAAAACAGGTCTCTGGAAAAAAGTATCTAGAAGGTTTCAAAGTGCTGGTAAAGATCTTGATTGTCTTTTGGGAGGTGCTGAATTCCTTCAATTCTCATTGAACCAGCACCTTTCAACACCAGGGCCAAAGAGAGAGTTATTTTCAATACCTTTAGGTTTAAGGTCAAATGGCTTATTTTCACCAGTGATGTCCATACATACAGCCTTGATTATTTTGATGTCCTGGGGACATGGAATAGATTTGAATAATTGAGGGAATGTTCAGTGTAAATGAAAGGAGTTTCTGTAGGTATCTGGTTAGCTTAGTGCTGTTCAGATAATTACATCAATACTGATGGGATTTTATTGTATTATCAGTGAGGTGTTAGGATACCTAGAGTCTGGATAGATGTCTTATTTAAAAATCTAAATAAACAAAATAAATACAAAATCAAGACATGTGACCCTGCTTAAGTTACATGAGTTTGGGATATTCACAGCTGTACTATGTATTGTTCTGAGATGTGCCCATTAAATGGAATTAAGTGGCATTTTCAAGAGGTTTGAAGGAAAGTTTGATCTACAGTAGAGCTATTATAATCCATGGGGGTGGTAGGGATTGTCACTCTATTCTAAATGCCCACTTAAAATGAATCCATTCTACTGTCAAATAAGTTACCAAAGTAAGAAAAAAATTACAGTATTTTGTAATATCCACAAAAAGTTCTGAACCAAGTTTTCTGTGGTGCATATGTGTATATTTTACAAAATTTGGGCCTATGTTTTTGTTCTTTCATAGACTCATAGACTCATAGGTCAGAAGGGACCAATATGATCATCTAGTCTGACCTCCTGCACAAGGCAGGCCACAAAACCCTACCCATACACATTTATGGGTTGCTTTCTGTTGCTTAACTGTATAATAAGCACTATATAAGACACTACTGCTTCTGTTACTTTTATTATTACCAGGAAAGGAGAAGTCAGAGTCAGTTGCTATATTAATTGCGAGGACAATAGTGAGTCACCTAATCAAAGCAATGAAACTGAATGAGCAAACTCAGGAGATCTGTAAGGGGTGTGATAATGTGGTGAGCCAAGAAAGTGGAGAGGATATGAGGTACTTGTGATCAGCCTTCTTCTTTGTTGTCCTATGTTCTAGCACATTAGTTTTGATACAGTGAAAATGTGTGAGGTATCTCTTCTTTAGCTAACTCCTGCAGAGAAGACATACTTCTGTAGGGAACACTTGGGCTTTGGAAGCAGAATCTCATCAGGAACCAACAATAGGTTTCACTGACCCCATTTGCTAGAGATGTGGGGAAGCCACCTTTTCTGTGTTGTATGTCTACACAGCATCTGGGAGCAAACCTCGCAACCCAGATATCCTGGCTCTGAGCTGAGGTGGCTAGCCTGGGCCTCCACTGGTACAGTAAGGGCCACACTGCTATTTTAGCATCCTAACTTGAACCCTGCATGCACGAGTCTCTCTACCTTGGCTGGGAGGCTTGCTCCCAGATGCAGTATAGACACAACTACAGAGACTTAACTGCTGGGGGCTCCTGCGCTGTATTATCTCATTCAGCATCCCAGCCATAAAATCCCACTGCCCCACAGAATTGAGGAAGAAGGCCATACTGGTTAAAAAGCTGACCTGGTTTAGAAGGGAAGTGAATGCAGCAATAATTAATAACTAATTAACTAACAAATGGAAGAAAGGGGAAGTTGAAAGTAATTAAAATAAATAAGAAGTTAGGAATTGTAGAAATTTTATAAGGAAGCAAAGGGACACAAAGACAAACCTATGGCCACCAGAGTTAAGGACACTAAGAAGGAATTAGGAATAAAAAGAACCCTAACAATGTTACCGGTCCATTACTGGATGGAAAAGGTAAATTATCAATAATACAGAAAAGGCAGAAGTGTTCTATAACTGCTTCTGTTCTCTGTTTTGGAAAAAAGATGATGTAGACATATCCTATAACAATGCTCTTTTCACTGCATTAATATCTTAAGATTTTAAACAGCTGCTGCTAAAGTTAGGCATTTTTAAATCATCATATCCAGATAACTTACATCCAAGAGTTTTAAAAGAGTTGGCTGAGGAGCACATTGGACCATTTATGTTGATTTTCAAAAAGTCTTGGGACACCAGGGAAGTTTGAGAAGACTAGAAGAAAGCCAGGGTTGTTGTGTCAATATTTTAAAAAGGTAAATGATTTGGCCTGGGTAATTATAGGCCTGTTAGTCTGATGATGATCCTATACATGGTAATTGAGCAGCTGATAGGGGAGTCAATTAATAAAAAATTAAAGGAGGGTAATATAATTAATGCTAATCAACATGAGCATATGAAAAATAGATCCTAAATTAATTTGATATTTTTGATGAGGTTACAAGTTTGGTTGATAAAGGTCATTGTGTTGATATACATAGATTTCTGTAAGGTATTTGACTTATTGTATGATGCTTTTATTAAAAACCTAGCAAGCTATAAAATTAACATGGTAGATATTAAATGCATTAAAAGCTGGCTAATTTGATAGGTTTCAAAATGTATCTGTGAGTGGGGAATTGTCGTGGAATGGGGGTGTTTCTAATGGAGTCCAAAAGGAATCAGTTCTTGGTCTTACACAATTTAACATTTTTTAATCAATGACCAGGAAGAAAACATAAAATCATGATTGTTAAAATTTGCAGAAGACACAAAAATTGGGGGAGTGGTAAAAAATGAAGAGGAGAAGTTACTGAAACTAAATGACCTGGATTGCTTGGTAAACTGGGTTCAAGCAAACAATATGTGTTTTAATATGTATACATTTAGGGACAAAGATTGTAGGTCATACTTACATGATGGGGAATATATCCCAGGGTAGCAGAGACTCTGAAAAAGATTTGGGTTTTATGGTGGACAATTAGCTGGACATGAGCTCCCTGTGCGATGCTGTGGCCAAAAGGGATAATGCAACCCTTGGATGCATAGACATGGGAATCTCAAGCAAGAGTATGTAGAGAGGTTAATTTACCTCTCTATTTGGCATTAGTGTGTCCGCTGCTGGAATACTATTTCCAGTATTCATATTTAAAATGATCTTTAAAATATGAGAGGAAGTAGAGGAAGCAGCAGGCAAAACTGTGTAATGGTCACTGGCAACAGTAAAATGAACAGACATTATGGCATGATGATTAGGAACATGGCCAGCTAAGCAAGGTAGCCTTGCTTTCCATTGCCTTGTTGTAAGTTACCTCTGTAAACCTGCAGGTGAATACATGAATTAAACCTGGCTTATCTGTCTTCATCATGTTTTGAAACTTTTTATCCAAAGCCTTTTCTGTGTTTCTATCACTCCCTCATGAAGGTCTTCAATTTAGATGTATTTCTTTCTTATCCTTAGAATTTGTTCCTATAATAATTCACTAACCTGATTACCAATATTTTTAAATATGGAATTTTGGAAGTGAGGGTAATTGTACAGTATTTGAGATTGGTAATAAATAGCTGACAGTCTGTATAGCAACCACATAATTACCACTTTCTGATGTATTATGTCATCCCATTTGTTTCAACAGCACTTCACGTTATATTGTTATTTTATTATTATTGCATCTTTGTGTTAGACAAGTTAATAATAAAATGACAAAGCAGAACGTCAAAGGCTGTTGAAGGAAATGGATCTCCATTATACAGTAAATAAGTTCTGCCAACAACTCCTCCCAAATATCAATGTAACAAAAGCTAGGAATTACATAGAGTATAATTTCAATTGCAGTGAAAATGCTATTACAACTTTAAGTGATATACCATCTCTAAAGATGGACTAACTCTGTGCTTCTTTCTCTCCCATAAATACAAATATCTTAGTTGAGTTCATAGGTAATCCTCAATATTTAAGTACCCCTTATCCTTAGTGGGATAGCCATCTACAGAAAACTATACACAGAATGGATTAACTGTAGGTGAGATTTAACTTCCTTGAGGCTCAGCCCTGAGGCACATTTTCTTCCAAGGTTCCTTTTTGCAATTAGTTGGGGGAGGTTAGTTATTTCCTACATCCTTTTTGATATTTAACATACTTATCTTCCTACATCCAGAGAATTTCTATCGGCCAGGCTGAAAGAGGAGATGGGAGCCATGTGTTTACCCACTCAGCTTCACCTTCTACTCCATACCACTTTTTGGCGAGAATGCCCAGTACCAGGTACACAGTACCTGTTTGCCTCACTGAGCCTGAAGGTGAATTCAAGCAGGTCCAGCATGATTATGTGGGGAAGTGGGGAGTGGCCTTCACTCATAAAATGGGAACCTGTCAGAAGTGATGCTAACTGCCTCCACCTTGTTATTGCAGCTTTCTCTTTTCTCAGCTCTGAAACTTCCTTTGTAAATGGATTTGTCTTCAATCTTTTTGACTTTCAACCTCCTCCTTTAATGTTCATCCCTCATCTTCCCATCTTCATCCCTCAGTGCCAAGATTTATGACAGTAAAGTTGACACTGTCCAGTTATCTTCTCCTTCATTTCCCCATTCCACTACTACTCCTACCAAGTCCTCCTTCACATCAAGCTCTGGTTCTCCCATCCACTGTCTCTTGAACCTTATTCTGTCCTCTTGACGTCATCCTCTAAGAGTCTGCTTTATTCTATCCATGCCATCCTGAGAAAACATATTCCAAATGATCCAATGCACTGAATGAGAAATTGCACATCACTTTAAGATGTAAGAATGTGTGGTGCAAACGAAGTGCTGGAAAACCCTAGTGAAAAACCTTTATTGTATTTAAAAAAAGCAAACAGCCACCCTCCCCCCCCAAAAATCCATACACATAAACAAAGCCCATTAAAAATATATATAAACAATTTGGCCAGATTTTCACCACAGTGCTGAAAAAGCACATTTCTGACCTAAGAGCTACAAAATTTCAATTTTTTGCCTCATGCCACTAAAATGTGAGAGTTGTTCAAATAAAAGAAGGTTTATTTTTAATGGCAGAAGTCTATTACTTGCACTGTCTTCATTCTCAAAAATAGTTGAGCCATTTTCAGTCAAATTTTTCATAAAAATATCAGCTCATTAATTATAGATGTAGCTATACATACTGCACTTCATATACATATGTATATAGGAGTGTGTGTGTGAACTTATGTTTGACTATTTAATATTTAACCTTAGAATTTAATACTGAAATAGGAGGTAAAAACTTAATCCGATTTTATTATCTGGCATCCTGGCTCTGTAAAGACTTAGAAAAGAAAATGTAATAAATAAGTTCAAGTAAATGTCTGCTTGTAATCCCCATGGTTCCTACGAATGATCACATTCTATTGTTGCTATAGTGTAAGTAATATCTGGTAAAATAGAATTATGGTTTCATTCAGAGCTGTGACATAATGCTGTACTTTACTACAAGTAAAATTGTATTTCTTTTGCAAAGAACTAAGAACACAGTGGAATGTCCATTCCCTGTGGGCTGTGTAGCCTAAGATAATAAAATCACGGTCCATTATATACCATGGAGCCTACAAAAATAAATTCCCCACATTCAAAATGACATAATATTTATTTCTGAAAAGCTACATAAATAGAATTTGCATTGGAATATATTTGAGGATGGAGTTTTATGTTCTGCATAAACATAAGTGCCCAATGGCTCAACTGTATTGATTTTACACAGATCATAAACTGTAAGCAAAGGTCTCTCAGGTTTTTAAAGCACAATTAGGCTAAAAAGGAGTGACTGTCATTCTTCACAGATTATTATAAGTGCATAAGAATAGTTATTGCTCTAAACAATTATAAAACACATTGCCATTATTTTACTTTTACATGATCATTGCATCTAGCAGAGGGAAGGTTATAATGGGAAAATGTTAAAGACAGGATTCAAATCCCTTCTTTCTAAATGGCAACATTTTCTGATGAGTAATTACACCCATTTAATTTAATGTAGTTTCCCTTTAAAAGGTTTACACTGAAACAGTAGTTTATTATTTTATTTCTATGAAACAACTAAAACATTAATAAAAACACAAGCAACTTTTTATCTGCCTCTTCATTTGTAGTTCCCCAATGATATTGTCTCTGGAAAGTGGAACCCCTGAAAAGCAGGCCTCTTGTCTGCTTTTCCACCCAGGTCCTGCTATGCTTCCACTACATTATCATCCACTAGGGACCTCTAGAGAGTGTGGCAAGAGAAAGTAATGGGGGGCAGGGAAATATCCACAAAAGATAATATTTCCATACTGAAAATAAGTGGACTGGAAATTCTATGCTGTAAACTGTACCTCATGATATTTACATAAGCATATGACTCTTTCCTTGTTTGGTGTTGTTCTACACTGCTCGTCTAATTATCATAGAGGTGGAAAATCCCAGGAATGGCCCAGTCACAGACATAACTGGTAGGACTGAGATTTTCAAAGGAGTGTAAGAAAGTTAGGCACCCAAACCTATTGAATCTCAGAAGTTGTTAGGTGCCGAACTCCCTTAGGACTCTTTGAAAATCCCAGCATAAAATATTTCTTAGGTCAAACACTGGCATAGCCATGACAAAAAGCTGCTGGTGAAATGGGCCCATGGCAGCAGTGTGATCGCCCTTATGAACTCTGGCATTAACTATTGTATATTCCAGTAAGCCCTCACCTGAGACCAAACTTCCTCTCTGAAAAGCAAAGTATTTTGTGCTGTACATAAAGTAACATAATTAATTACTGGTAACAGCTTCACAGATGCAGGAACATCGCTGTGTGGAGACAGAAACCTTACAGAGGGCTATAAACAAGTCATATGAATAAAAAAAGAGTTAACTCCTTTACTCATCTTGCCAAGTAAACATAGTAAGACATTGCAAATAGAAAACTTCAAAAATGATAATTGTGGAAAATGGCTTTACCACTTCTGTGTTCTCTCCAGCCATAGAGAGTATCATGCTGAGAGGACTGAAGTCCTGATAATCCAAAGTGTTGATTTAGGCACATGTTTAAAGTTAGGCATGCTTTTAAGAGCTTTGTGATATGAGCCTTTTAAAATATAAAGACCCCTCCACTGTCAAGCATTTTGTTATGTTTCATTACATTTCTGATAGCAATTACCCTTCTTTCAGGAGTTGAGTATATTCATTGATTGAAGCATATATACCACCATAGTAATTGCCCTCTTCTGGGTTTGCTTATTTCTGCTGGAGGTTGTTTTTAAACAGTTAGAACTTTTTGGAACATGAACGGAGTTTAAACAGAACCAAATAGCGTACAGGTGTTTTGTGTGTTTCATTAGTGCAAGTTTAAGCAACACCGTCAGCATGGTGAAATATGTGATGCTTTAATATAGAAGAAATAAGGAATTACTGGAGATCCATACTCAGAGGACTGAAGTATGAGAGTTTGCTTAATTGTTTAGCTTCCAGAATCCATGCTGTAAAAACAGAACTTGTTCATAATTATGAACACATTGTAGATTGCAAATATGCTGTGATTTATTAGCTAATTTGGGAGATCAGTGACCTTAGCTAATTTAAGTAATAGGTATCAAAGGAGTGTGTATAATTCATGAACACATCAACATTTCTGTGTTAACCACTATATAGCACAATTAGCAGTTAACTCTTTTGTTAGCATAACCAGTCAGCGTTGTCAGGAAATAAATAATGTTTCTGTCCAGTATGTGATCTGAATTCAAGGAATTTGCTTGGTTTATGCATAATGAAATTGAAGATGGGAGACTCTTAAAATATTTCTAAAATGTAAAATGTCCTAGAATTTCAACTTTGATTGGTGTGTGATTTTTTAAACCAAAAATATTACTTCACATCTTATGACAATAAAAATGAATACACATATCAGAGTCAAACTTTTTTAGAAAAATGGCTCAGACTCTCACCCGATATAAATTGGCTTTTCTCCATTGAAATCAGTGTTATTGTGCTGATCTGTATCATCTGAGGTTCTGACTCATGGCTCTCTCATTCAGAGGTGGTTAATACAGCAGAAAACAGATTATGAATATTCTTGTGAATAATCTCTGCTGATTCGCTGTCATTCACAAACATTTGGATGGGTCAGATATGGATGGATGAGATGGATGAGAATATCTGAGAAAACTAAAGTATCATAAATACCATGGTAAGCAAATATTTACTTATACTCACATCAAAATTACACACCTGGCCCATTTGCAAAGTTCTTTTAATTAATTGTGCCGTTGCATAGAACAATTACAAATGTTCAGGGTAATTTGCTAAGAGAAAGTAAATTCCTCCTATTTATAAAGTTTAGTTAATCCAATCAGGGAACAGGGATAATACTATATAAATTAGATAATCCATCACACCATCTAACTAACAAATAATAAACATCAAGCACTCACAGCAGTCAGTCATAAGATAAAATTTATTTGAGCTAACTATTTGTTGAAGATCACAAATAAAATATTCGTAAAACTTTTACAATCTGTTCACAGGTGATTTTCTGAGAAAAAGGATATATTTGTGAAATGAAATTATTCATTACTAATCCTTTTAACTATGGTACTCCAAATTATAGATTCCTCAGCAGTTCTGTTTGGGTCAGCTCTCTATCTGGCTGCTGGCTGACCCACCTTTCTTTCTTTAGTTTATGTAATGTGCCCACCATAGCTCTATGCACATTTTACCAGATAAATCTATGTTTACGCAATGTCAATAACATCACTTTTGACCTCTGACAATGAAGATTTTCCTCATGCAACCCTTCCCTATCTGTCTTAAAAGTTTGAGTGAAGTCAGCTCTGTAGAACCAAGAAGGAAATGGATATCAGAGTTGAGGATCCTCCTCCTGAAAATGTATTGTCCCCACACATAGAAATCCAGGGACCAGCAACTCAAATGCCTTGACTGATCACATTTGCTATGAGGGTGAGTTTGTCATTCAGATACACAGGAACGCCACAAAGTCACAGGTTAAGAACTACTGTAATTCCCTGCTTTTCACACAAACCCTGACCTCTCTCTCTCTACACACACACCTGTACATACTTAAAACTGCCATCACCAAACAAGGATACTCCACCAGAGATTGCATCATAGAATGGGCCATCCAAATACACTGAGAATCTGTTTCAATAGGGAAAAAAATTCCCTTCAAAAGCACACCCCTACGTGTCTCCTATCACCCCACATTGGAACCAATCCAGGGTATCATTAAACAATTGCCACACACACTCAATGGGGACCAGATCCTGAAAGAAATCTTTCCTGCACCCCCTCTTCTGGTCTTCATATAACCCCAACCTGGCCAAATTCTTCATCAGAAGCAAGCTCCCCACAGATAAGGACCCACCAACTCAAAGCAGTACCAGACCCAGCCACAACAACAGAGGCAGAGCGTGACACCTGCAGAGGTGTTAATAGACCACATTGCCTTGAATGGTCCCTTAGTTTAGCATACGTAGTTAGAACATATTCAATCTGTTTGATGTTATATTTAGCCGACACCTTTGCCAGACCTGAAGAAGAGTTCTGACAGTGTGACTCAAAAACTTCTCTTTCACCAACAGAAGTTGGTCTAATACGATATTAACTCACCCACCTTGTCTCTCTCTCTCTCTCTCTCTCTCTCTCTCTCTCTTGCTCTAGGCATTTAGGACAATTTTTTTTTTAATTTAGGAGACTCCAGCTATTCTCTGAAGTTGATATTTAGGGTCGCTCTGTAATTGGGAGTCATCTCAGGACTCTAATAAGAATCTTACTGTTTAACTGGATGTATAGTCAGATGGCTCTTGGGAGAATTTGTGTTCTGACTTGTAGTGCAGGTCTTTTTAGAAGGTGCTGCATATCACCTGTTAAGGTTGTTCACTGCCTGAGTCTCTCTGAATGATAGATGCAGTGCTGGTGCACACAGGGCTCCAATGCAAACAAAACACATTTACGTATATTAAGGAAAGTTACATTGTGTCAGACATATTTACATTTCCAAACTCTGTTTTTCCTCCAGGGCTTCTCTTTAACCTGCCTTCCTTGTTCTAGCTACCTCTCCTGTTGGCCTCTTTTTTTGTGCTGACAATGCACAACTTTTTCATTTTTGTAATAATAATGCTTATTCAAGGGAAAGAGGGAGAAAGTCCTAATGTGCTCTGCTGACTTCCAGTGGCCTCAACACATAGAAAGAAAACATATGAGGGAAAGAAGGAGTTTGGTTCCATGAGTGTCTTTGAATAGGTTTGAAATAAACTGGGATTTATTCTCCTATTTCTGATTAAAGTGAAGAAATTGATGCAGATTGTAAATATAGAATTATACTGTACATATCCAATTAGAATTTAATTGAACATCTCAAAACTAATGGCTATTCCTAATGTTTTTGTCAAGGAGTTTAACAGCTATAAAATCCACTAAATCACTTTTTCCAGTGAAGGCTACAGTTGTTTTCTTGGTTTTCAGTCTGTTATGGAGCCTTTTCCTCCCTTCCCCCCTCCTTTTTTTCATTATTTGGTTGGTGAGAGAAGAATATTTCTGAGTATGGTCGTGTAGGGTTCTTTGCTTACCCAATCTGTCACTGATGATGAATGCATAGTTCTAAGTTTGGTGGTTTGGAGGTGGTTTAGTCTTTCTTTATTCAATAAAACAAGAAGAAAGAGGGAAGAGGAACATCCTGGGTATATACTACCCAAGTTCTGCATTCTCATTTACATTCTCGTACATAGTGAGTGACATAGATAAAATCACCTGTCATTTTCATTTGTTATGATGTGATAAAACAAAGCTGTAAAATCAGTTTGTGCAAGTTCTAACTTGAAAACTTGTGATAGATTCTAATATATTTATTTGAGTAATGATATCTACTTTCTTTAGATTTCTCTAATGCATTGTCCAGCTTTTACAGGTTTTTAAAATAGACACATATGAGGAAATTGCCTCACAAAGAATATGCAATGAATTGTCCATACATACACAACCAGAATAAACTGTAGTATTTGCTAATCAAATAATAATCACTTATTACACATCCCTCAACCATTCAACAAACTCTTGAGCAACTATATGAACTTTGTCATGTGTCTTAGAAGATTAACAAATCTGGGTTCTGACAGGGATGGGAAAGGGTCCTAGAATGAAAATCCGCTCATGAAAAATCCTTCTTCTCTTGGCCTTTTTAAGCCACAGGATTGTTAGCTTGATGCCTCTGTTGATTGCAGCTGCAGTGGTTACACACAGGGGGAGACATGGCCTTTCAGGCTGTCAGGCCCAAATCTTTAACAGGTCAGAAAAAAACATTTAAACTCCACCTGGAAATTCTTAGGCAGCCTTAGTAACTAACAAGGCTTGTATCGAAAGGAAAAGGTCTTTCACTTCTCACCAAGCTCAGGAGGATATGAATAAATCTGGGCAACACTGTGACCTGCAGCGTTCAGTAACAGCAAAAAGCATCTAACATAACACCTGAAATGGAGGAGATGAATAATGTAGGGTAGATGCACTCCTTTATCAAGGGGCAGATAAAATCTTTGCCATTCCTTCCAGCTGCTTTCCCCAATCTCTCACCATTATCTCAATACTACCTGTGCTGTATCCTAAACAAAAAGTTGTCATTTAGGTCCAGTCTTGATCTGACACTTGGTTAGACATTCCACTTCAGAAACTGGGTCAAACAAGATCGTGACATAGTCTCTGGGTTCATGGGTTTTATCAGATTCTGTAGTCTATACCTCCTCATTTAGCCTTCTATGACAGGATGTAGAGGCCCCACATGGACAAGGAAGGGGCCAGAGAGGCCCTGCCAGTAGGGATAGCCCACCCTCTCCATCGCTGTCAATCATGAAGTAGGGAAGAGGCCTTTAAACGGAAGGAAACTGCAGTCAGCAGCAGGTAGGGAAGGAGAAGGATTGCCCTAAGCAGCAGACTGCAGGAGTGACTCCTGAAGCTGTGGTGGGAATTCCTAGCAGAAACCTTCGCCCTGGCCTTAGCGAGAGTACAGTGATGTTCCAGGGAAAGGCAAACAGACTGAGCCTGCCTCAGGAACTCACCCAGAGCAATTTTCCCAAACCCACTATGTTGGGGCTGAATCACTGTCAGCACTATAGACTTGCCACCCACCCTATATGGAGAGATTTTGATAGACCAGTAAAAGGGTCAGACACAATTTGACAGTGCAAAATTAATGATCATATTTGTTGCTAACAGCAGCCAAAATTGGTAGGCCTTTCTGTAAGACCAATAAGCTTATTTATGCATGCCCCCTGAGAGATGTTTGTCCGGGCCTGAGGATATGCAGATTTTGTAGGAACACATCTAATTAATTAATTACTCTGGTGACCTTAGGTCTAGCTTTTGAAACCTTTTCCTCTTTCTTGACCTGTAGTTGTCTACTAACAAGGATAAAAGCGGTGGGAGGGGGGAAGGAGGCTTTGACTCTTTGGGATCTCTTCTGGGACACAACTTCTGGATCTTCCAATTACAGCTGGTAGATCAGGCCAATTGGAAAGCCGCTGATGTTTCCACTCGAAAGCCATCCCAGATTTCAGTAATTGTTGAGGGTGGGGATATTTTACTAACTTATTGTGGACGTGTAAGTGCTTAAGCCTAAGTAAAGTATAGCTTTAAAGTAAGAACACTCTTATGTTGTACTTGAGCCTATGTAAAGAATAGCTTTGTAGTAAGAGCACTTTTGTGCTATACTGTTTTTACCAGTCCATATATTGGCTGGACGGCCGTGTCTCTATATGGCTTCTTTCCTGAGACCACCTTGCACAAAGTAAAGTTACCACGAGTTTGGGGTTGACAGAACCCTGGGTAACAGCCCTCCTTTGCTGCGATCATAAGAGAGTATCCCTGAATGCATGGGTATCTTGAATTTCACTTTGGTCTGCCACCTGGAGAGACTTAAGAAGGTCCACAAAGGGCAAAGCCCCCCTTGTAATTAATAGGGAATTGGGCCTGTGTTGTGACCACCCAGTGTGGCTAACTGGGCATGGTCAGGTTCACCCCACCCCCTGCGGGAGGAAACATCAAGGACTCTGTCACACTTTCCTATGGCCTTGAACAACTTTGAACAAGAAGGGTGAACCTTATTAAAATACACACAAAAAGGCAACTCCATCTACTTCAGCAAGGGACTGCAGTCCTGTCATGAATAACTCATGGTCACCAAAGGTGTAGGTAGGGAA